>JABMCL010002540.1:985000-1018680 GCA_018857735.1 Alviniconcha marisindica
GATGTGTCACCCACAACGTCTGTATCATAGAAGAGGATGTCGTTGAGGTGTTGCACACAGTCTCTGTATCATACAAATGTCGTTGATGTGTCACTCACGGTGTGTTTGTTAATAGGATTCCATTAAGGGGACATCACTCACAGTCTCAAAGAGGAGATATTGTTGGGGGGGGATGCGTCACTCAGTCTCCGTTTCAAACAGGAGGACATCGTTGAGGTGGTGTGTCACTCACGGTCTCTGTCAGACAAGAGGACATGGTTCAGGTGGTGCGTCACTCACGGCCTCTGTGTCAAAGATGAGAATATTGCTGAGGGGGATGCGTCACTCAGTCTCTGTTTCAAACAAGAGGACATCGTTGAGGTGGTGCGTCACTCACGGTCTGTGTCAAAGAGGAGGATATTGTTGAGGGGGATACGTCACTCAGTCTCTGTTTCAAACAGGAGGACATCGTTGAGGTGGTGCGTCACTCACGGTCTCTGTGTCAGACAAGAGAACATGGTTCAGGTGGTGCGTCACTCACGGTCTCTGTGTCAAAGAGGAGGATATTGTTGAGGGGGATGCGTCACTCGGTCTCTGTTTCAAATAGGAGGACATCGTTGAGGTGGTGCGCATGCGCGTCACTCACGGTCTCTGTGTCAAAGAGGAGGATATTGTTGAGGGGGATGCGTCACTCAGTCTCTGTGTCAAACAGGAGGACATCGTTGAGGTGGTGCGTCACTCACGGTCTCTGTGTCAAAAAGGAGGATGTCTTTGAGGAGGAGGCGTCACTCAGTCTCTGTGTCAAAGAGGAAGATGTCGTTGAGGTGGTGTCACTCATGGTCTCTGTGTCAAAGAAGAGGATATTGCTGTGGGGGATGCGTCACTCAGTCTCTGTGTCAAACAGGAGGACATCGTTGAGGGGATGCGTCACTCAATCGCTGTTTCAAATAGGAAGACATCGTTGAGGTGATGAGTTACTCACGGTCTCTGTGTCAAAGAGGAGGATGTCGTTGAGGTAGATGGGGAGGTAGGTGCCTAAGACGCTCTGAAGCCAGGCGAAGCTGATGTGAGTCATCGACAGAGACAAGAAGGCTGCTGACGTGAATACCGTCTTCAGCGGCGGCTTGGTGGAGATCTGTACGTGAGGATTATAAATTATTGTTCGCATACATCACCTTGCCCCCTAGCGTCTGAAAGCGAATTTTAAGTTTGGTAAATTTGAACAAAAATATTAAGACAGAAAGGGTGTTGGATAATATTTTAACTCGGAGTGGCACATGTTACTCTTACAACACTGAGAAATATTTATGGTACTTTTGAACTCTACAGTACTTAATTCCGCGCAAGTTCTTTTCTCGTTGTCGTATTTATAGCTACAATATGCAGATATGAATGTTGCAAAAAAAACGTTCATATCAGATGAGTGATTTTTCTGCCTCTTTCTTTCACCAACAAGGTCAGCCAACGTAAAACATGTTTTGACGTGCAGATAGAAGCAAAATGGTTTCTGCGACCTATAGATGCTGATCGAGAGTGAAAAGAAAAAAACTAACGAAAAACAAAAACAAAAAACGTACAGTACGTAATCCTAACCCTGAGCATAACCTATACCCTAAGATCAGCCTAAACGTGAGAAGCAAAGCTGATGAGATTTGGGTTCAAAATCAGGACATCAGAAGAAGAAGAAGAAGAAGAAGAAGAAGAAGAAGAAGAAGAAGAAGAAGAAGAAGAAGAAGCAGAAGAAGAAGAAGAAGAGAGAAGAAGAAGAAGAAGAAGAGAAGAAGAAGAAGAAGAAGAAGAAGAAGAAGAAGAAGAAGAAGAAGAAGAAGAAGAAAGAAGAAGAAGAAGAGAAGAAGAAGAAGAAGAAGAAGAAGCAGAAAGAAGAAGAAGAAGAAGAAGAAGCAGAAGAAGAGAAGAAGAAGAAGAAGAAGAAGAAGAAGAAGAAGAAGAAGAAGAAGAAGAAGAAGAAGAAGAAGCAGAAGAAGAAGAAGAAGAAGAAGAAGAAGAAGAAGAAGAAGAAGAAGAAGAAGCAGAAGAGGAGGAGGACGACGACGACGACGAGGACGAGGATAATATACTGTAAAATTATAAATGAATTACCACGTTCGTTTAATTGACTTGAACACAAAACGGAAATGATCTCGATCAGATCTGAAGAAAAGATAAACCAACCTTCTTGGTATTCGGTTCAGAAGAGCGCTTCTGAAGTATGAGTGCTCTTTCCTTGCCTTGGATTCCGGGATGTTCTTCCGGCGTGTCGTAAGCTACAAAGTGCCACACTATGGCCCACGCCAAACTAAGTCCGCCTGCACATTCATTGAAGCTGAGTTTCAAGGAAGAGGACTCAAAATCCCCATTTTACCCTCTATTCCTTTCTTATTCACTTCCCGCCCCGGACACTCCCTCTTCACTCCTGTTCTTCCTCCCCTTCAGTCCTCCTCTCCTGCCTTCCCTCCCCCCCCTCCCCTCTCTCCCTCTCTCTCTCTCCTCTCTCTCTCTCTCTATCTCGCCCCCCTCCCCCTCCCCCCCCCCCCCCCCCCCACACACACACCCGCCCCCACTCTCACTCTCTTTCTCTCTCTTGCTCGCTCACTCGCTCTGCACCCCTCTCTGTCCCCATCTCCCCAAACTTTAGACCCATTTCTATACTACATATCTTGTCAAAACCGTTAGAAAAACATATCAATGAACATGTCATGAAGCATTTTCTTGTTAATGGCTTGTTTTTTTTCAAAAGCAATCAGGAATTAGACCAAACAACTCCTGCCACACAGCCTTAACAGAACTGATCGACACCTGGCTATCCGAAATCAACATAAACAAATTATGTGGGGCTTGTTCATTGACTTTGCTAAAGCCTTTGACGTATTCAATCATGACCTACTTCTAAGAAAACTAACCCTCTACGGCCTATCAGTGATTTGATTGATTTGCTCCTTCATTAACAGCCGCCTCCGAAAGGTTTCCTTGATAGATAATCAATCGGATTTTAAGACAGTTTATTTGGAGTTCCCCAAGGATCTGTCCTAGGACCTATCCTGTTCTCCATCTATATGAACGACCTACCTTTACATATCCCTTTTGCACAATGTGACATGTTAGTAGATGACACGACAATTCACACCTCTGGACAGGATGTACCTGCACTAACATTTGCTCTCCAGTCATGTCTCTCTGATGTTGTTGAATGGGCACGTCTTAACCCGTCAAAAACGAAGGACATGATACTAACGACGCGTGAGAAGCGATAACTACTTCACTCACCATCTGCGCACCTATCCGTTGGTAATCAACAAATAACTGAGGTCAGTGATCTCAATGTATTTGGTGTTACAATAGACAATAATCTGACCTGGGGCCCCCACATTCGTGACCTGTGCAAAACTACGGCAAAAAAGTCTGCCAATCGGCAATAAATTAGCATTTTCTTAACTTTCATGCCAGAAAAACGTTTTTTCAAGCACACATTCAGTCAGGTATAGATTATGCTTCAACTCTTTGGGACTCAGCAAGTGACTCTTTGCAAAGATTCCGGACCGAAGAAAAAATTGTTATTCTAAAACGAACTAGCCTTACTGATAAAGACTAGAAAACGGCTCAAATTCTCCCGCTATCTTCTAGACTAATGTGTAACAAAGCGCGTTTTGGGCACAAAATTGAATCCGGTAGGGCACCGATTTATCTATCAACAAAATTATTGATTAATCAAAATGTCCCAATACCGAGGATAGATTTATTCAAGTCCAGCCTGGTTTATAATGGTCCTGCTCTCTGGAATTCATTGCCCAGCGAATCGAGGCTTCCAATCAGTCCTTCAGTGTTTAAAAAGCGTCTTACGCTTCATGTGTTATCTCTCTTAGGTGTTATGTGAAACCATGATCATAGATATATCTTTCCATGTGCTGCTTCCAACCTGTGTTGTGCTGCTTCAGGCTGTATGTGCATGTAGTTTCGATGACAAACATGTTCTTATGCGCGTGCAAGCGTGTGTTTGTTTACCCCATATCTAGCGAATTTATATATTTATTTATTTTTATTTTTATTTATTTTTATTCTCATTATTGAGCCCCCAAGGAGCCGGCTTCTCGCGCCGGGGGTGTTTAAACCAAGCTGCTCCACCCCTTTCACTCCTTTCTTACGTCTAGTTTCTGTCTACCGGCCCTTTCAACTATATTTCATTCCAAAAACTCTCTCCACGATACCTCCGTTTTCAGCTCCCTTCTTACAGCTTATTTCTACCTAACCGGCCATTCTCCAGTATTTATCTACAACACAGCTCTTTTTATATAGTTCTTTTTGCTCTCTGCGGTCACCTTCAGACCCAGCGTGTTTGCCGTGCGCTGCATCCCGTGTCGGAGGAGGATGGGATCCTGGTGGCTGAGGTCCCCCGTGGGGTCCAACACGCTTCTTCGGTCCGTACTTCCTCTAGACGGGTGTTTGGGTTGGCCCGACCCAATCAATCGGCTGGTCGTGCTTTGCCCTAATTTCGATTAGAAGGCAGCGGCTCAGGGTCAATCAGGGGATAGAAGTAAACTTTGTTTTTCTTTATCACCTGAGTATATTGCGTTTTGAGCCCTGGTGCGCACTTGCTGGATTTTCCGCTTGTGTGCATCCCCTTGTTGGACTCGGTGCCGGGTGGGGACAAAACGTAACGAAACATTTATTAACATACAATGGCAACAAAACAACAATCAAAACACAAAAAAAGAGTACGGGATGACAACTCAGATACGGATTCCGACAATGAGATGCTCATGAAAAGTGAAACAAACTGGCCCAGATTTTTGATAGTCGAGTCGGCGAGTGAAGAGCTCCCTCTGCAAAAGTCATCGCCTTTTGCAATTCAGAAGGGTTTTCAGGCTATTGCCAGAACCCTGAAGAGCATCAAAAGACTGAGAGATGGCTCCTTCTTGGTGGAGTGCGGCAAAAGGGCCCAGGCCCAAAACCTACTCCGAACAAACCGATTTATTGGCAGACCAGTCAAGGTCTCAATTCACAAGATCCTGAACTCCTCTCGGGGATTAATCAGGTTTCGGGACCTCGCTGACATGTCGGAGGTTGAGATCCGGAATGAACTGAAAGATCAGGGTGCGACTGGGGTGAACCGAGTGACACTGAAGAAGGAGGGGAAGGTGATCCCCACCAACACTTTTTTCTTGACGTTCGGTTCCCCGGAACTCCCGAAAGAGATTCCGGTCGGCTATCTAAAGGTGAAGGTGGCCTTGTTTGTTCCCAACCCGATGTGTTGCTTCAACTGCAACAGTTTGGCCACACGAGCCAACGTTGCAAGGTTGCTGCGAAGTGTCCGGACTGCGGAAAAGATAAGCATAAATGTCGAAGTGAGGGACCCAAGCTGTGCTCTAATTACAATGGTCCCCACGCTTCATCGGCTGAAGATTGCCCGGTCTGGCAGAAGGAGAAGGAGATTCAACGTGTCCGCGTTGAGAAACGCATATCCTTTCCGGAAGCCAGACAGTTGGTTGAAGCCAAGATGCCGACTGTGATCTCTGGAGGTAAGACCTACGCCGCTGCCGCTTCCACCAGAAGAGAGTCCAAATTTCTTGAATCTTTAACCTGGGATTTTTCAAAATGTCCACTTAGGACGACTGAGTCTGACGTGCGTTCTTCTGGCGGACCCAGATCGGTATCGACTGGCACTCGGGCTTCCTCCGGGAAGTCGGGGACGGTATCGGGTTCCGTGCGAGTCCGCTAAGTGTTCTTCGGAGACAGATAGGGGTTCAGCCGATCCCCCCAAAACGGCCTCTAGGGGTTCCGCCAATCCCCACAAAATGGCATCTAAGGGTTAAGCGGCTCCATCCAAAAGCACACCTAAGGGTTCAGCAGGTCCCTTAAAAACCGCGGCCTCGAAAGATGATTCATCATCTTCGAGGCGCTCACCTGCTAAGGTGAGGGTGGATGGGGTCCTGGTGGACGTCGAGGGGTTTTCGCACCCCAGGCGCTCCGCTCCTTCCAGCAGGCCCCAGGTGCCACCCAAGCCAAAAGTTCCAGACAGGCTGAGCAAGGCGGAGAGGAAACTAGTTCTCTCCAACCAATACTCTACCCTGTCAGATGACGAAATGGAATCGTCATCAATGCTTTAAAGCTGAAATAACGGTTTATTTCATTATTCAGTGATTTTTGAGAGGTTTTTAAGTTAACTTCGAGGAGATAAATCCACTCGCAAGATGGTATAAAGGAGCTATTACTGGAGTGCATGAAACCTGTTTTCCTGCATAACACTCTTGCTCTTTTTATCTGGTCATTTTTATACTGATAGTCCACTCTTCTGCATTTTTCACCCCAAAAAATAATTAAATGTTTGTTGGGAGTTAGGCCTCTTGGTATGACTCCTGTTGAGCAGCTAGGAGATGATAGTTGGTAGGTGGTATGTGCAGCTCTCTGCCATATGGCACTGGTATTTGCCATTAAGCATTTATATAACGTTTTTAATTTTGTATTATATTCATCCATGCTTTTTTTCTTTTCTTTTCTTTTTTCAATACTTTTCTTTAACCTGGTATCGATAAATTAGACAGAATGGTCGACGATATCAGCATGTCCTAGCCTTATGCGCTCTCTAAACAGGGGTAATATTGAAGGGACTAACAGTTTGAAAATTGATGTCTGATGTTTATACATGGATTTCTGTTTTACGTTTGCGAAGTGATTGGTTTTCTGGATTGACTTGACAAAGTATATATATATTTGAGAAAAGGTTTTCAGTTTGTGTTTTACCCACTTCTTACGGCTGTTTTTAAAAATCTGAATACATAGAATTTTTTAACATGGACATATTTTTAACAGATATTGTGTATCAACAAAATGTGTATCGCCCTGAGATAACCATAATGGTTGACTTGGCGTAAAACACCAAATTACTTACTTACGTACTCATTATCGACTTGTTTCTCAGTTTACTGGTGTCTATTTCAACATGGTTTGTATAAATGTACGTGTACTCAACATACTGTAGCTCATTGTATCCTTAGTTAATAGTAGTTTCCCTCATGGGCGAGGGCTGGATGTAAAAAGATCTCGAGTCTTCTCCAATACCCTCGTAAAATAAAGTTTATTTATTCATTCATTCTCCTCCCTCTCTTTCCCTCAGTCTCCCCCCCCCCCCCCCCCCACCCACCCACCCGCCACCTTTCTCTCTATCTCTCTCCTACACCCACCAGCCACCTTTCTCTCTATCTCTTTCCCCACCTACCCGCCACCTTTCTCTCTCTCTCCTACACCCACCAGCCCCCTTTCTATCTCTTTCCCCACCTACCCGCCACCTTTCCCTCTATCTTTCCCTCCACCCACCCGGCACCTTTCTCTCTCTCTCCCCACCCACCCCGCCGCTTTTCTATCTCTCCCCCCCCCCCCCGCCCCCCCAACTGCCCTCTCTCGCTTCCCCTATCTCCCGCTCTCTTTCCCTCCTATTCCCCCCCCCCCCCACCCCCCTTCTCACCCTCCCTGCCCCTTCCTCTCTCTCCACACCTCTGCCCTTCTCTTCTGAAAACCTACCGTAGATGTAGAAGATGAAGGGCCATCCATCGTCCAGTGAAATGCTGCACAGGAATCCAGACACCAGGTTGGCCGCAATGTTCCCCGTGCTGCTGCCTGGAACATCACTTTAACATCATCGTTCTCATATCGTTTTCATCATCATCATTGTCACTATTATGAGAATATAAAAGATGATGAGCCAGAAGATAACGATGAAATTCCTAAGTTGCAATATAAGCATGCTGATTGGGAAGCATATCAGGCATTCCTTCTATCTTCTGACATTAATTCTATTGTAAATGAAGATATATATATATACTATTCAAATTTACCAAGACAATTTTATTACCAGCTGAACACTCCATCCCGAGAATTAAACATAAGAAAATAAGAGAATAATCTGGAAATCCATGGAGGGATAAAGTTTGCAAACAAGCGGTATCCCAAAAAACGAGAAATTCAAGAAATGATTAAAGAATAGCACAGAGGAAAACTTTGCGAGTATGAAAAGTGCAGAAATACAATGCAACAGAAGAACAGAGGAAGCAAATAAGTCTTACTGGACTGAGTTCTGTAAAAACGAAGAATCAAAATCTAAAGACATGTATAAAGTTTGGAAAAAGGTTAAACAAACAAAAATGGATACAAAGTACAAGCATATCCTATCAAATTAGAAACTTTTGACTTTCCAAGCGGACAAGATAAAGCAGAAGCGTTTGTTAATTTGTTTGCAATCGATCACTTAATGAAGGAATTGTTCCCACAGTCTGGAAAACAGCACACGTTACACCAATTCATAAGAAAAGATAACAAAGAACAATGTACTAACTACCGTCCTATATCTTAGCTAAGTTGCGTAGGAAACTCTAGAAAAAATGTGTTCATCGTCATGTGTCTAATCACTTAAACGCAAACCAGATAATAACATCGTCACAATCAGGATTCACTCCAAAAGTTTCAACCGTGTACCAGTTACTAAGTATATAAAATGATTTTTGTAACTCATTTAACAGTGAAATAACTACTCAAGTAATTTTCGTTGACATATCTAAAGCTTTCGATGAAATATGGCACCATGGCTTACTACTGAAATCGCATGCTATTAGAATTAGAGGCACTTTACTTCATTGGTTCGAAAACCAGTTTGGTTGAACGTAATCAGGCTGTGGTACTCCACGGTAGTAGATCTGATTAATTAACTGTACCTGCAGGTGTCCTACAGGGCTCAGTCCTAGGACATCTTCTGTTCCTTACCTACATAAATGACATTGTTGAAGACATTGAATCAGTTATTAAGCTTTCCGCAGATGACACTAGTTAGAAAATCCGCACATCCGAACTAAAATGTTAAACAATGATCTTGATAAAATAATGCAATGGGCAAATAAATGGAAAATTGAGTTTAACGAAAGGAAGACAGAACTCATAAACATAATCAGGAACAAAAACCACCAATTTAAATCTTTTAATTTTTTGAAAGACTATTTTAGAAGACACCCATAGCCATAAATATTTAGGAATCATTTTTCAAAACAACTGTAAACGGGAAAGTCATATTATCATTGTGTACTGTTTCGGCTTCATGAACATGATCATCGTCCTTTTTAACATCAACATTATCATATCCAGTAGCAACAACAGCATCACCATCATTGTTATTATCATTATCCCAAGAGCTCGTCTTTTTCCTGCGTGTATATATGTGTTGCATCCGCTGATGTATACCACACGATTGACTGAGTACCCAACCCGCTGTGGGAGCATGTTTTTTTAGACAGGTGAAGGGTCGCAATAAATGCGGATCTATTCTGAGAAACATTTACTGAATTGTTTCCCTTTGGCCATCACACACACACACACACACACACACACACACACACACACACACACACACACACACACACACCGCGCGCGCGCGCGCGCGCGAGCGCCACACACACACACACTCACACACACACACACACACACACACACACACACACACACACACACACACACACACACACGCACGAACGCACGAACGAACGCACGCACACACGCACGCTCACACACATACACACACACACGCTGGCGCCGCGCGTGCTTAAGCGCATGCGAATCCCCCCCCCCCCCCCCCACACACACACACAGCCGTAAACAGAGAGACAAAGATGCAGCTTACCAGAACATGTCAGTGTGAGAAGCTTGGCGTACTCGTGTCTTGGCGCCCAGCAGGCCCACATGTACGTTATGCTGGGCAATAGCAAACCCTGCAAGAGAAAGGCAATCCCCTCAGCACAGCTGTAGGCTACCACAATCACAGTTATGATTACAATCTTCACATCTATGTATGATACCATCATCACAGCTATAGGTTATAGAAGAAGAAGAAGAAAGTAACTTGGTGTTTGACGCCTAGTCAACCAAAACGAAATCTGAAACAAGAATGACTGCTAGCGTTCTAAAATAAGATCCAAACACATAAAATATTCAAAAGAACGCTTAATTAGTATGGCATACACAACACGAATCATTTTCACTTAAATAACAGTGAAACGGTCAAAAACAATGAAAAAGTAGGTCAGAGGTTAAGTAACTTATATTTTGTTGTTGTTGTGTTCAATGCTTGCTGGAAAAATATTGTCATGCAAATATTGTCTTCCGGCAAGCACTGAACACAACAACAAAATATAAGTTAATTCACCTCTCAATATAATTTTTCATTGCTTTTAACCGTCTCACTGTTGTTTAAGTGTCTTTTGTGGCCTGAAGAAGAGGATATCCCTGAAAATTTGCATCGTGTTGTCTATGTCGTAATAAATAAGAGTTCTTTTCAATATTTTATGTGTTTGGCCCAGTCAACCAGTATGGTTGTATAAGGGCGAGAAGAAGAACAAGAAGAAGAGCAACAACAACATCAGCTTACACTTTTGGATAACATCTTACTGGTTATAATCAAGCAATTTGTGTGGAACATATTATGGCTTCAAGGGTGTACATGGATTATGTTTTCTAAAGAATGTCCATCAGGACAAAAACAACAACAAAACAAAAAAGAAACAAAAAGGCCGTTGCTACTCACAGAAAACAGACCCAACAAAGTTCGGAAGACAACAGTCAAGTAGACGTTGAAACGAATCGCAAGGGGGGTCAGAAGTGTCAACACCGCCGACATCATCATACCGACAGTGAGAACTCGCTTCGAGCCGAATCTTTCCGATATCATTCCGCCGATGAAGGGGGAGATGACGTAACCGCAGAAATAAGACGACAGAATCGCCCCTTGCATGTCGGCAGGAATGTAGTCCGGGTTGTATATCTGACAAGATGATGTATGGCTTCAATTACCTACATATCATTCTTGACTATAATGCAGGTAAGCGCTGTCAAAGCATTAAAGGAGGTCGCCTTCTCAGATGTGTCACCCCAAAAAAGATATTAAAAAACACACCTTTTGGGGCATGTATTTTTGTCATTTTAGTCACGATTTGTCCTTTGCATTATTTTTTCTCCATTTCCCGGCTAATGTTACCAAAACAATTACCAATCAGTATGAGATAAAAACAGATTGGGTAAAACCTTTTTTGTCGTGGACTTACTTTTTCTTTTCTTTTTTCCCTTCTTCTAAAAAAAAAAGCTCCAATACGTCGTCAAAAGTTCACTCCGCAGAGACAAAAACAACCCATGACGAAAAAGATTACAATCCACATGCATTTCTCCCGTGTCTTGTACGAAAAGCTGAGAGCTTCCTGGTTTTCTATCCGTAACGTCAAAGACATTCTAGAGACGCCACATACGCGCGCGCGCACGCACGCACGCACGCACGCACGCACGCACGCACGCACGCACGCACGCACGCACGCACACACACACACACACACACACACACACACACACACACACTATACTAATACACCCCACCAATCACTGAGTCCTCTCACCACGGTACCGCTGGTTCCATTCCAGAGATCTGACTGCACACCCCCGTTCCTCGAGTCCCCAGGAAACACACTGGCACCGCCCAGATCCCCGACCAGGGAATCGTTGTAGATGCCTATGGTGGAGTTCATGTCCGCCTTCTCCACGTAGCGGGTGTTGGAGATGCAGACGATGGCCATGGAGATGCAGTTACGAAGGCACATCATCAGCAGAGTCATCATACCGCCCATGTAGGCCAGCACCCAGCGACAGGAGGTGTACCGTTCGCACGTGCTCTCTGTCGTGTCCACTCCCTGCACACTTCTGTGTCCAGCCTCTTTGCTGGTCATGGTGGTGGTGGTGGTGATAATAGTGTTGGTAGTGGTGGTTGTGATGTTGTTGGGAGATGATCCTGTCGTTTCCGCATCGTGGGTCTTTCGGGATTCTTGGTGAGGCATGAATTGAAGAGAGGGTAAAGAAGACCGTTTTAAGTCATTGACTCGACAGCGATAGTGTGATGGTTTTCGATGCTACGGAGTTATTCGTATGCATATAGTGCAGGGGCGAAAGACTTCTTCTTCTCCTTTTCCTACTTCTTCTTCTGTTCTGCTTCTATTTTATCTGCTTTTTGTTCGTCCTCTTTTTTCGTGTTGTTCTGCTTCTTTCCCTTTTTCTCCTTTTTGCTCTCCTCCTCTCTTTTTTTCTTTTCCTACTTCTTCTTCTCCTTCTTCACTCGACCCCCCTCTCCCCTCAAACAAGAAAATACATATAAACCTATGCAATAATCAGACATCTGGAATACATAAACAAAGAACTTAATAATACAATGGTGAATACGTAGAGGGACAGAGGAGAGAGAGAGAGAGAGGAGAAGAGAGAGAGAGAGAGAGAGAGAGAGAGAGAGAGAGAGAGAAAAGTTGAGGTGGGAGGGTGAGAGAGATGGAGAGAGGAAGAGACAGACAGACAGACAAACAGAAGCATGCGCAGTACACAAAATAGCCATTTCAGAACAGGGGTTTAAACAGGCATAGTCAAATAATCTTTATCCTGCAATAAATGTTTGCCCCTGGGTCATAACTGAATACAAAATACAGAATACAAAAAACTATATTGTGTCGTCAGAAGAAGAAACAAATCTTCAGGCAGGATAGGACGAAACAATATTTTACATCACATCAATAACGAAATAACATTAAATTTTCCTCCAGAAAGTCCATATTCTACAATAAATTTGTCGTACCTCTAACACGTGGATTTCTCTCCATTGTACAGACAAGGACACACCGGGGCTCAGATCAGCGGTGTAGCGGCGCCAACTATATAGGAAGCGCTCCGGTTACTTTCAAGGATACATAAGGTTCATGGGGGGCTGTAGTTTTGGCCTGTCATGCTCAGTTTACATATTCAAGTCTGAACATTAGCAAATCGTGCAATGACTTAATTACAATTTATTTGTGTGGGTGGTGGGGGGGGGGGGGAGGGGTAGTGTGGGGGAGGGGGTGGGGTAGGGGTGTGGGGGGGGGTGGTCACGTCCCTCATTTCTCATCACCTCATCTCTCTCTCTCTCTCTCTCTCTCTCTCTCTCTCTCTCTCTCTCTCTCTCTCTCTCTCTCTCTCTCTCTCTGTCTCTCTGAATCCAATCCGCACAGTTACCCTTTGTACCTATTTATTTTTTCCCCGCATCCATTTAGTCATTTACGTGGACGCCATGGACATGGCGTGGGGCAAACTCCAAGCACTGGTTTACGACATCCTTCCCTCAACCACTGCCGTATTTAGTTACGCCATAGGGTCCAGAAAACTGTCAGCTAACGAGCAGTTTTCTGTTGGTGCTCAAACAGTGGTACGTTTGTTACAAACAATTCAAATAAAAATCGTTTGAATCGAGACGGAACTTATTTATTTTACCCGGTGTGGATTTGTCTCATGTTTACGTGCGTGCTAGGTTGCTTCCACAGTCTTATCAGTACCCAAACCTTTCGGAGGGCGCTGACCGCGTCGGTGGACAGCTGCGCTGAGATAAAGAGTGCCCCTTCAGTGGCGTAACTAAATCTGGCAGAGTTTGGAGGAAGGTGTCGCAAAGCGATGCTCGGAGTGTGGGCGTGGGGCACACTCCGAGCACCGCTTTCCGGCACCTTCATCCAAACTCTGCCAGATTTAGTTACGCCACCGAAGGGGTACACTATCTCCGCGCAGCCGTCCACCGACGCCGTCAGTGCCCTCCGAAAGGTTCGGGTGCTAATATGACCGTAAAAGCAACCTAGCGCCAAAGCACGCACGTAAAAATGAGACGCATCCACCCCTGGTATAAAAAAAAAAGAGTTCCGTCTCGATTCAAACGGTTGTGGTTTTATTTGTGCTGGAGTAAACTTTGTTGGCGGCTATAAACACGCCTTGTTTTATTCGAGTTGTTTGTAACAAACTTACTACTGTTTGAGCACCAACGAAAAACTGCTCGTTAGCTGACAGTTTTCTGGACCCTATGGCGTAACTAAATACGGCAGTCGTTGAAGGAAGGATGTCGTAAACCAGTGCTTGGAGTTCGGTCGTGGGGTAGGTAACCGCCACACTCCGAGCATCGCTTTCCGGCACCTTCCTCCAAACTCTGCCAGATTAATTACGCCACTGAATGGGCACCCTTTATCTCCGCGCAGCTGTCCACCGACGCGGTCAGCGCCCTCCGAAAGGTTCGGATACTAATATGACTGTAGAAGCAACCTAGCGCGCAAGCACGCAAGTAAACATGAGGCGCAACCACCCCGAGTAAAATGAGAGTTCCGTCTCGATTCAAACGATTTTGGTTTTATTTGAGCTGGCGTAAGCAACATGGTCAATTATAAAACAAACGTAAGTTGTTTGTAACAAACTTACTACTGTTTGAGTACTAACAAAACAAAACAAAAATGCTCGTTAGCTGACAGTTTTCTGGACCCCATGGCGTAACTAAATACGACAGTGGTTTAATCGAGTAAGCTCAAAGTACTCAAATGATTAAAAGATGCATTTGTTTCAATGGGACAAAGCAAAACACGTTTAACATTTCGTTTGAACTTTTGTTTCAATTTTTACACATCAGAAACACGCATAAACTGACGGTCGCATAGACAAGCAGACAGGCCGGCAGGCAGGTAGACAAACAGACACACGGAGACGGACAAAGAAACAAGCAGATAGACACCGGAAGAGGCCCACAGACTGACCAGAGACTGTTTTGCATTCTCGTGGGAACCATTACATAAAATGGCGAATGATATGTGTATTTATAGAGCCAGGAGTGGATGTTTTTACAATAGAACGGTCAGTAATCATGACAAAGTATTTTTTTTTGCAAATTATCAATGATCTTATTTTATATTTTATGCTGCACGAGAAGCCATAATCGAGTGACGATAGCCCTATTCTTTTCCTTTTTGCTGAGCAGAAAACTGTTGTTGAAAACACAGGGCATTCCACATCTCGTTGTTTTCATTCGGAACTGCAAGAAAATAGATTAGTTATCAAGTTTGTCATCTGGTTTGTTACAATTGCTTCTCTTACGCTCAGGAGATATCGAATCTAACCCAGGCCCTACCCCTAATTATGAAATTAAAATAATTCATCTGAATGCAAGAAGTATACCTAAACCATATCTGACATTGAAACCGAATGAAATAAATATGATATTATTACATGTTCTGAGACGTGGCTAGCTCCGCATCATACTAGTGCTCAAACAGGCTTACTACATTTCCATCCACCGATTAGACTAGACCGACCGTTAAACCACAGTGGTGGTGGTGTAGCCATATACGTGAAACGACACTTATTCTGTAAGCACAGACCCGATCTTCACGTACCCGGTCTTGAAGCTATTTGGATTTAAACCAAAATTAACAAGGAAACCATGCTGATAGGTTCATTCTACCGACAACAGAGTGCCACAGTTGACTATTGGGATTTAATCAGACAAAGCTATTGGAATGTAAATAACACTGGTTTAAAATGTATTGCCGTTTGGGACTTCACCTCCGACTTTAACTTTTCCCAAGCAAGCACTTAGTTGATATACTCCACATGTTTCAGTTGCACCAGCTTACTAATTCTGACACTAGAATAACTCCGACAAGTAGTACATGCATTGATCTTATCATAACCCAGACACCCCACGTTATTAAAAGTATTGAGGTTTTGCCGGAAATATGTAGTGACCACTGTGTGCCATGTGCAACAGTGATCAATAACACCAATACTGAATATAGTTTCAAAAGAACATTATACAATTATGACAAATTAGATGCCACTAAATTCTGCAACATGCTGTCTCGTATAGACAGGGCCGATGCTATGCAAAATGGATCCATTGACGACTGTGCTGAACATTTTAATACTATATTTTTCGAAGCCGCCTGCAATTGCATGCCTGTAAAAACCGTTACAATTCGCTCTAAAGATGCTGCTTGGATAAATGCAGACATTCGCTGGGCTATCAAACAGAGATATAGGTTGTTTAAAAAACGAAAAACGCAGAAATAAGGACGAAGACTGGGGAGCTTATCGGACTTACAGAAACTTAGTAACCACAAAGATTAGAGAGAGAAAACTGGAATATTTAAAAGAAATTGATTTAAAGGCATCTGACCCCAAAAGGTTCGGTACTAAGGAATGGTGGAAACTGGTAATACAATTTATGACTAAAAAAAGGCATATCCGACGACATTCCTCCCATCTTCTTCAATGGTACTTTGTATTCTTCCAGCGAAGACAAGGCCAACGCATTGAATGATTATTTTATTCAACAATCGACTTTAGACAATCCAAACGAAAATACTCCAAATGTAGAGTACACTGACTCTGAAATTACTGATATTATACTTACGCACGCTGACATACATAGTGTAATAAAAAAAATGTAGACACACCAAAGGCAACAGGGCCCGATATGATTCATAACAAATTGCTGATAGCTACAGTTGGCATTATTACAGAACCCTTAACCATCCTATTTAACCGCTGTTTGAATGAAGGTATCTTTCCAAACATTTGGAAGATTGCTCATGTAACACCACTACATAAAAAAGGACCCGAAAATCTAAGTAATAATTATCGTCCTATTTCGCTGTTAAGTTGTGTAGGCAAGGTCTTAGAATGATGTGTTCACAGCCATGTGTTGAATTATTTGAAGGTTAATAATAGTATTACCCCATCCCAGTCAAAATTTATGCCAGGAGACTCAACAGTTAACCAACTCACATCAATATATCATGACCTATGTACATCATTCGATCAAGGAATAACTACACAATAAAAAAAATTCTTCTCGACATTTCCAAAGCCTTCGATCGAGGGATTATTGAAAAAAATAGAAGCAGCTGGTATAAGAGGCAATTTGGCATTATGGTTTCAAAACTATTAACAAAATCGCAAACAAGCCGTTGTTACAAAAGGTAAAAAGTCTGAATACAAAACAGTACCTTCTGAAGTTCCACAGGGGTCTGTGTTAGGCCCTTGTTTTTTCTCATATATATATATATATATATATATATTATATATATATATATATATATTATATATATTTTATATATATATATATAAACGACATAACCAAAAATATGAATCTGTTATAAACTTTTTGCGGATGACACAAGTGTGTGACTTGATTGAAAGGCCCCGACAGAAGGCAGCAATTTTAAATTCTGACTTGAAAAAAAATTAGCAGCTGGGCGAAACGATGGAAAGTAATTTTAATGAAGAAAAAAAAAGAATTTTTAACATTTATGAAAGACAACCATCCAGTTTACACCACTGTTATTTGCAAATAGTGTGCTCGAAGACAAGGAATGTCCAAACACTTAGGTCTGATTTTTCAAAGTAACTGCAATTGGGAAAAACATATATACAGTATTATTAGATGAAAAAAAAAAAACCCTTCTTATTTCATGTTTACGTTCCTTTAAGTACAAGCTATGCAGAAAAGCCTTGGATACTATGTACAAATCCTTTATATTACCACAGTCTGAGTATGTCGACATTGTTTGGGATAATTGTTCCGGAAAAACTTTCAAACATGCTCGAAAACCTGCATTTGGAAGCCAAAAGAATTAGTTTAGGAGCTGTTAGAGGAACAAGCCACGAAAAGCTGTATAAAGAATCTGGATTTTGCACACTAAAAGAAAGACGAAAACGTCACAAGCTATTAATTTGTCACAAAATGATTAATTACCAGTGCCCTGGATACCTATCTAATTAGTACCACCTCTAGTTTCAACAACAAACCGTATCTCATCGTAACGCCATCGAAATCATTCCCGCTCATAAAACAAATATGCAAATTCATTCATCCTCTTCATTCCATCAAATTAATTTTAATGAAATTGAAGAACGTAAAAAACTGAATTTTTAACATTTATGAAAACAAACCTTGTGGAACACATTTACCTCAAACTCTGCACTTATTCCTTCAATTACCTGCTGAAAAAATATTTGTCAACGAATGACACTGTGGTTCCTATATATATGTTTTTGGTTCTAGAAAGGAACAAGTTAACATTGACTTCATACTTTCAGACGCACAATTAGGAATGACCCTTATGTTCATGCGGATATACAGCTAGAAACATCAGAGCATTTCCTACTACATTGTCCCCCTTTATATAGTATTAGAAATAAAACCATTAACAAACTTAAGAGAACGATAGAAATATCAATACACTTCTGTTTGGAAACGACCAGCTACCTTAGAAACTAATAAGAAAATATTTGCTATAGTCCACGATTTTTTGCCAAACCGACCGCTTGTAAATCTGTAAAAGTCTGCTAAATTTTGTTTATGATACAAGCGAAAAAGTAACCCTCTCCCTCTCTCTGTCTCTCTCAGATCAATAATTATGACATCACTAGACCATTCGCTTAGTTATTTGCTTTTTCAACCCCCCTCCACCCGTTTTTTGGTTGTTGTTTTGTTTTTCGTTTGTTTGTTTGTTCGTTTTTGTTGTCATTTTGGTCTTTGTTTGTTTTGTTGCCTCTGACGTTTTGACAACAATTTGCCATCTTGCCATCGTAAATGTATGTTGATTATCATTTTATCTATAGGTAACACTCAAATAAGCATGCTGCTTTTGTGTTTCCTGTACTTATTTGTTGAGCTTATGATTACGATGAATGAATAAAGTTTTATTTAAACCAAACAGGCAAGCAGGCAGCTAGTCAGAGACACGCACGGACTAACGGAGGCAGACAAACACATTACAGAAACGTCAGCAACATTGCTAGATCTTGTACTTACCTCTTGTACCGACATAATTAGTCATGTTGACGTTCTTCCACCAGTCTGTAGTGACCATTCAGTGCCGTGCGTAAAATTAATTCATAAAATAAAACATAGCCCTTCATTCAAACGTACTATTTATGATTATAGAAAACTCGACGTTAAAAAACTATCTAACGAGCTCTCTAATGTTAGGTGGATGGATGTTGCATCTCTACATAGCATAGAAGAGGCTGCACAACTATTTTCTGACACTTTACACAATACGGCAAAAAAATGTATGCCTGTAAAAACAATTAGTGTTCGGCAGTGCGACCCAAAACCCTGGATAACTGAAGAAATTAAACAAATGATAAGAAACAAAAATAAGCTCGCACAAAAAAGCTAAAATATTTAATACCGACCAGTCGTGGAAATGCTTTAGACAAATCAGGAACGACCTAACCTACGCCATAAGGAAAAGGAAATTAGATTATTCACAGGATTTAGACAATCGTGCGTCTTCCAGCGCGACATTCGGTACCAAAAACTGGTGGAAACTAGTAAAGTCATTCATGAGCAACAAGGGATCTGATCCAGACGTAATACCACCATTAGAAAAAGATGGAGTTACTTATTATACTAACAAAGAGAAGGCGACTATACTTAACCAATTCTTCATCAACCAATCAACTATTGAAGGCAACGATGATGTTCCAGATGTACCAGAACTATTAACGAGTATAAATCAAATACATTTGAGTGTAGAAGAAGTAAATAATACTCTTACAAAATTAAGCACAGAAAGGGCGACAGGCCCTGATCAAATATATAATTTTAAAAAATAGCGCTGGAATCATATCTGAACCATAAACTCTTCTCTTCAATCGATCACTTAATGAAGGAATTTTCCCCACAGTCTGGAAAACAGCCCACGTTACACCAATTCATAAAAAGGGTAACAAAGAACAATGTACTAACTACCGTCCTATATCTTTGTTAAGTTGCGTAGGAAAAACTCTAGTAAAATGTGTTCATCGCCATGTGTCTAATTACTTAAACGCAAACCAAATAATAACACCGTTACAATCAGGATTCACTCCAAAAGATTCAACCGTGTACCAGTTACTAAGTATATACGATGACTTTTGTAAGTCATTTGACAGTGAAATAACTACTCAAGCAATTTTCTTTGAGATATCTAAAGCGTTCGATAAAGTATGGCACCGAGGCTTACTACGGAAATTGCAAGCTATTGGAATTAGAGGTACTTTACTTCAGTGGCGTAACTAAATCTGGCAGAGTCTGGAGGACGGTGCTGGAAAGCGATGCTCGGAGTGTGGTGCCGTGCATGAAGTCACGTGTGGCACACGTGCCATGATGGCTGCTCGTGATCGTGTCGTCCGTCGCATAATTATATAGAACGCTGTTCTAGCTTGTTGACTACCTGTCGGTCCCTAATAAGCCTTACGGTTTCTGTGGACGATGCTCACTTACTGTTGGCTACCTATGGAACCTGGAAAATGCATTCGTGCCTTGAATATTGACGAGATGTTCGTAGTGTATGCAAAAGCGCCGTGCAATCGGGATTTCCCGAAACAGTATTAAATAGTTACTGGCAGCGCAAAAGAGCATTCTCTCTCTCTCTCTCTCTCTCTCTCTCTCTCTCTCTCTCTCTCTCTCTCTCTCTCTCTCTCTCTTGATTTTTGTCGTTGTTTTCATGTTGTTTAATATAAACAAACATACCCGTTGTTGCAAAATTAATTAATTAGTAAATTATGTTTGTGAGCATTTACTATAAGCCTAGCTTGTTTAATGCTCATACAATGATTTTGATTATCCATATTTTCATGAATGTAAATAAACTTTGTTTAAACCAAACCGTATTTTTAATGTTCAGAAGAATGTTAAATTATACAGTTTTTGCGTGCAAAAAAAAACAGACTTGAAAATTGATTGACAGAAGTTTGGAGTTATGTAACAACGCGCTCAACCCGCAAACCTAGGCTCTGCGCGCCCGCGATCTCCCTTTCTTTCGCGTAACACCACTTCGACACGGTAAGCCATGCGGAGATGCGGACGTCGCTCGACACGTCCTCGATATCATTATCAGTTGCCGTCTACCTTCCCTTCTACCCTCCCGTCTACCCTCCCTTCTTTCGGCGGTCAGCTGCTTAAGCCACGTGCGAATAAACTCCCTCCCCCCCCCCCCCCCCCAACCCCCAACACCACCACCATCATTCCTTGCCCCTTTCTTCCAGCATTCAGGTACGTGGCATAGCATGCTGCCTCGCTATTCCAGGCACGTGGCCTCGCTACTTCATCCATGTGAACAACAGCCCGAGGTTTCATAGTTCAGGAGCTGTGTGAGAGTCGAGGTGGCCGTCCTGGGCTGTCCGTCCTAGCGAGCCTTCTGGCTTCCGTGGACGTAAAGATTTATTGAACCATGCTTAGGCATTGGTCACAGCTTGTCCGTAATATGTCAGCCGACATCTGAGGACATTAAGCATCACTTCATCATCATCAGCCCGAGGTTTCTTTCAGTCTTGAGCTGGTGGCAGCGACGACAGGACGGTCATATAACGGTACTCGTGGCTGATTCAATCGGAGATGCTGGATAGTGCTGATGGTATATGGAAATAAAAATGGTAACGTCCCTATCAAGGTAAAGCCCGTTCTTAATTGGGCGAAGAGTTTGTTCGTCGAACATACTTCGGACAATTCGGCGAACTATGATTTGTTTCTTAATTGAACTTTTAGTTCGCCGAACATGGTTCGGACAGTTCGACGAACTATGCTTCGTTCTTAAATGAGATGTAAGCTTCGGGCCGAACTTGCAGCTGACAGCATGATCCAAAATGTAGGCTAAAGTCAAGTCGAATCAAGTCAATATATTTTAATCATCCCTCACAGTGTAATTCAACTAACTACTATGTCATTCTGAGTCCCAGAGACAAGGCTGCGGCTCCTACAAGTCAACAAATAAAATAAAATAAATCCTCCGAAGCGAGTGAAGTATCTAGCGACACCGTCATCCATTTTTATTTTCTTTCTTCTTCACCTCATCCACAGGAGAGCTCTCTGCTCTAAGCCAATCAGAGGCAATGTTCATCGAACTGGGCGAATGTTCCCAGAACGTGTTGAGCGAAGCTTTTTCGACTCAGAATATAGCTTCGTCGCAGTTCGACGAATACTCCGAACTATATTCGCGAAGCAAAAGTTCGCCCAATTCAGAACCAACTATATTCGCCGAATACTCCCAACTACGTTCACGAACAAATGTTCGCCCAATTAAGAACGGGCTTTAGGCCACGTGCGCATCGCCCCCCCCCCCCCCCCCCCCCGGACCCCCATACTATGCCCCTTTCTTCCAGCATTCAGACACGTGGCATCGCATGCTGCCTTACTATTTCATCCATGTGAACAACAGCCCGAGGTTAGTTTTAGCCTTGAGCGACGACCGGACAGTGATATAACAGTACACGTGGCTGATTTAATCAGAGAACTTTTGCTTCGCGAATATAGTCACATGTTCACGTACGTGCTTTGGCGCTAGGTTACTTCTACAGTCATATTAGTACCCGAAACTTTCGGAGGGCGCTGACCGCGTCGGTCGACAGCTGCGCGGAGATAAAGAGTGCCCCTTCGGTGGCGTAACTAAATCTGGCAGAGTTTGGAGGAAGGTGCCGGAAAGCGATGCTCGCAGTGTGATTAGTACCCAAACCTTTCGGAGGGCGCTGACCGCGTCGCTGGACAGCTGCGCGGATAAAGAGTGTCCCTTCATTGGCGTAACCAAATCTGGCAGAGTTTGGAGAAGGCGCCGGAAAGCGATGCTCGGAGTGTGGATTGGCACCACACTCCGAGCATCGCTTTCCGGCACCTCCCTCCAAACTCTGCCAGATTTAGTTCCGCCACTGAAGGGGCACTCTCTATTTCCGCGCAGCTGTCCAGCGACGCGGTCAGCGCCCTCCGAAAGGTTCCGGCACTAATCAAACTCCAAGCACTGGTTTACTGTCGACATCCTTCCTTCAACCACTGCCGTATTTAGTTACGCCATAGGTCCCAGAAAACTGTCAGCTAACGAGCAGTTTTTTTGTTGGTGCTCAAACAGTAGCAAGTTTGTTACAAACAACTCACGTGTCATTTATAGCCGCCAACAAAGTTTACACCATCGCAGTTAAAAAACACACACGTTCGAATCAAGACGGAACTCCTTTTCTTACCCGGGGTGGATGCGTCTCATGTTCACGTGCGTGCTTTGGCGCTAGGTTGCTTCTACAGTCATATTAGTACTCGAACCTTTCAGAGGGCGCTGACCGTGTCGCTGGACGGCTGCGCGGAGATAAAGAGTGCCCCTTCAATGGCATAACTAAATCTGGCAGAGTTTGGAGGAGGGTGCCGGAAGACGATGCTCGGAGTGTGGGTACTAATATCACTGTAGAAGCAACCTAGCGCCAAAGCACGCACGTAAACATGAGACGCATCCACCCAGGGTTTAAAAAAAAAGAGTTCCGTCTCGATTCAAACGATTGTGGCTTTATTTGTGCTGGTGCAAACTTTGTTGGCAGCTATAAATGACACGCCTTTTTTATATGAGTGGTTTGTAACAGACCTACTACTGTTTGAGCACTACCACCACCACCAACAACAAAAAACAGCTTGTTAGCTGACAGTTTTCTTGACCCTATGGCGTAACTAAATACGGCAGTGGTTGAAGGAAGGATGTCGTAAACCAGTGCTTGGAGTTTGGATTGGCACCTGCCTCGAGTTTGGAGGAAGGTGCCGGAGAGCGATACTTGGACTGTGGATAGTAATAAGACTGTGGAAGCAACCTAGCGCCCAAGCACGCACGTAAACATGAGACGCATCCACCCCGGGTATTTTTTTTATTAATTTAAGTGTTCTTTCTCGATTCAAACGATTTTGGTTTTATTTGAGCTGGCGTAAGCAACATGGCAATATAACATAAAACAAACTTCTGACATAATTTGAGTTGTTTGTAACAAACTTACTACTGTTTGAGCACACACACACACACACACACACACACACACACACACACACACACACAAAAATGCTCGTTAGCTGAGTTTTCTGGACTCTATGGCGTAACTAAATACGGCAGTGGTTGAAGGAATGATGTCGTAAACAAGTGCTTGGAGTTTGGCGACAACCCAAAAGACCAAGGATGACGTGGACCGCCGCCAGAACAACAAAATACTAAGGCAGTGTCCGCTCGGCATTGTGCAGCAACTACTGTACTACGCAACTGGTGTCCCAACTGCTATGCGGAACAGAGTCACAAAGACAATGTCTGTAGCTCCGCAGTTGCGAAACAACTGAAGCAAAAGAAGGCCAACTTTCAAGCCCAGCTCCACCTCCCTACTTTTGATCTCTTCTGGGCTAACTTGAGGGTCCAGCATCACCTGCCTCGACTTGATCTCGCCTGGACCCGCAAAAAAACGTCTAACTTCTTAATTGGGCGAACATTTGCTTCGCCGAACATGGTTCGGACAGTTCGACCAACTATACTTCGTTCTTAACTGGCTTATAAGATGCAAGCTTTGGCCCGAATTTGCGGCAGAAGCGCAGCAGACACCGTGATCCAAAATGTAGGCTAAAGTCAAGTCAATATACTTTAATCATTCCTCACACGGTAATTCAACTAACTACTATCTCATTCTGGGTCCCAGGGACAAGGCTGCGCCTCCCACAAGTCAACAAATAGACAAATTCTCTCCGTAGCGAGTGAAGTACCTAGCGATACCGTCATCCATATTTTCTTCTTTCTTCCTCATCCACTGGAGAGCTCTCCACTCTCAGCCAAGCAGAGGCAAGGTTCGTCGAATAGGGCGAATGTTCCCAGAACATGTTGAGCGAAGCTTTATGGACCCCGAATATAGCTTCGTCGCAGTTGGACGAATAACCCGAACAATATTCGCGAAGCAAAAGTTCGCCCAGTTAAGCCCGTTCAGCCCTGTTAAGCCCAGTTATGATTCGTTTCTTAATTTAACTTTTAGTTTGCCGAAACATGGTTCGGACAGTTCGACTAAACTTACTTCGTTCTTAACTGGCTTGTAATGAAATGCAAGCTTCGGCCCGAAATTGCGGCAGACGCACAGCAGACAGCATGTTCGAAAATGTAGACTAAAGTCAAGTCAAGTCAATATACTTTAATCATCCCTCACAGGGTAATTCAGCTAACTACTATGTCATTCTGGGTCCCAGAGACAAGGCTGCGCCTCCCACAAGCTAACAAACAAACAAAAATCCCTCGATGCGAGTGAAGAACCTTGCGACAACGTCAGCCATTTTTCTTTCTTCCTCAATCACAGGAAAGCTCTGATCTCAGCCAATCAGAGGCAATGTTCGTCGAATAGGGCGAATGTTCCCAGAACATGTTGAGCGAAGCTTTTTTGGACCCAGAATATAGCTTCGTCGCAGTTGGACGAATAACCAGAATTATATTCGCGAAGCAAAAGTTCGCCCAATTAAAAACCAACTATATTCTCCGAATACTCCCAACTGTGTTCGCGAACAAATGTTCGCCCAATTAAGAAAGGGCTTAAGAGTGCAGCTCACCTACCACTTCTTGATCTCGCCTGGACTCTGTTAACTTGTGAGCCGGTTTGGCCTAACGGTAAGGCGTAAAGCCCGTTCTTAACTGGGCGAATGTTTGTTCGCCGAACATACTTCGGACACTTTGACGAACTATGATTCGTTTCTTAATTGAACTTTTAGTTTGCCGAACATGTTTCGGACAGTCCAAACTTTACTTCGTTCTCAACTGGCATGTAATGAGATGCAAGCTTCGGCTCGAACTTGCGGCAGACGCGCAGCAGACAGCATGATCGAAAATGTAGGCTAAAATCAAGTCAAGTCAAGTCAAGTCAATATACTTTCATCATCCCCCACAGGGTAATTCAACTAACTGCTATCTCATTCTGGGTCTCCGAGACAAGGCTGCGCCTCCCACAAGTCAACAAATAAACAAATTCCCTCCGAAGCGAGTGAAGAAACTAGCGACACCGTCATCCATTTTTCTCTCTCTTTTTTCCCCCCTTCTTCATCCACAGGAGAGCTCTGCTCTCAGCCAATCAGAGGCAATGATCGTCGAATAGGGCGAATGTTCTCAGAACATGTTGAGCGAAGCTTTTTGGACCCGAATATAGCTTCGACGAATACTTCCAACTAGGTTCGCGAAGAAAAGTTCGCCCAATTAAGAACCAAATAGGTTCGCCGAATACTTCCAACTAGGTTCGCGAAGAAACATTCGCCCAATTAAGAACTGGCTTTAGGCTGGTAAGCGGAGGGACCTCGGTTCGAATCCGCTTCGGCTCTCCTTTCTCTTCAAATGTTGTGGTCTGTGGACACTGTCTTGTGACTTTGTCCCTCACAATTATGAAACATTAAAACCGCTTTCATCGCTGCCCACCTTAATGCATAATTCATTCTGGTAGTGACAATGTAGCGATAGGTATCTAATCCCTCCCCCCCCCCCCCCCCACACACACACACACCTCCGGACCCCCCTTCCCCCTTCTCCCCGTCCCTAATAAACCTTACGGTTTCTGTGGACGTTAAGCCCGTTCTTAACTGGGCAAATGTTTGTTCGCCAAACATACTTTGGACACTTCGACGAACTATGATTCGTTTCTTAATTGAACTTTTAGTTCGCCGAATATGGTTCGGACAGTCCAAACTTTGCTTCGTTCTCAACTGGCTTGTAATGAGATGCAAGCTTCGGCCCGAACTTGCGCAGACGCGCAGACAGCATGATCGAAAATGTAGGCTAAAGTCAAGTCAAGTCAATATACTTTAATCATCCCTCACAGGGTAATTCAACTAACTACTATCTCATTCTGGGTGTCGGAGGCAAGGCTGCGACTCCCACAAGTCGTAAAAAATTGTATAATTTAACATACTTCTGAACATTAAAAATACGGTTTCTGGAAATCCCGACTGCACGGCGCTTTCGCATACGCGAGGAACATCTCGTTAATATTCAAGGCACGAACGCATTTTCCAGGGTCCATAGGCAGCCAACAGCAAGTGAACATCGTCCACAGAAACCGTAAGGCTTATTAGGGACAGGCAGGTAGCCAACAAGCTAGAACAACGTCCTATATAATTATGCGACAGACGACACGATCACGAGCAGCGATCATGGCACGTGTGCCACACGTGACTTCATGCACGGCACCACAGCTCCTCTCTATTGCGAACACAGAGCTGCCATCAACGAAATGTCCATTAAGCCTGCAGTAGGTCAGAATATAAAATGCATGCTTCCATGATACAGGATACCGCTGGTTGATTCTGTTGAGAACCCAACCCAGTAAACATGCCGGATCCGATTCGCATCCAGTCCGGATCAGCTGGGAAGCATTGACCAAAAGCGGTCCGGACTATTCTTGCACACCGGCTTGCTTCCGGACCATCTTCTTGGCATTTACTGAATCGAGTAACCGTAGCATCGTCTGCTGCGTCGACCATTTTGAACTTGTCAGAAAGGCGAGTGGACACTGTGAAATCAGGTAGCCTACGCTGTGCAGATGAATTTAAATAACAAGAAAATAAATCAAGTGATAATGTAAGACGTCAAGCAAACTTGCTCTCTGTGTGCCTGTTTGTCTACATGCCTGCCGGCCTGTCTTCTTTTCTCTGCGGCCGTCAATTTATGTGTGTTTCTATGTGTATGCCTCATTGACGTGTAAAAATGGAAACAAAAGGTCAAACGAAATATGAAACGTGATTTGTGTTGTCCGATTGGAATAACTGTTTCTTTCAATCATTGGAGTATTTTGAGCTTCCTACATTGGTTTTACCGAAACAGTTACCTACACCACGACAGGCTTGTTCCTGTTCATGGCTACCACGTAAATGACGTAAATG
This sequence comes from Alviniconcha marisindica, assembly GCA_018857735.1. NCBI lineage: Eukaryota > Metazoa > Mollusca > Gastropoda > Provannidae > Alviniconcha > Alviniconcha marisindica. The sequence continues at coordinate 1,012,488 of JABMCL010002540.1, forward strand.
ACTAAATGAATACGGGCAAAAAATGTATAGGTACAAACAACAGACAGCATAGTTAACAAGAAGAGTAGGGGGCACTCTCACAAGCAGTCGGAAGGACTGAGCGGAGTTGTATGGGTGTATAAAATAGGTCTCAAATGGCCAGTCTTTGCAATGGCAATCACTCGACAACCTCAGTCACTCTCTCTGTCTGAGAGAGACAGAGAACTGGAACTCCAGCTCTAAAACTTTATTTTACAAGATTCAGTCAAAACCCCGTCTAACAACTAGTCCTTGCGAAGCTACTGATGAGTAAATATAAAATTACAGGCATCACGTATATACATACAGGCATGAATGAGTGAGTGAAATTTGATACATGAGAATTTCCACACAAAACATAGCGTGTTTACAGCGCCAGATGTACACAAGCATACATCACTCAGTTATACATTATGAGCATACAACCAGTAAATAAGGCAGTAGAACATCTGATCAATTCAACACCAGTATTGGAAGAAAAGAAAAAAAGCACAGAGAGAGAGAGAGAGAGAGAGAGAGAGAGAGAGAGAGAGAGAGAGAGAGAGAGAGAGAGAGAGACAGACAGACAGACAGACAGACAGACAGACAGACAGACAGACAGACAGAGACAGAGACAGAGAGAAACAGAGACAGAGACAGAGAGACAAAGAGAAACAAAGAGAGACAAAGAGAAACAGAGAGACAGACAGACAGACGGACACAAAGAGACGGAGAGACAGAGACAGAGACAGACAGACACAGACAAACAGAGATGCAGAGACAGACAGACATACAGACAGAGAGATGATGATGGTGATGATATCACATAGGGAAACAAACAAAACAGTGTAGTTAAATCACTGCACGTTTTGCTGAGAAATCAAAACTACAGCTCTCCGTGAGCCTTAAGTATCCTTGAAAGTAACCTGAGCGCTTCATTTGGAATCTGTGCCGCTTCACAGCTGATGTGTCCTTGTCTGTACGATGGAGAGAAATCCACCTGTTAGAGGTACGACTAATTTACAGCAGAATTTTGTCTTCCTCGAGGAACATTTGATGTTAGTTCATTATTGATGTGATGGAAAATATTGTTTCGTATTATCCTGGTGAAGATTTTTTTCTTTTTCTTTTCCTGACGACACAATATAGTTTTCTGTCCAATAATGTATCCAATTATGACTCAGGTGCAAACAGTTATTTGAGGATAAAGATAATATGACTATGCGTGTCTTAAACCTGTTGTTCGGAAATGCCTATTTTGTGTACTGCACATGCTTTTGTCTGTTTGTCTGTCTGTTTCTCTCTCCATCCCCCCCCCCCCCATTCTCTCCCCTCTCTCTCCCCTCAACGTATGTTCCATTGTATCATATATTTCTTTGTTTATGTATTTATCTATTCCAGGTGTCTGATTATTCCACAGGTCATATATTTGATTTCTTCTTTTGGGGGAGAGGGGAGGTCTAGGGAAGAAGGAGGAGAAGAAGTAGGAAAAGAAAAAGGAGGAGTAGGAGAACAAAAAGAGGAAGAAGGGGAAGAAGGAGGAAAAAAAGGAAAGCAGGACGAAGAAAACAAGACGAAAAGAAAGGAAAAGAAAAAAGTAGAAGAGAAGAGGACGAAGCAGGAAAAGAAAAGTCTTTTCTCCTTGCACTATTGCATACGAATAACTTCGTAGTGTCAAAAAGCACAACACTATTTCATTGTCGAGTCAGTGACTTCAAACAGTTTTGCTAGCCCTCTCTTTAATTTATGCTTCATCAAGAAGCCACAAAGAACAACGATGTGGAAACGACAAGATCATCTCCCAACAACGACATAACCACCACCACAACCACCACCACCATCCCCACCACCACCACCACCACCAGCAGTAGCAGCAGCAGCAGCAAAGACGCTGGACACAGAAGGGTGCTGGGAGTGGACACGTCAGAGAGCACGTGCGAACGGTACACCTCCTGTCGCTGGGTGCTGGCCTACATGGGCGGTATGATGACTCTGCTGATGATGTGCCTTCGTAACTGCATCTCCATGGCCATCGTCTGCATCTCCAACACCCACTACGTGGAGAAGGCGGACATAAACTCCACCACAGGCATCTACAACGATTCCCTGGAGGGGGATCTGGGCGATGCCGGTGTGTTTCCTGGGGACTCGAGGAATGGGAGTGTGCAGTCAGATCTCTGGAATGGAACCAGCGGTACCGTGGTGAGAGGACTCAGTGATTGGTGGGGTGTATTAGTATAGTGTGTATGTGTGTGTGTGTGTGTGTGTGTGTGTGTGTGTGTGTGTGTGTGTGTGTGTGTGTGTGTGTGTGTGTGTGTGTGTGTGACGTCACTAGAATGTCGTTGACGTCATGGACAGAACACCAGGAAGCTGTAATTTTTTTCATACAGGACACCTGAGAAATGCATGTGGATTGGAATCGTTTTTGTCATAGGTTGTTTTTGTCTCTGTAGAGTGATGTTTTGGCGACCCATTACAGCGTTCTAGAACAGAAAGAAGAGAAAAGTAACTCCACGAGAAAAAGAGGTATTTTTAGTTCATAATGATTGGTAATAGTTTTGGTAACATTAGCCGGGTGATGCAGATAGATAAATCGTGACTAAAATAAGGAATATACATGCATAAAAAGGACCTTTTTTGAAGTCAATCTGAAAATTCGACCTTTAACACTTTGACAACGCTTACCTGCATTATAAACAAGAATGATATGTAGGTAATTAAAGACAAACATCTTTTTGTCAGATATACAACCCGGACTACATTCCTGTCGAGATGCAAGGGGTGGTACTGTCGTCTTATTTCTACGGTTATGTCATCACCCCATTCTTCGGCGGAATGATATCGGAAAGATTCGGCTCCAAGCGTCTTCTCACTGTCGGTATGATGATGTCAGCGATTTTGACACTTCTGACCCCCCTTGCGATTCGTTTCAACATCTACTTGACTGTTGTCTTCCGAACTTTGTTGGGCCTGTTTTCTGTGAGTAGCAACGGCCTTTTTGTTTCTTTTTGTTTCGTTGTTGTTTTTGGTCCTGACGGACATTCTTTAGAAAACAGTCCACGTACACCCTTGAATCCATAATTTGTTCCACACAAATTGATTACAACCAGTAAGATGCTACCCAGAAGTGTAAGCTGATGTTGTTGTTGCTCTCCTTCTTATCCTTTTTGTTCTTCTTCTCGCCCTGATACAACCATACTTGTTGACTGGGCGTCAAAAACCAAATTCCTTCCTTGATTCTTTCCTTCCTTCCTTCTCTTCTTCTTCTTCTTGTCTTCTTCTTCTTCTTCTTCTTCTTCTTCTTCTTCTTCTTCTTCTTCTTCTTCTTCTTCTTCTTCTTCTTCTTCTATAACCTATAGCTGTGATGGTGGTAGCACACACAGATGTGAAGATGGTAATCATAACTGTGATTGTGGTAGCCAACAGCTGTGCTGAGTGGATCGCCTTTCTCTTGCAGGGTTTGCCCAGTATAACGTACATGTGGGCCTTCTGGGCGCCAAGACACGAGTACGCCAAGCTTCTCACACTGACATGCTCTGGTAGCTGCATCTCTCTCTCTCTCTCTCTCTCTCTCTCTCTCTCTCTCTCTCTCTCTCTCTCTCTCTCTTCTCTCTTCTCGTCTCTTCTCTCTTTGTGTGTGTGTGTGTGTGTGTGTGTGTGTGATGTATGTGGATGCGGTGTGTGTGCTGGTCGTGCGTGCGTGCTGCGTGTCGTCGCGCCGCGTGGGTGTGGGTGCTCTGTGTGTGTGATGTGTGTGGTGCGTGTGTGTGTGTGTGTCTGTGAGAGAGAGAGAGAGAGAGAGAGAGAGAGAGAGAGAGAGAGAGAGAGAGAGAGAGAGAGAGAGAGAGAGAGAGAGAGAGAGAGAGAGAGAGAGAGAGAGAGAGAGAGAGAGAGAGATGGTCCAAGGGAAACAACTGAGTAAATATTTCTCAGAATGAATCAGAATTTATTGCGCCCCTTCACCAAACCATCTCAAAAGCGTGGTGCTGTTACGTCGTTTATGGCACTCAGTTAGTCGTGTGATATACTTCACGGCACGCAACACATCTATACAGGCAGGAAGACTAGGATCTCTCGGAATGACGATGATAAAGATGATGGTGGCTACGATGATGATGATGCTGTTGCTGCTGGATATGATGATGATACTGACGAAAAGAACAGTGATCACTTTAATAAAGCCGAAACAGAAGACGAGATAATGACAGTGACGATGACGAAGATAATATGACGACAATGATGTTGAAGTGATGTTCCAGGCAGCAGCACGGGGAACATTGCGGCCAACCTGGTGTCTGGATTCCTGTGCAGCATTTCACTGGACGATGGATGGCCCTTCATCTTCTACATCTACGGTGGCTTTTCAGCCCTGAAGCGGGAGAGAGGGGCAGAGATGTGGAGAGAGAGGGAGAGAGCGGGAGTGAGCGGGGAGGGGGGGGGGGGAGAGAGAAAGATGGAGAGAGAGGGAACGGGGAAAGAGAGAGAGAGTGCGAGTGGATGGGGAGAGAAACTGAGGGAAAGAGAGGGAAGAGATGGGGACGGAGAGGGGAGCAGAGAGAGAGACAGAGACAGAGAGGCAGAGACAGAGGCAGACAGAGGCAGATACACAAAGAGACAGAAAGAGACACACACAGAGACACAGAGAGAGACAGTCGGATGGTAGGAGGGTGGGGGTTGAAGGGGGGGGGGGAGTCAGAGACTAGAGGAGAGAGAGTGAAGGACACGGCCCTGTACATTACCAGAGAGAGAAGGGAGGGAGAGAGGGGGAACGGAGCAGAGAGAGAGAGAGAAGAGGAGAGAGAGAGAGAGAGAGAGAGAGAGAGAGAGAGAGAGAGAGAGAGAGAGAGAGGAGAGGAGTGGAGGGAAGGTAGGAGATGACTGTAGGGGAGGAAGAGGAGTGAAGGGGGCGGGGGTGGGGGGCGGGGGGTGGGGGGCAAGGGGGGCGGGAGGGTGAATAGGAAATGAATAGTGGGGGAAATGGGGATTTCCAGTCGTGTTCCTTCAAACTTCCCATCAATGAATGTGCAGGTGGACTTAGTTTGGCGTGGGCCATAGTGTGGCACTTTGTAGCTTACGACACGCCGGAAGAACATCCCAGAATCCAAGGCAAGGAAAGAGCGCTCATACGTCAGAGGCGCTCTTCTGAACCGAATGTCAGGAAGGTTGGTTTATCTTTACTTCAGATCTGATCGAGATCATTTCAGTTTTGTGTTCAAGTGGTAATTCATTTTGGATTTTACAGTATATTCCTCCTCCTCATCTTCTTCTTCTTCTTCTAATGCCCTATTTTGAACCCAGATCGCATCAGCATTGTCTCTCACGTTTAGGCCGATCTTAGGGTTTAGGTTATGGTCAGTGTTAGAGTTACGCATATTGCGTTTTTTTTAACGCTCGATCAAAACCAGTGAGCCACGGCAGCCATTTTGTTTCCATCTGCACGTCAAAACATGTTTTACGGTTTTGCAAAATGGCGAGCCATGACAGTCACTTGCTGGCCTTGTTGATGAAAGAAAGACTCAGAAAAAAAGCACTCATCTGACAACGTTTTTCGCGAAATTCATATCTGTATGTTGTAGCTTTAAATACGGCAAACAGAAAAGAAGTTGCGCGGAATAAAGTACTGTAGAAAAGGGCCATCAATATTTCTGTGTTTTAAGAGTAACACATGCCACTCCGAGTTTAAATATTATCCCACACCCTTTCCCTTTCTGTCTTCTTCTATTTATTATTTTATTTACCAAAATTAAACATCCCTTTCAGACGCTAGGAAGAAAGGTGATGAATGCGAACAGTAATGTCTAATCCTCACGTACAGATCTCCACCAAGCCGCCGATGAAGTCGGTGTTCACGTCTGCAGCCTTCTTGTCTCTGTTGATGACTCACATCAGCTACGCCTGGCTACTGAGCGTCCTCGGCACCTACCTCCCCATCTACCTCAACGACATCCTCCTCTTTGACACAGAGACCGTGAGTGACGCATCACCTCAACGATGTCCTCTTGTTTGACACAGAGACTGTGAGTGAAACTACCTCAAAGACATCCTCCTCTTTGACACAGAGACCGTGAGTGACGCATCACCTCAACGATGTCCTCCTGTTTGACACAGAGACCGTGAGTGACACATCACCTCAACGATGTCCTCCTGTTTGACACAGAGACATAGTGACGCATCCCACTCAACGATGTCCTCCTCT
>JABMCL010000144.1:12500-15000 GCA_018857735.1 Alviniconcha marisindica
CACACACACCACACACACACACACACACACACACACCACACACACACACACACACACACCCACACACACACACCACACCCCACACACACACACACACACACCACACACACACACACACACACACACCACACACACACACACACACACACACACACACACACACACACACACACACACACACACACACACACACACGGTCCCGCTAGCACGCACGCAAACCGCCCCAACCCACCCCTACCTCGGCAAGCGTAAACACATGAGTGCAGACCGTTGGATGTTTATATCGGCATTGATATAGTATACCATATGCATGACCGTATAAAGGAGCTCAGTTATTTGACCTTAATTAGAATTCAACGTATACATGGGTTAACGTTTTCAAAACTTATAACTGAATACAAACGGTAAGATTGATGACTGAGTTGACATTTTCTCTTAAAACAGTCCCTATCCAATTTGATCTGATTAACAGAACAGAACAGACCAGAACAGAATCTTTATTGTCTATGAGTAACATAGAAATTTGCCTTACGACCGCATAAAAGATACCAGTAAAATAACTCACAGTATAATACATGAACATAAGTAGACATAAAACACAGAGTACTTTATCTTAGAGTCTGGAGGGCTCACACACACATCCGAAACAGTCAACCCTACCAGTTACACGCATCAACACATGCACTCGCAGGTCAGGCATTTTCAACAAATAAGAAAAGTACAACTCATCATATTCAACCTAAACACCGAACAGACAAAATACCTGATTAAGATCAACATCGTTATTATGACCAATAACAACGATAACACAACAACAAGAACGACAGCATCAACAAGAGCAGGAGCAACAGCAGCAACAGCAACAATAAATTAACAACCGACAGGTTGAAATACATAAAAGGTTCAAAAGAACGCTATTTATTAGGACAAGACAAAAACAAAACAAAAAACAGACACATTGATGTGTAAGAAATGTACGTTTACTCCAGTATACTTAATCGAATCATACACTTTATGCCAATTCATTTTGTGACCCTAACTATTAAACAAACCATGTTTATGTCGGAGTGTGTCAGTTTTTGACTTATAATTATGTGCACTGGTCGATATATGTTCTTATTCAGATCGTCTTCCGCGCAGTCTATGCTTCGACTGGATCAGTGATACTTTTGGACAACGTTCATCTTCAGTCAAGTGAGTTGGCCAAGTTTCAAGACTGTCCTGTTGCGGCACGTTTTGTGACTACGGCACGTTTTGTCACTAGGGTGATAAAACGTGCAGCAATGCCTGCACGTCACGTTTTCTCACTAAAGAGGTAGTGACAAATCGTGCAGGCATTGTACCTTTTTTTCCCCTACTTGGATATCAGTACATGTGATATTGTGTGTGTCACTTGTGTGTGTGTGCGTGCGTGCCTGCCTGCGTGTGTGTGTGTGTGTGTGTGTGTGTGTGTGTGTGTGTGTGTGTGTGTGTGTGTGTGTGTGTGTGTGCATCAAATTTGACACATTTTGTCACCTTAGTGACAAAACGTGCTGTAGTGACAAAACGTGCCGCAACATGTCCTACGTTTTAACGCTCAGTGTGTATTCACAACCTTTTAACACGTCCCACGTACGTGTGTTGATGCATGAGCGATGCCATGTTTGGCGTTGGTTGATTGAGTTTAGTAGTGTTGCACCGAATTATTCTTCCAAGCACTGGAAACGAAAACAACATAGCTCAACCAAAGACAGATAAGTGGCTTAATAGCTAAGTGATAAATGGCTTAGCTCTCCATCTCAATTTTAATCTTTTTTACCGTTTAACTGTTGTTTAAGTGTCGTTCTGCAGCATGATAACGGGGATTACCCCGAACATTCGCATGTTGTGTTTTGTCCTAATTAACAGCATAAATAATTTTCTTCTTTCGTTTTCTATCTTTGTCGCCTACCTTATGGTCGCTGACGTAATCCCTCCCACCCTTTCCCGCACTAACTCCCCAACACCACAACACAACAATGATTATCCTTTCACACCCTTTAATAATGACACAATCGTACCCATCACACGCAAAATTCATTCCATTCACACGCACGACTTAACGAAGACATATACACGGAGGACATTGATCAAATCATTCACACAAAAAATACTTCATGACATTTTAAGACAGTGGAGGACAATAATATGATAAGAGGCGATGACCCAGTCACACTGGTTAATGAAAAGCACGAGACACAGTTCCCCGAACGCTACGTAGTAGCTCAACTGCACGAGCTCACTCGGCTAAGAGCACTGGTCGAACCAGTAACACAGCGACGACAGGACCCTGGTCCACGAGGCGGAAGCCTGACAGCAGTCACACCCGTCGTCGATGATGACAAAGACGGGTGACAGACGACACGAAAAACAAAAACAACAACTTTAAACACAAGTCATAGTCAGTCTAGTCACCTAACCCAGGTGGATGTGACAATCTTCTTGCACCCGAAGAAGACAATTAAGGCGTGTATAGTTATTA
>JABMCL010000144.1:20000-22500 GCA_018857735.1 Alviniconcha marisindica
CAGCTAGTTGTGAAGTTTTTGTTGTATCATCGTTGTGGCATCAAGGTTAGCTACAACATTTTTATCAGGAAATTAAGACATGTTCTTACCAGTGTTTAACAGATGTCTAGCCTGTGAATAAGTGACTAACTGCAGTGAACTTATTTACACAAGCAGTTACTTAATGAGTTATTAGGTAATACATTCTAGTTTTTTCATGCACAACAATGTCATGATTTGAAAGTTGAAAGCATTCTCCATGCACTACAGCCATCAGAAATGAAGAACCTAGTCTTACCTTTGTCCCAGAAAGCATGAAAGACACCTGGTGGTTGGTAGTCCCATTTTATGGCCCCCGAGGTAACCCAAACATAATACTCCATTGCAGTGGTTATAAAGAATCCAGCCGAAAGCGACTTGAAATGTTCAGTTTTTTTAGTGTATTGGGGAGGGCAAAGAAGAGTACGGGTTGGCTGCATCCTATACTCTGTAAATTTCTACACAGAAATACACAACATATTACATAATCATTGTCAAGTCAGTCACTGACTACGCGTAACAGATTGTCATGTTATGCCTGAATGCTGGAGAGGCCTGAGTGTGGTGTTGATGCATGATGAACTGTAATTGTTTATCTTCTTTCTTGATTGCCCATGCTCGCCGCCTCTAGCTCAATGGTGCATGCCCACTGTCTTTTGCATTAGCCATACGATTCATGAATGTGTTGTGTTTGGAGTTTGGTGACTGTATGTTGGCTGTCTGTAATGGCATCTTGAAAGTGCCACCACCGTGATTTCCACCGACTTTCAACCACATTTGATCCTCTGGTATGGCATTGTTAATGATATGCCAAGTCAGCAAGTCTAGTGTGTCTGTGATGAACCTAGCTAGATCACTGACATACACACAAAGGGGTTGACTTCAGCTCTTTCCCACCGACAACTGCTTCACAGTTAAAATGAAGTACCTGATTTTCAACATGGTTTCCACTTGTATTTCCATTTCTTCTGTTCTCTCAGACTTTTCATTTGCCAAAGTAATGTTGCAAGCTTGCTTTAACAATCTCTTTTGGACTCTGAACTGAGTGACAGATAATCCACCTAGGGTTTTTAATGCAAGCGTGACTTTCTTGTTGACAGTAGTCTGCTCTTTGAACACTGACTCCCGTAAGCCTGATTTCAGCTCAGAATTCAATTTTTTTCAGTTCCACTTTATGTTGTGCAAGAAATTGCTGGTTTGATGTCCCTGCCCTTGCACTTCTATCTATACTTTCTTCTCTTGGGTTGCACTGACTTTGAAATGGATTTACGAGACTTTGAAATTCGCATGTATGTTGGTGGTAGGCCTCCAGTTTTATAAGACACAATATGTTTGTCTGCTGATGAATTATGTTTGCTTTGTAGGAGGCTGGTGGCAATTAGCTTCTCTTCCAAGTCAGACAATATTCTTCCTTTCCTTTACCAAGAGTGTCACTGACGCTTTCAGATTGCAACTGTTTGACTGGAGATGTTTGGCAATCAACAAAACCAGATCTTTCTGTCAGGTCCATAGCATCTGCATACTGGAGAATTGGCAACGTTTTTAATTGGAATGGAGATGTTTGAGCATCTGTAACTAACACGGTTTGTTTTTTGAGGCGTTGAACAGCCAGGTGGGTCAAAAGATGCAGAGGCTTCGCGCTGTCGCTTTTTTAACCACCTGTCCTTGGCTGGCCTTCCGCCTTTGTCCTGTGCCACATAGTGAGTGCACACACTGCAGCTCTGTTCAGTATGAAGTGACCAAAATGAGTCTGTCGTCACCCGCTGAGAAGCATTGTCCAGTATATTCACATCTTTTGTCCTGAGTGATTTTTTCATCACTGTGTAACATATGTTACACATTCTTGTGGGATGCTTATCAGTGTCATCTCCATTACTGTTCAGTCAATGCACTTGAATAATGTCTCTTTTGTAATCAACTCACAGTTTGGAATTGTCTTTTCATATTTCCTCCTTGCCCTCTCCCCACAATTTCTGCAAAGTCCAGTTAAACTGTCTTGGTGATTTGTCTGAAATCCTGAACTGTCAGAACTCATCTTTGAACTTACCGTAAGAAATTCAAAAGAATAAACACAAAAACTAAAGAAAACATCTCTAACGTAGGGCCCCTGGAACACAGTATTAATGGTCTACTCATGCTACCTCAAAGCCGGACAGCTTGAAACAGAATGGGGAACACTGTTCCTCTCTTTGCTAACTACACCACCTGTGACATGCAGCCCACAGAGCCCCACCCCCCCCACATATCAGGGACCATTCACTAAAGCCAGGACAAACTTCTGCAGAACTGTTTAGTTTATCAGGAAGGAGAACCCTTTGGCCCAACCCTGGACCTCCAGGACCAGCCATATAAAGTGGGAGATAGGAGATAAGGGGGTATTGTTTGGAAAACTGGAGGCCCTCTACTGTCCCTTTCCACATGGCCCTGATTTATAACCAGTCCCCTGGCTGTGATTAGTCTGGTGTCAAACAACCCTGCATGC
>JABMCL010000144.1:27500-30000 GCA_018857735.1 Alviniconcha marisindica
AAACGGAAATAGTTTTTCGTGTCTAGTGGCGGAGGGGGGGGAACAAGGGTGTGTGTGTGTTGGGCGGGGGGAGGGGGGGGGGGGGAGGGGGGGGGGGTTGGGTGCTGAGGAGTCCATTGTACTCTATTCTGAACTCGAAAATACATTTATTTGTTTTTTTACAATAGAACTGGTTCAATAGCACATCAGTTTTTACTCTCTGTCTCTTTCCCCCCCTTCTTTTGCTTTTGTTTCCCACCCCTTAAAGGGTATTTAATATTAAGGGTATTTAATATTTAATATATATTTAATATTTTTGCCACAGCCCTTAAAGGGTGGGAAATGGAGTTGAACAAACATAGTAAAACCCTTAGCAATAGAAATGCACGCACTCTTATTATACGTGCGTCTGTCTAGTGAGTAAACCTGAAGAGTAAAACTGTATCCAGTACTCTCTCGTGGGGCTCTTAAAGGAGAACCGAATGGATTTGAGCAAACATAGTGAAACTCTTCGTAATAGAAGTGCACGCAGTCTAGTTATACGTGCCTCTTTCTAGTGAGTAAACCTGAAGAGTAAAACTGTATCCAGTACTCTCTCGTGGGGCTGTTAAAGGAGAACCGAATGGATTTGAGCAAACATAGTGAAACTCTTCGTAACAGAAGTGCACGCACTCCAGTTATACGTGCGTCTGTCTAGTGAGTAAACATGAAGAGTAAAACTGTATCCAACACTCTCTCGTGGTGCCTTAAAGGAGAACCGAAGCGAAGAAGCAAGCTGAACTGAAAACATAGAAAATATGCAAATATTTCCGTCTGAAGGCTTCCGCTGGTTGTTCCGTAATTATCTATATAAAAGAAGTCCTTTTTTTTCAGAGCTCAGGAGCTGTGTGAGAGTCGTGGTGGCCGTCCTGAACTTCCCGTCCCTAATAAGCCCTGATGGTTTCTGTGGACGTAAAGCAAAGCAACACTGAATCTAAAAAAACAAAAAACAAAAAACAATTTTTTTTGCCACACATGTTCCGGCTTTGTTTATAGCGTCACAGACACAGATTGCTGAGCACAAAATGGCAGCACTCACGGTCGTGTGTTGGCGGCTTTCAAACGATGATTTTTAATAAACGGAGCCAGAATTGACTAAAACGACAACAACAAAAACCCACCCACCTACCCACCCAAAAAACTGCCGTGTGTGTGTGTGTGTGTGTGTGTGTGTGTGTGTGTGTGTGTGGTGTGTGTGTGTGTGTGTGTTGTGTGTGTGTGTGTGTGTGTGTGTGTGTGTGTGTGTGTGTGTGTGTCTTGTTGATGTGTTGTTGTTGTTTTAAAGATCCTCCCACCCATTTCTATGTGGATGTACCTCTGGTGGAGTTTATGTACCTTGTATTTACTCGCATGCCAGGTGAGAGTTACCGCAGGCGACTCAGGTCTTTTTGTTGCTGTGTCTGTGTGACGTCTTTCGAGACTTTTTTAAGTCCCTTGTTTGTTGATTTTGCACAGGCGCTATGGGCCTCGTTCTGTTTCAGATTATTGCATTTCTGTAGATAGGGCCCGTGATGCTTGTTCACTTCGGTTCCCCTTTAACCCGTGAGATGCGCATAAACGTATTTCTTCGCGTGATTGTCACCAGTTTTGTGTACATTCATCGTTTCACCTTAGCCATTTGCTGAGAAATGGTCAGACATTATTTTATTGTTTGCCACACAAGATCACAACAGGATCGCCACTTTGCGGCAAATTACCTCCCTTGATGGCGCTGGCTACGACTAGGGTGTTAATTTTAGCGCACCTTAGCTCAGTGCAAGTTATCTCCCCTTACGCTCGCAATGTGGCGTCGGTCAATGCAGGGCAAAGTCAATCACTGAACGAACCAAAACAAGCAACATTGGTCATTCCATCTACCGTTTTTCTTTTCTTCTTCTCCTTTTTTCTTCTTCTTTTCTTTCTAACCGACGATTCTTTGGAAACGACAAATCACAATTCTTTTAAATGTTATGATCTATCTGTGATCTGTAAAGGGTAAAAACTGCTAAATTACACGATTCATTTATACATGGAAAATCGTACACGTCAGATGTTTATGGTTCCCTGGACACGACAGTCCAACTTTTAAAAAAAAAATTATATGCAGTATTTTCAGACAGTGTTACTTGTTGGTCTCATCTTCGCTCGATCTTTTTTCTGTCCCATTTCATTTTACCGCAACATTTTCCGCAACTGTCAAACATTGACAAAGACGAAGAAGACGAAGAACACATTGTAATTAGAATTTGCCTCAATCTATAATTTTTCTTTGATTAATAATACATCCATCTTTCTTTTCTTCTTATTTTTCTTTCTTTCTTTCTTTTCTTTTAATTTGTTCTTCTTCTTTGTTTTTCTTTTTCTTTTCTTCTTTCTATTTTTCTCTTATTTTCTTTTTTTCCCGAGTGTTCATAAAATTCGTCAGTCTTTTCCGGGTACAGATGAGTGTCCGCTGCGTCGACCAAGATGGCGCCGAACGTTTACTGGGTTTCCTCGGGGTAGT
>JABMCL010000144.1:50000-57500 GCA_018857735.1 Alviniconcha marisindica
GTTTCTTTCATTTTTTGATTGGATGGGACTTTTATGGCCTCAATTATCTAAAGTGTTAAAACCTGTGCGTTGGGCCGGCAGCGTCCCTTTCCCCCAGTGTCCCTGCAGAGGCAGGTTGTTTGTTTGCTGTTGGGCCGGTGTTCATGTGTTCATCTCAGGGGAGAGCCTACACTGTTTCCTGGTTGGTGTGCAAATAACAAGTTATGTTATAGCAACCTCTGACTTGTGGCTCTTCACCCATGCTTCCAACCTGCTTCCCTCACTCCCCACCCAGCTCCCCTACAAATGTAAAAACCTTGGACTTTTCCTTGAATGTTTTCAAGTTTGGCACTGATTTTTATTGGTCGTTTTTCGAGTGACGGCGCGGCTAGCGTGGCAGTGAAAGGGTTAACACCACTGGGGGCTGTTGCACCTGTGGTGGAGTTTACGCACCTTGTCTTGACTTGCGTGCCAGGTGAGACTTACAGGAGACGACTCGGGGAGGGTCTCTGTTGGGTCCCCGTGACGTCTTTCGATGGGTAATTGACTCCCTGTGTTTGTTGGTTTTGAAACTGACGCCATTCTTGGATGTGTGCAGTTGTGCGTGTGTGTGTGTGTGTGTGTGTGTGTGTGTGTGTGTGTGTGTGTGTGTGTGTGTGTGTGTGTGTGTGTGTGTGTGTGTGTGCGTAGGTGTGTGTGGTGTGTGTGTGTGTGTGTGTGTGTGTGTTGTGTGTGTGTGTGTGTGTGTGTGTGTGTGTGTGTGTTTGTGTGTGCGCGAAGTGTGCGCTTGGGGTGTGTGTGTGTGTGTGGGTGTGGTGTGTGTGTGTGTGTGTGTGTGTGTGTGTGTGTGTGTGTGTGTTGTGTGTGTGTGTGTGTGTGTTGTGTGTGGTTGTTGTGTGTGTCGGTGTGTGTGTGTGTGTATGTGTGTGGTGTGTGCTGCTGTGTGAGTGTGTGGTATGGGGTGGTGTGTGTGTGTGTCGTGGTTGTGCGTCGTGTTGCGTGCGTGGCGATTGCGCGGGGGTGTCGTGCGTGCGTGCGTGCACGCGTGTGTGCGTGCATGCGTGCGCGTATATGTGTCACGTGTCCAAATCAAAGCGATCAACACCAAACCGCACTACGCCTGAAATCAAAACGCCCAACCCAAATCATAATAAAGTGAACTACAACCTCAGACCCTAAATCAAAGGCCTGGTCCCCGGGTAAAGCACTGCTGATCACTTCAAAAATAAAAAAATAAAAATCACAGCCATAAACAAACGATGCGCGCTACAAAATACATTTTCAGGAATAATGACCACGACTGACCCCCACGCACCACCCACCAAGATCTACCGCGTATCACAGAGTGGACTTCCCGCTGACATTTGACTGTATCGAACGGCTAAAGCCTCGCCTGCCTGGGACCGGCTGTAATTATTGTATAGATGTCTGTCAGTGCCGGCAGGATGCGTTCGTGATCAATAACGTGCTGCCAGACACCCTGTAACCTTTTGTGCCAGGTACTTAAGGTTTCAGAGCTGACATTTCCCTAGTGACACACTGCAGACAGGCGCACACAAGCACGCACGCTCACAGTTATTGACCGCAGAAGCTTTGGTAAGGAAAGATGGGGAGAGGAGGGGGGAGGAAAGTGGGGGGGGGGGGGGGGGGGGGGGGAGGGGGGGGACTGTGGAGGGGGGGGCGGAGGGGGCGGTGGACTGGGGAGGGGTGGTATAGAAGGCGGAGGGGCGGTGGACTGGGTAGGGGTGGTATAGAAGGCGGAGGGGGCGGTGGACTGGGAAGGGTCGGTATGGAGGGCGGAGGGGGAAGATGAACTGTGGAGGGGTGGGCATGTGGTCTGTGGAGGGGGTGTGGACGGCGGAGGGGGAAGATGAACTGTGGAGGGGTGGGCAGGTGGTCTGTGGAGTGGGAGTGGCTGTGGAGGGTGTGTGGAGGCGGAGGGGGGCGGGTGGACTGTGGAGGGGTGGTGCGGACGGCGGAGGGGGCAGGTGGACTGTGGAGGGGTGGGCAGGTGGTCTGTGGAGGGGTGGTGTGGAGGGCGGAGGGGGGGGGGGACGGTGTGGAGGGGTGGAGGGCGGAGGGGCGGTGGACTGTGGAGGGGGTGGAAGGCGGAGGGGCAGGTGGACTGTGGAGGGGTGGCGGTGGACTGTGGAGGGGTGGTGTGGAGGGCGGAGGGGGGCGGGTGGACTGTGGAGGGGTGGGCGGGTGGACTGTGGAGGGTGGTGTGGAGGGCGGAGGGGGCGGGTGGACTTGGAGGGTGGTGTGGAGGCGGGGGGGCGGGTGGACTGTGGAGGGGTGGGCGGGTGGCTGTGAGGGGTGGTGTGGAGGGCGGATGGGGGCAGGTGGACTGTGGAGGGGTGGGCGGGTGGACTGTGGAGGGGTGGTGTGGAGGGCGGAGGGGGGCGGGTGGACTGTGGAGGGGTGGGCGGGTGGACTGGTGGAGGTGGTGGAGGGTGGAGCGAGTGGCAGGATGGGAGGGGAGGTGGACTGTGGAGAGGGTGGTGATGGGGAGAGGTGTGGAGATGGGTGGAGTGGATTGGAGGGTGCAGCTTATGAACTGTGGAGGTGGGCGGGTGGACGTGTGGAGGGCGTAGGGCGGGAGGACGTGGATGGGTGGGCGGTGGACTGTGGAGGGGTGGTGGGGAGGGGGCGGGTGGACAGTGGGGAGGAGGGCGGGTGGCGGGAGGGTGGGGTGGGGAGGGGGAAGTGGGGATGGGGATGGAGGGGGGGGGGGACGGGGCGGATGGACGGGCGGGGAAAGTAGAGGACTGGGGGGGGGGGGAGGGTGGACTGGGGCAGGGGCGGGGGAGGGGGGACTGAGGAGGGGGGGAGCGGGGCGAGGGGGAATAGACTGGGGAGGGGCAAAGAGACGACAGAGTAAAGTTTCGGTAACAAATCAACCAAAATGTGAACTGGTTAGCGGCAAATCAGTAAAACAACCAGTTCTTTCAATAATTATTTTCAGTGGTAATGAAGCGAAAAACATTTGGCAACGAATCAACCAATACAATAATTGCTGTTCAGCCAGTCTATGAATCACCCAGATCTTTCAACAAATCATTATCAACAGTAGAGAAACGACAACGTTTCGGTAACAACTCGACAAAAGATTCTGTGAACTGGTCAGCTAATCAGTCAATCAACCGGTTCTTTTCATAATCATTATCAATAATAGGGGGGGGGGGAGGGGAAGAAGAGTAAACCTTCAGTAACAAATCAACTAATACGTGAAATGGTCAACCAATCAGCGAAACAGCCAGTTCTTCCAATAATCACTATCAATAGTAACGAAACGACAGAGTAAAGTTTTGGTAAAAAAATAAAAATAAAAAAAAAGCCAGCATGTGAACTGGTCAATGAATTAAAGAAGTTCTTTCAGTAATCGTTATCAAGAGTGGAAAACAAAACAAACAACAACAACAAAAAGGGCAACGTTTCTGTAACCAACAAACCAATATGTGAATTATCTAGGTAATCAGTGGGTCAATCAGTTAGTTCAATAATCATTGGTAATAGTAATGACAAGCGAGGTAGTGTACGCTATGCAATAACAATAATGATCTGTTAACTGTTATTGTTCAGCTGTCACTGTGAAGCACTTTGGGCTCTCATAGTTCAGGAGCTGTGTGAGAGTCGAGGTGGCCGTCCTGGGCTGTCCGTCCTAACGAGCCTTCTGGTTTCCGTGGACGTAAAGATAAATTGAACCATGCTTCGGCATTGGTCACAGCTTGTCCCTAATATGTCAACTGACATCTGAGGACATTAAGCATCACTTCATCACTTTGGGCTCATTCCAGAAAAAGGCTTTTCCTGTATAAGTATTCCTTGGTGTTACCATCATAATTATCAGTGTTATTATAATCAACAGCAGTAGCTCAGTCAAGGCAAGAGCGGACTGAACGTGATGGTGGGTATAATTATCATACTACCAAGGCACACGGAAGTGACGTGCAGAAGTGGAATATTACGAATCCACACGCCTATTGCGCTCACTGGTATGAGGCGTATTCTAAAAGTTTTTAATTCAGCTATACTACGAAAAGAAAGCGAAAACAAAAGAGAGAAAAAAAGAAGAGAGAAAAACAAACCCAACCAACAAACAAAAAACAAAACAACAACAACAGCAATAACAACAACAACAAAAAACAAAAACAAAAACAGGAGCTATGTGAAAGAAGAGGTGGCCGTCCAGGGCTCCCCGTCCCTAATTGTCCTTGATATGGTCTCTGTGGACGTAAAGCAACACTGAAAACTTGAAAGAAAAAGAAAGAACAAAAAAACTAAAACAAAACAAAAAACAAGGAGAGGGGAGGACTACCGCTGAACTGATTTTGTATTCACAGTTTTTGGTGTACTCTCCCCCATAGGCCGATTTTCTGAAGAATAGTCAGTTAATCAAATGCCTCAACCGATACTGGTTTAAGCATGGACCTACAATATATATATATATATATATATATATATATATATATATATATATATATATATATATATATATATATATATATATATATATATATATGTAGGTCAGTTTTTTTAAACATTGTTGAAATGACTCCCTCGAACGAAGCTCGAACTGTATTTTTTTAATTTTATTTTTTTACATAGAAGCGGGATTTCCGGCTTCTTCGAAATAATCAAAGGACAGCACCACATCAAACGTCGGTTAGTTATTCAGTCAGTTACTTCTTTGATTTCAGATCGCCGTCCCGTCAGCAACACAGGGTCATCAAAAGATGTGTTGATCGCTTTTGTGTAGTCCTGTTCTCCGCTCTCGAACAGACTCACTGCACTCTTGCTGCCACACTCCGAGCACCGCTTTCCGGCACCTTCCTCCCAACTCTGCCAGATTTAGTTACGCCACTGAAGGGGCACTCTTTATCTCCACGCAGCTGTCCAGCGACGCGGTCAGCGCCCTCCGAAAGGTTTGCGTACTGATAAGACTTTGGAGGCAACCTAGCACCAAAGCACGCACGTAAACATGAGAGGCTCGATTCAAATGATTGTGGTTTTATTTGCGCCGCTGGTGTAAACTTTGTTGGCGGCTATAAATGACACGCCTTGTTTTATTTCAGTTGTTTGTAACAAACTTACTACTGTTTGAGCACCAACAAAAAACTGCTCGTTAGCTGACAGTTTTCTGGACCCTATGGCGTAACTAAATACGTCAGTGGTTGAAGGAAGGATGTCGTAAACCAGTGCTTGGAGTTTATCTTGCTGCATGTGAATTGCAGAATGAGTGACTGCAGCATTTTACGGCGCGTTTTTGAATATCTACGGAAGTGGTGTACTTGCAGTGCTGTTTTGATTGTTACATGGCAGGTGCTGCTGCCATCTCGACGTGTTCTGTGTACACCATACAGCCATGCACCATTCACGTTACTTTGTGCAAAGCCACATACGTAGGGTGCATGCGTGTTTAGCTGTAACCCGCACAATACAGTCATGCACCATTCACGTCACTTTGTGCAAAGCCACACACGTCAGGTGCATGCCGCGTGTTTTGCTGTAACCCGCACCATACAACCATGCACCATTCACGTCACTTTCTGCAAAGCCACATACGTAAGGTGCATGAGTGTTTAGCTGTAACCCGCACCATACAGCCATGCACCATGTCACGTCACTTCGTGCAAAGCCACATACGTAAGGTGCATGCGTGTTTAGCTGTAACCCGCACCATACAACCATGCACTATGCACGTCACTTTATGCAAAGCCACATACGTAGGGTGCATGCGTGTTTAGCTGTAACACGCACCATACAACCATGCACCATGTCGTCACTTTGTTCAAAGCCACATACGTAGGGTGCATGCGTGTTTAGCTGTAACACGCACCATACAACCATGCACCATGTTGTCACTTTGTGCAAAGCCACATACGTAGGGTGCATGCGTGTTTAGCTGTAACCTGCACCATACAACTATGCACCATATCACGTCACTTTGTGCAAAACCATACACGTAGGGTGCATGCGTGTTTAGCTGTAACCGCACCATACAACCATGCACCATGTCCCTCACTTTGTGCAAAAACCACATACGTAGGGTGCATGCGTGTTTAGCTGTAACACGCATCATACAACCATGCACCATATCACGTCACTTTGTGCAAAACCATACACGTAGGGTGCATGCGTGTTTAGCTGTAACCCGCACCATACAACCATGCACCATGACACGTCACTTTGTGCAAAACCATGCACGTAGGCCAGGGTGCATGCGTGTTTAGCTGTAACCCGCATCATACAGCCATGCACCATGTCACGTCACTTCATGCAAAGCCACATGATACGTAAGGTGCATGCGTGTTTAGCTGTAACCTGCCACCTGCACTTTTGGCAGAATGACCGGGATCTTTCACGTGCTTCTGCGATAAGACGGTGGTCAGCACAGACAGTTGACCCTGGAGGAACAAAATTCTTCCGCCGCTACTACTGCCCAGGAATCGAACCCGTCGCCTTTCGAACACGAGTCCGGGGCTCGAACCACTTAACGTAAGTTAGTTGCTTAGTTACTTACTTGGTTACTTAGTTACTTAGCTCTTGGACTAGATTTTAGCGTCCCTTCGACAACAGGGTCACCTCAGGACGCTCTAAACATCAGCCTCGGTGTAGTCACGGCTGTTATTTGCTGATGTTTATCCGTCTATTGACCCCATATGTCACACTTGCATGTCATAGTAGTGGGCCTAAATTCCCAATGCTTCTGCTCCTGAATCATTACCCCCAAAGCATTAACATCGATATGGTCACGAACGTTATTTGCTGACAAAAATCCAGTTTCAAAACAAACATGGAGAAAAAGAAAACAAAAAAGAAAGAAAAACAAACCAAAAAAAAATCGATGTTTTTGTTTCTTTTTCTTTTCTTTCCGTTTTTTTACATCCCCCCCCCCCTTACTGTCATTGTAATTGTAAAGCGTTTTGAGTCCTGCACATATTCTCATGACCTGTCATTTGTTGTGCCATCTTGTTTGTGTCCTTGCCTTATTGTTATTGTAAAACGTTGTGAGTCGCCTCTTTATTCATTTTAAATTTCTCAGTGGTACCTGATGGCGGTGATGTCGTTCAGTTTTTACGCGTGGGCTGACGACATTTTAAATGATAAACAGCTACGGTCTTTTCTGTGGGCTTACATAGAACATAAACGGTCCCTGTAGAAAGTTGTCACCAACACGCAAACATCAAATACAGTATTGCATCAGTCATTAACAGAACTGCCCACACCCCAGAAATGACAAACAGCCGAGAGTTAACCCTCAACAAAACAGCTGTGTTTGTGAGCGTGAATGAGCGAGTGGCTATATACTTACATGGTGAGATCCTGCTGACTAGCCGCGGCAGAAGTATCGACAGGAATCGAAGCTTGAATACAACGAGAACTGGGATATATATATATATATATATATATAAAGTCGTCTACAGTAGTCACACTTCCTCCTGCTGCTGCTGCTGCTGCTGCTATACCTCCAGAGGTCTGCTATCTGTTGAGGCTTGAGCGAGAGTGCAGTGGCGTTGT
>JABMCL010000144.1:62500-122500 GCA_018857735.1 Alviniconcha marisindica
TATCTACACAAAACGTGCAGACTGACACAGCCAATTAAAATACAGAATCAGATGAATTTGCTACTACTAAATAAACGAAAGCTTTGGTTGTTTCTGGTAAAACGATGTACAAGCCCAGGGGAGACTATGCCATTTTGCTGACTCACAGACACAAACGAAAATGACGGCCATCCGTGTTTGTGTGTGTGACTGCACACAGGGAAACAGAACGTCGCGTTTTCCCATTCAAGTGAGCCAACTGAATGGAAGAACTGAGTCGTTATTTTCAGAAATCGCAAAGCAAATAGGTTCCAGTGAAAATGAATTTGGTAAGTAGATGTCAAACACTCGCGTCAACTTCTGTTTACAAAAGAAACAGTCGAATCATGTTCTTCCTTTTTTTTTTCGTGATCTGGATCCGGATTCGTAAATTGCACTCGCAGTAACCAGAACTGACTATACTCATTATTATGATGTAGATACCTCGATCACCAAGGAACTGACTCTACAATGAGGCTGCATCAGTCGATTCAATCAACCAGTACAATTTAACCCTTTCAGTGCGCGCAGGACGTCATCTTGACAATGTGCTCTCCATGATCTGCTTGGTGGCTGTAGAACTTTCTGCTTGAATACCTGCTTCTCATGAATTTTTTACAGTCAACAAAGTTCTCCAAAGCAGCATTTTGGGACAGCTTAACCTTTTCCTGAGATTTCTAGTGACGGAAAACCACCAAAAATGCTGAATTGTTGACTATTGTGAAATTAGGTCTAGATCTGCATTGAGCTTGATCTTGATCTTGATGGGTTGTGTGTGTGTGTGCATGCTTGTGTGTGTGTTTGTCTGTGTGTGTGTGTGTGTGTGTGTGTGTGTGTGTGTGTGTGTGTGTGTGTGTCAGAAATCTTCTACTGTGGACAGAAGCTGGAGAGAGATATGGGGCTTGAAACCTTCAACTTGACACCCCAGTCGACGTTGTTTGTTTTCCGTAAAAAGCAACAAGCTGAAGCTGCCAAAGGTACTGTGGAGTAATGTTATTGTCAACATGATGAAACCGCACACAGATTTCACTGCTTTCAGTGATCATACTGATTCTGATACAGGTCTCCCTGTCTGTTCAGTCTGCAGGCTATACTTGTGTAACATCAGTTTCACTGTGTGGGGTACCTATATGACTCTTGTGAGATAATGATTACAGCTACAATTTTTTTTGTGGTTGATCACTTTTATCATTTATATAGCTGTGTACAAGTTGTGCATACATAATAATACATCAGTACATATGTACACAGATATTTTTGTTATACAAATTGAAATTAAAGGATGGAGATTTTCTGCGTCAGTTTACGGCTGTTTGTTGGGTTGTTTTTTGTGTGTGTATGTGGGGGAAGGGGAGGGGGGGGGCAGAGGGTCTTTCTTTCTGTTGCCTGTTTTTGAATTTGTTTTATTGTCAGTGCCACTGTGCATATTTGTAAAAATATTGGTGCAGACAAAATCTTGGTTGGATACAAAATAGTATTGGTAATTGACAATGATATATATATATATATATATATGATAAATCATTAAATAATATATTGACTTGTTTGCTTTTGGGGATTGTCAATGTCACCCAGCCTGGCTTTCAGTTTGGCATATAATATAAAAGTGGTGGTGATGTAGACTTGACCAGTACCACCACTGATAGTGATACTGAATGATTTTTACTGGTAGAGATGTATACACGTCTGTTTGTAAAAGAGGTATTGACCCATCCATCTACACTGTTGCAACAGGCACAAGTGGTCAGACATCAGGCGAAATGATGCCCTTGATTAATCGAGCTGTACAGCACCCCAACTACAGAAAAACGGTAATATTTCATATATTTAGGCATTATATTACAAGACATGACTTGAAAAAAATAGGATTATCTACTTTAAAAGCATTTTATGATTTCATTGTATGTTTATGGATTTTAACTCTGTTTCTCTCTTCGTGTACAGGAGCTTGCGTCTTTATGTATGAATCATTGAATGCAGTGTGAGAGAGTGTGTGTGTGTGTGTGTGTGTGTGTGTGTGTGTATGTGTATGTGTGTCTCTGAGCATACATGTGTGTATGGCCAGAAATAAGTAAAAAATTGTGTCTGTTTTATTTTACTCCATTGCTAATTATAACTATGGTATGTGATGCTTCTTTGCTTTGGTTCCTTTTTAACTGTGTAACATGCTAAATTTATTCAGATGTTTATATCACATTTTTTTCTTCTTCAGTTTAGCAGCTAAATGTTTCATGTTGTATGATGTATTGCAGTTGTAACTTGTATGAGTACGTGTTTGACTCCTTTTGAGAGCTATGTGTTGATGCCTATATTTTGCAGGTTGACCACATACTGACCAATCAGGATTCACTTCAAAAACTCCTGGCTGCTGTTCCTGGCCTTGACAATGACCCCATTGCAATTTGTAAGCTTTTCGTAATCCTCTTTCTATTTAATCCTCTCTCTAGATACTGTGTATCATCTTTTTCTTTTCTTTTCTTTTTTTAAGAAGTAAATAGCATCACACTTTTCTCCAGAACATGCAAATGAAATGAAATCAAAAGTGAGGTTGGGTTCTGTATTGACGTGGGGTTGTTCTTGAAGAACTAGGTCACATTGGCTAACAAAATTGAAAGAGAGGTTGGGTTCTGTATTAACATGGGGTTGTTCTTGAAGAGCTAGATCACAGTGGATAACGAAATTGATAGTGAGGTTGGGTTCTGTATTAACATGGGGTTGTTCTTGAAGAACTAGGTCACAGTGGCTAATGAAATTGAAAGTGAGCTTGGGTTCTGTATTAACGTGGGGTTGTTCTTGAAGAACTAGATCGCAGTGGATAACGAAATCAAAAATGAGGCTGGGTTCTGTAATGTTGTGGGGTCTTGAAGAGCTAGGTCACAGTGGCTTAAGCCCGTTCTTAACTGGGCGAAGTGTTTGTTCGCCAGACATACTTCGGACAATTTGACAAACTATGATTCATTTCTTAATTGAACTTTTAGTTTGTCGAACATGGTTTGGACAGTTCAATGAACTATACTTTGTTCTTAACTGGCTTATTATGAGATGCAAGCTTCGGCCCACAACTTGTGGAGGGGTGGTGGGGAGGGGGCGGGTGGACTGGGGAAGGATGGGGGGGGGGACTGGGATGGGTGGGGTGGGGAGGGCGGAAGTGGGGATGGGTGGAATGTGGAAGGGTGGTGGGGAGGGCGGATGGGGTGGGTGGACTGGGGAGGGGGGCGGGGGGAGGGGAGACTGAGGAGGGGTGGGGGAGGGGGGGTGGACTGGGGAGGGGAGGGAGGAGGGGCAAAGAGTCGACAGAGTAAAATTTTGGTAACAAATCAACCAATATGTGAACTGGTTAGCGGCAAATCAGTAAAACAACCAGTTCTTTCAATAATTATTTTCAGTGGTAATGAAGCAAAAAACCTTTGGCAACGAATCAACCAATACAATAATTGCTGTTCAGCCAGTCAGTGAATCACCCAAATCTTTCAACAAATCATTATCAACAGTAGAGAAACGACAACGTTTCGGTAACAACTCCTTGCTTTATTTTGTTGCAGTAATTTTTCATTTTTGTGACTGGCATCAATGATGCTAGTAATAACATACAATTTGTAAGGTACTCAACAAAGCCCTGAGTGCTTACAAAAATGTTCTTATCTATAAATCACAGTTGGGTACTATTAATGTATTAAACATTAGAAGGGGGGGGGGGGGGGGTAGTACAGTATGTACACACATGGATGCAGACACCACACACAAACACAGATTTGCACGCACGCACACACACGCAAACACACACACACACACAAAGAGATACATGTGTCAGGGGGCTAGTACCTTGCACTTTGGCATGTTCTTAGTGTATTTGTTACGAGTCATATTGTTCTGTTGCTGTGGACACCGTGATGTGACAGGATGATGAATGAACCAATACCAGATGATGCTAATACTAATAGTCGCTGTATTCCTAACTTGGCGAATTCGTAACTTTGCAAAAACAAAATTTTCATGTTTTCTGTCTTTTAGCAATGCTTCAAGACCCTGAGCTCCTTCAGATTTTGGTACATCGGCAGAATTTTTTCAGGTAAATGATGCAGTCTTTGTGTGCCCGCCAGCATTGTGGTCTTAGTTTTCCATCAGTCTCATTGGTAGTCAGAAAAATATGGTGTTGGTCTAAATGAAGTTTTGGTTTGGGAACTTTGGGGTGGTCTTCACTGCCAAAGAAGCGCTGGTTAGTGGTATAATTGTTAAAATATTGGCCTGACATGTCACATGCAGCTGGCATGGTTTGATCTAGTCTTGAGGCATTTGTACTAATATATATTTGTAATTGTGTGTGTAGGTGTTTTGTTCTTTTCTGGTGGGATAGTGGGTGGCACTTTGCTGTTTGACTGTACTGTCAAATGCCCTAGTTTTTCCTGCATGGCAAGCCATGATAATTGATTCTGTAAAGTGTTTTCCTCATTTCGTAGAAATATTGCTGGTAAAATTTTAGTGAAACAAAGTTGAGGTGACAGAACCTGCTGCGTGTTTGCAAGACATGTCAGTGGGTGTCTTGTTTGATTTGCATGTTTGCAAGACGTGTCAGTGGGTGTCTTGTTTGATTTGCATGTTTGCAAGACGTGACAGTGGGTGTCTTGTTTGATTTGCATGTGTGCAAGACATGTCAGTGGGTGTCTTGTTTGATTTGCATGTTTGCAAGACATGTCAGTGGGTGTCTTGTTTGATTTGCATGTTTGCAAGACATGTCAGTGGGTGTCTTGTTTGATTTGCATGTTTGCAAGACATGTCAGTGGGTGTCTTGTTTGATTTGCATGTGTGCAAGACATGTCAGTGGGTGTCTTGTTTGATTTGCATGTGTGCAAGACATGTCAGTGGGTGTCTTGTTTGATTTGCATGTTTGCAAGACGTGTCAGTGGGTGTCTTGTTTGATTTGCATGTTTGCAAGACGTGACAGTGGGTGTCTTGTTTGATTTGCATGTGTGCAAGACATGTCAGTGGGTGTCTTGTTTGATTTGCATGTTTGCAAGACATGTCAGTGGGTGTCTTGTTTGATTTGCATGTTTGCAAGACATGTCAGTGGGTGTCTTGTTTGATTTGCATGTTTGCAAGACATGTCAGTGGGTGTCTTGTTTGATTTGCATGTGTGCAAGACATGTCAGTGGGTGTCTTGTTTGATTTGCATGTGTGCAAGACGTGTCAGTGGGTGTCTTGTTTGATTTGCATGTGTGCAAGACGTGTCAGTGGGTGTCTTGTTTGATTTGCATGTTTGCAAGACGTGACGGTGGGTGTCTTGTTTGATTTGCCTATGTCCTTGAGCTGAAAATTATGAAGAACAACCATGATGCTTTGGTGTCTGTACCTCTGCTGTGTCAGACTATGGCCTAAGGCTGGTTGGTATACAGCCGGTCGGTTTTTCACCCAGGGTGAAGAGGTACACATTACACGATCAAGGCTGCAAGCCAAGGCCTGGTCACTTGAGGTAGTTGTTTCCATTTTTCCACAAAATTCCGAATACAAGTATTCTTCTGCAGTGTCCAGGCAGCTGCATTCTGACTTCAGAGGCCAGGTTACTTGGGGTAGTCTCCACTTCTCCACATAAACTTAGAATACAAGTTGTTGTTGTTTTGGTTTAAACAAAGTTTATTTACATTCCTGAAAATATGGACAATCAAAATCATTGTATGAGCATTAAACAAGCTTGGCTTATAGTAAATGCTCACAAACATAATTTACTAATTAATTCATTTTGCAACAACGGGTATGTATGTTTATATTAAACAACATGAAAACAACAACAAAAATCAAGAGAGAGAGAATGTTCTTATGCGCTGCCAGTAACTATTTAATTGAGTTTGTCATTCCATGGCAAAACAGCCGGACTGGGTAATGAAGTCTTGGACAGCTTTAAATATTAATGAGTTCATATTGTTTGATATGTTTGGATCCCCTTGCAGGAGGGTAATAATGTTTAGCAAATTTGCAGGGAGTCTGAATATGGTGTTTTGACGTACATGTGTAAAACGTGGGCAGTGTAGAATGTAGTGTTCAGATGTTTCTTTTCTTTCTCCACAATCACAAGAGCTATATGTTGTTAAGCGTCTGTTTAATAGGTCGTAATTTAGGTCGCTTATTCCAAGACGGAGTTTGCAATGTGTTATCTGTGCTTTTTGACTGCCGTTGTAAAAGAAAGGCGTTCAGTGTCCCTGCTGTCAGGGCAGGTGCACTTTGACTTCAGAGGCCGGATCACTTGGGGTGGTTGTTTCTTTTTCTCCACAGAAACTTGGAAGACAGTCTAGGCAGCTGCACTCTCACCTCAGAGGCCAGGTCACTTGGGGTGGTTGTTTCCTTTTCTCCACAGAAACTTGGAAGACAGTCTAGGCAGCTGCACTCTCACTTCAGAGGCCAGGTCACTTGGGGTGGTTGTTTTTATTTGTTCACAAAAACTTGGAATACAGTCCCCAGGCATCTGCAGTCTGACTTCAGAGTCCAGGTCACTTGGAGCAGTTGTTTCCGTTGCTCCGCGAAAACTTGAAATACTGTCTAGGCAGCTGCATTCTGACTTCAGAGGCCTGGTCAACTGCATGGGAATACAAGCATTCTTCTGCAGTGACCCTGCTGTCCAGGCAGCTGCACTCTGACTTCAGAGGCCAGGTCGCTTGGGGTGGTTGTTCCCATTTCTCAAAAAAAACTTGGAACACAGTCTAGGCAGCTGCACTGTGTCTTCAGAGGCCAGGTGACGTTGGGTAGTTGTGTCCATTTCTCCAACTTGGAAGACAGTCGAGGCAGCTGCACTCTCACTTCAGAGGCCAGGCCACTTGGGGTGGTGGTTCCCATTTCTCCGCAAAAATGTGGAATACAAGTGTTCCTGTGCAGCGTGATAGGCTGTCTAGGCAGCTTCACTCTGATTTGAAAGTGTAGTGAGGATACCGATCCTATTCCTTAATGCCACTGTGCTAAAAAAAAGAGAGGAGATTATGGTTGAGCTGAAGTATCGTCTGTGTTCTGTGTGTTGCAGCGTGATGAAGAAGCACCCTCTGTTTGAAAAAGCCGCTGCCTACATTGCTGGTGTTGTGAACGAAGAGCACGCACGCGACCCAGCAAGGGCTGTGAGAAGTAAGACAGGCACAACACACACACACACACAGGCACACACATTATGCACACACACACGCTCACACACACATGGTCGCACACACATATGCACACTCTCTGTTGTCTACCCCTCTCTCTCTCATCCTCAGGTGACCCTGTGTGGTTGACAGGACATTTAAATCCAGTTGCTAATTAACTGTTCTAAAGAGTGTTG
Organism: Alviniconcha marisindica; assembly: GCA_018857735.1. NCBI lineage: Eukaryota > Metazoa > Mollusca > Gastropoda > Provannidae > Alviniconcha > Alviniconcha marisindica. Next base: position 69,813 of record JABMCL010000144.1, read on the forward strand.
TGCAAAACGATTGGGTTGCTGTTGTCAGGGTCAGTGTCACAGTGAGGTTGATGTCTTCAGAAAATGATCATCCTGCTCTCTTCTTCTTTACTGCTGAATCTTTTATAAATAAACTTGGTGTGCTGATACCTTATTGGTAGATGGAGTCTGTATTTATAAAAGTTTGGGTTCCCAGCATACCTTACGGGTAAAAGTCGCAAAGACTACATGCGTTCTCACTTCTTCTGAACCACATAACCTTTCAACATCATAACTTGACATGTTAGTTGTTCTTTTATTACCAAGCAGGTGGTTATATTTAGGTGAAATGGGTTTGAACAAAATTGTTGCAACTGTGCCGATGTCACAGAGAGGCTTAAGCTATTACATATTGCTTTTTGTTGTTGTTGTTGTTGTTGTTTTTTAAACTTTGTTTTTATTCAGTTTATGTTATGAAACAACAAATGCTCCATAAGTCACAGTCACTCATAGACAGATTGTTATTATTACATGCTGTTTGTTGGTCCGGTATTAAATGGAGTTCTGACTCTTTCATGATCTGCCCTTTGTGTTCTGCAGTATTATTAGACAAAGTGCATGTACCGACAGTGTAACTTGGATGAGGGGTGTAGGAATAATGTGTATTCATGGGCAAGCTTTTTTGAAGAACATGTTGCTCTTATGGCAGATTTGCAAGTAAAATTTGCAAGTACATGTTTTTTGCCACTCAAACAGCTGGTTTTTAAGAGACATTTTTCTTTTGATCTTAACGGTGTGTAACTTCACATGCTAGACTTTCACCACACTGTTTCCAACATGAACTTTTCATTGTCATTCAGGTAATGTCTATTCCATGGATCAGATGTCAGACGATGAGGACGAGGGAAATCAGGTACAGTAGAAAAGGGAGCAATCTGGTCAGTCTGAAAAACTGTTGTTGCCGTTGTTTTATTATTATCACTTCATTTTCCCCTTGTGCGAAATCTGGGTTTTCCGTATCTGGGTATGGCTAAAACAACCAATGGAGTAGCGCTACTTATTCCTGCCAGTGGGTGCAGTATTTGCATGTCCGCACAATGGTCTGATACAGAGACCAATTCTTCTTCCAGGCAGATGGGTTCAGTACGATCCAGGTTCAAAGCATGCATGTCTGTGCGAATGCTGTCTACATGGAATGACTTTCCTCATCATGTCCAACAGAAACCCTCTTTGGACTCTTTCAGATCTGACCATAAAACTTTTTTCTTTTTACCCCCCCCCCCCCCCCCCCGCCCCCAACTGATATATCTGTAATGGCTGACTAGGCGTAAAACACAAATTACTTACTTATTCTCCCCCCCCCCCCCCCCCCCCCCCCCAATAAAAACAAACACCTGCCATGTTTTCCACTCTGCTCTGTCATCGTCCTCCACAGCAAGTTCCAGTTTATTATATCTGTTGTTGTAAATTGTGTGTGCGTGTATGTGCTTAGAGTAATACCCCAGGACACGATTTTATGCTCTATAAATGCATTTATTATTGACAGAGAGGAGCGACAGGGAGACCTCCCCAGCAGCAGATCACAGCCTCTCAGCTGGCGGCGGCTCTGGCTGCAGCCACGGCCTCGGCAGCAGCCCACCCCTCCACCTCAGCCAGTTCCTCCTCCGTGAGTAGAGTATCCAGTTTAATATAGTAAGTAAGGAAACATGGAGCTTAACGTCCACAGAACCAAGTTTAATATTCAGTATATCAAACTTATATATGACTTAGTGCCAAAAGGTGCGCAAATGGGGGGTCCGATTTTTGACTGTCAATAAAATCCATTTCAAACACTTTGTCTTGTTGTTGCTTTGTGTGTGCGTTCGTAATTGGTCAGTATTACAGTGGAAACAATATGAGCTCCAAATGTGGAGCAGCTGGAGAAATATAATTTTTTGAAAGTGAAAGCGCCACAAATTCGACCCTGAAAATGGACACGCTCACGGTGAGTGCTTTCGATGCTTTCATTCACGTACATGACGAATCAAAACATTACCTCATTGCACAGAGGAGATACCACTTTACACAGTGCATATAAATCGATTATCACTAAGTTTTGTTTTGGAGTTAGAGGCTCCGAAATATCCTTCGGTCGAACGTTATGTGTGTTGAAATGTTTCATGACCAGCATCCGCAGACAATCTAGTGAAGAACGGACTTTCTCTTTTGTCGAACTTTACTCCAGTCACTGTGGTACATCACTGCATCAGGTGCCAATGTTTTATTTTACTGCCAAATGTCTGGGTAGTTTTAAAATATATTTTGCCATTCTTCATAAAATTGTTGCAATAACGTTCAACAACGTATTAAATTAAACAAGCAAAAGGAAAAAAAAAAGTTTTTGCGCTTTTGCACTACTTCCGGTCAGCCATGTTATACATCCGGGTCATTTGCTGTTAGCACATGGCGCATGGAAGAGACGTTCTGATATACGAAAGGTGTGTGGTAATATTTTCGAGACCGTAACGTTCAACTTTATTTAAACGTTCATCGGAGATTTAGTTAAATCTTCCGGTTATACGATGATATTTATATTGGTATATGCTGAATCTTTTAAAAGTATGAGAATGTTAGCATACAGAGTGAGTTTTTGTTGCTGTCGATCTAAAGTTTGTTCAGATGCTTTCGAAAATTTGTTTTCACCGAGTTTCTTACAACATGGGTGGCGTGTTGAAAACGTAATGTGCGACAGCAGATTGGTTATAAACAGTATATTCTGATCGTACTCTTGACATTTTTTGCTAGCGCTTAACAGTTCGTTTTGTTTACAAACTACGTCTTCAAACAAATCATCATATATGTAGACAATTCGAATTTAACAGGTTAAAGTCGTCAAGTTAGATGTTAACATTACGATTACAACACAGCTGTGGAAAATAACGTTCGACATAACTATAGTGACCATGCTGTCGCATTCCGAGTCTAAAATGTAGTGTCACTTAATTGCATTTTCTTTGGCTGTGATTTTTAGTGAATTTTTACGTTTTTTTCTATTATTATTATTATTCTTTCACTTTAAATTACGTTTAACTATTTTGTCCTAGGCACCCGAGTCAACATGACCAAGAAACGCATGGTGACAGGCTGCGTGGGTGTTTTCCTTTGACACCCAAAAGCAGCAAAGTTGCACTCACTCTTACTTGCTCCATTTTCTCTACTACTTGTTTGTTAATAATAAGTATTATTTATTTGTTATGAAACAAAGTACCATGTGTCTATTTAACATTATGCTATCCACTACACAAAATTATGCAGCAAAAACTGTTCACATGGAAATAGTTATGTGTCTTTATACTCTACTGTAATAAAAAGTTACTGATTTATCATTTTCATCAGAAACAAACACACCATTGTACATCTTGTTGAAATAGTAATGTTCAACATATTTCTTACATCATTTGCTGTTTATGTCAAGAAGCTTAAATTTGAGGGGAAAAAATCATAAAACTCTTCCTTGTCACATATTGTTCTATTAAAGAATACTGTTTATATTTCAAAATGTGTTGCTTTTTATTCATTTAAAATGTTCAAGATTGGCTGTATGTTGAACGTTATGTATTGCAACAAACTATGCTTAGCATGCTGTTCTGTGGACACAGAAACAACAACAGTTTACTTGGTAATACTCATGTGGACACATCTTGTAAGATCAGTTGGGTTTTCACAGTTTACTGCCTGATTAGCAGCACAGTGATGTGGGCTTGTTGTAATGTGTAATGTTCAACATCTTGTCACAAATCACACTGAAAGTCAAATTTCTCAGGAACGAAGAGCAGCACTGCCTTCTCCCTTCATGTTGGATGACTTCACATGTGTTCATTCAAAAAATGCATTACTCACTCACATCCTGTCAACTTTATTTTCTAGTACCTCTGTCCTCTTTTCTTGCGCACCTTTTGGCACTGTCATATATACGTGCGATTTTCCTGTGAATCAACTAGTTGTTTGTTATCTGTTTTCATGTAACTCATCTATAGCCCACCCCTCCACTTCAGCCAGTTCCTCCTCCGTGAGTAGAGTATCCAGTTTAATATTATATATATTAAACTTATATATGTGCGCTTTTCCTGTGAATCAACTAGTTGTTTGTTATCTGTTTTCGTGTAACTCATCAATATCCCACCTCAGCCAGTTCCTCCTCCGTGAGTAGAGTATCAAGTTTAATATTATATATATTATATATGCTGTTTTCTTGCAAATCCGCTTGATGTCTGCTATCTGTTTTCCTGTGAATCAACTTGTTGTTTGCTGTTTTCCTGCAAATCAGCATGATGTCTGCTATCCGTTTTCCTGTGAATCAACTCATTGTTTGCTGTTTTCTTGCAAGTCAGCTTGATGTCTGCTATCTGTTTTCCTGTGAATCAACTCGTTTGCTGTTTTCCTGCAAATCAGCTTAATGTCTGCTATCCATTTTCCTGTGAATCAACTCATTGTTTGCTGTTTTCCTGCAAATCAGCTTGATGTCTGCTATCTGTTTTCCTGTGAATCAACTCGTTGTTTGCTGTTTTCTTGCAAATCAGCTTGATGTCTGCTATCCGTTTTCCTGTGAATCAACTCGTTGTTTGCTGTATTCTTGCAAATCAGCTTGATGTCTATCTGTTTTCCTGTGAATCAACGCGTTGTTTGCTGTTTTCTTGCAAATCGGCTTGATGTCTGCTATCCGTTTTCCTGTGAATCAACTGGTTGTTTGCTGTTTTCCTGCAAATCGGCTTGATGTCTGCTATCCGTTTTCCTGTGAATCAACTGGTTGTTTGCTGTTTTCCTGCAAATCCGCTTGATGTCTGCTATCCGTTTTCCTGTGAATCAACTGGTTGTTTGCTGTTTTCCTGCAAATCGCTTGATGTCTGCTATCCGTTTTCCTGTGAATCAACTGGTTGTTTGCTGTTTTCGCTGCTGATTTCATGTTCCTTAAACCTCGTTCCTGTCTTGATGTCTGCTATCCGTTTTCCTGTGAATCAACTGTTGTTTGCTGTTTTCCTGCAAATCCGGGTTGATGTCTGCTATCCGTTTTCCTGTGAATCAACTGGTTGTTTGCTGTGTTCCTGCAAATCCGCTTGATGTCTGCTATCCGTTTTCCTGTGAATCAACTGGTTGTTTGCTGTGTTCCTGCAAATCCGCTTGATGTCTGCTATCCGTTTTCCTGTGAATCAACTGGTTGTTTGCTGTGTTCCTGCAAATCCGCTTGATGTCTGCTATCCGTTTTCCTGTGAATCAACTGGTTGTTTGCTGTTTCCTGCAAATCCGCTTGATGTCTGCTATCCGTTTTCCTGTGAATCAACTGGTTGTTTGCTGTGTTCCTGCAAATCCGGGTTGATGTCTGCTATCCGTTTTCCTGTGAATCAACTGGTTGTTTGCTGTGTTCCTGCAAATCCGCTTGATGTCTGCTATCCGTTTTCCTGTGAATCAACTGGTTGTTTGCTGTGTTCCTGCAAATCCGCTTGATGTCTGCTATCCGTTTTCCTGTGAATCAACTGGTTGTTTGCTGTGTTCCTGCAAATCCGCTTGATGTCTGCTATCCGTTTTCCTGTGAATCAACTGGTTGTTTGCTGTTTTCCTGCAAATCCGCTTGATGTCTGCTATCCGTTTTCCTGTGAATCAACTTGTTGTTTGCTGTCTCAGCAGCAAGGAGCAGCCGGTGGCTCCTCGGGGTCTGGCAGTAACACATCAGTGATCTCCCCTGACTTCTTCCAGCAGGCCATGATGACGGCGCAGAGTTCTGCTCTCGAGGTCAGTGAGGTCACAAACATGTTTGCGTTTGTCTTCAGTTTCCCCAACTTAACCCCGTTATGATAAGACACTCTTCTGCAGCATCCTTGCAACCCAGCCTCCTGTGATTTCATTTTTATCACCACTATATAAAAAAATTAAAAAAGGGGGGGGGGGGGGGTTTTTTATTAAAATATTTAATTTTTTTTTTTTAAAAATGTTTTTATTTCTCATTTTCTTTTTTAAACAAATCATAGCAGTTGAGTTTCAGTCCCCCCGCAAACCCATGTAAAAAAAAAAATTGGCCATAAAAGAAGGGTGGTTGTTAGTAAGGGGGGTTCATTTATGTGGAAACATGAAGGAACAGTCAGAAATAGTGGTTTTAGAGGAGGGGTAGTTGTTAATCAGGGGGTTTGTTTACATGGAAACATGAAGGAGAGGTTTAAGAAATACTGGTCTTATAGGAGGGGCGGTTATTAGTCATGGGGTTCCGTTACATGGAAACATGAAGGAAAGGTTTCAGAAATACTGGTCTTAAAAGGGCCAGGCGTTCATATCCATGGAAACGTGAAGGGAGAGGTTTCAGAAAAACGTGGTCTTGGGAGGGGTGTGGTTGTCTGTCCAGGGTCGCTCTGTGGTCTTCCATATCTGTTACAAGAATGCTCGCCAACTATAACAAGGGTGACCCGTTTTGCTTTCAGACCCAGTTGCAACAGCTGCGAGACATGGGTATCTCAGAGAGAACGTTGCCCGTCGGGCACTGACTGCTACTGATGGGGATCTGCAGGCCGCCCTGGAGCTGATCTTTGGTGATGGTGTACAGTAGGCTGACATCATGATGGACGTCTTACTGCTCTGTGGTTGATCGTTGGTGATGGTGTCCAGTAGGCTGAAACATGATGGACGTTTCACTGCTCTGGAGCTGATCTTTGGTGATGCTGGCTAGTAGGCTGATATCATGAAGGATATCCAGTAGACCAACATCATGATGGATGTCCAGTAGGTTGACAACATGATGGACATTTGGCTGCCCTGGAGCTGATCTTTGGTGATGCTGCCCAGAGTAGGCCGACATCATGATGGACGTTGCACGGCTCTGGAGCTGATCTTTGGTGATCTTTGTCCAGTAGGCCGACACCATGATGGATGTCCATTAGGCTGACATCACGATGGATGTCCAGTAGGTTGACAACATGATGGACATTTGGCTGCTCTGGAGTTGATCGTTGGTGGTGCTGTCCAGTAGGCTGACATGATGGACGTCTTACTGCTCTGTGGTTGATCATTGTTGATGGATGTCCTGTAGGCTGACATCATGATGGACGTTTCACTGCTCTGGGGTTGATTGTTGTTGATGGTGTCCAGTACGCTGACAACATCATTGATTTCCAGTAGGCCGACGTGTAAATGTAAATTACAGGTAATAAAGATCTTGAAGAAAATCCATGAAGATTGAGATTAACATTTTGCTTTGCGGTTTCTTTATGATTTTTTTTTTGGGGGGGGGGGGGTCTTCCTTTTTGTTTTTCATAAAGAACTTTAATATCTATATTTTTATGTAACAAGTACAACACACATAATTTGGATACAACTATGAACCATGTATCATTCAGTCTTATCATATTAATACTCTTCTTGTGAGTGCAACTTGTAATGCAATATACATCTGCAATAATTTCTCCGGAGGAAGAAGTAATGACAATCATGCTGTTAGGAGTTTCTCCTCGAGTTGTCTCAACTCACGATCAACACCAAGGGGGGGAAAATGCACAAATGCACGAGCATCTGTGTGAGATGAAAACCAGCTAATGTACAAAAATGTGGCAAAATTCAAGTATAATGTTGAGGTTCACAGGGCATATGCTTAAAGTTTTGTGCGACATTTGCTTATGGTTTTAACTGTGCGATCTAATCTCTCTCTCTCTCCCTCAAGGAGAGTCCCACTCACTAAGGGGACCTTGAGATAACTGGTCAACACATTGCTTAGGGACCGGAGCATTGGATCAGTGATAGGTTTTGTATTTTCACATGGTACTTCACAATCACATGTACAGAGTCTACTGTATCCTAGTCGTATGGACACATGGTACTTTGGTAGAGTCTGTTGTAATTGTATCCAGTCTCAGGGACACATGGTACTTTGGTAGTCTGTTGTGTCCTAGTCTCAGGGACACATGGTACTTTGGTAGTCTGTTTGTTGTTTCCCTTTTGTCTTTTTGGGGACACATGGTACTTTGGTAGTCTGTTGTGTCCTAGTCTCAGGGACACATGGTACTTTGGTAGTCTGTTGTGTCCTAGTCTCAGGGACACATGGTACTTTGGTAGTCTGTTGTGTTCCTAGTCTCAGGGACACATGGTACTTTGGTAGTCTGTTGTGTCCTAGTCTCAGGGACACATGGTACTTTGGTAGTCTGTTGTGTCCTAGTCTCAGGGACACATGGTACTTTGGTAGTCTGTTGTGTCCTAGTCTCAGGGACACATGGTACTTTGGTAGTCTGTTGTGTCCTAGTCGGGACACATGGTACTTTGGTAGTCTGTTGTGTCCTAGTCTTAGGGACACATGGTACTTTGGTAGTCTGTTGTGTCTCTAGTCTAGGGACACATGGTACTTTGGTAGTCTGTTGTGTCCTAGTCTTAGGGACACAGTACTTTGGTAGAGTCTGTTGTATCAGTCTTAGGCTAACAGCTCAATGACATTCTTCCTCCATGCAATGTACACTGGGCGGTAGAGAACAGCTCTTCCTTGCCATATACCTGGCTTGCCTACGTATCAATCCATTAATTCAGTTCTCTCCAGGTTGCCAGTAACACATTAGATTGTCTCGTCTGTGACCCATTATGCCTGTGTGTTTTTGAAGCCTAATTAGCGTGTTGTTGCTGTTTTGCCATTTGTGTGTGGGTGTTTTATATATATATATGTGTGTGTGTGAGTCGTTCTCCTGAAAACTGGTCAAAATTGTGACATAGAGGGTAAAAATTCAGTGTGAATTTTTAAAAGTTATTATTTGGAAATGAAAGCTTAACATCTTTTGTGTACATAAATATAAGACATAAATTGACAGGGTGACAGGAACTTGGTTAACTGTGCATTATGTTACATCATAGGAGAAGTGCATGAATAGAGTCGGCTTGGTGGCCAGTTTGACTCTTGCCTTTTTTATTATACAATATTTCCTAATTAACGAAGGAATATCTGTCACTTCTGACATGTTTTTAATTTTATTTTATCATTATGTTTTTACTTTTGTGCCTCTTTAACGATTTTGGTTTAAAATGTCTTCTTCAAAGTACAGACATGCACACGAAATAGATCACACATTTCTTTTCCTCAGTTTGCTTTTCCAAAGTAATTTGGGCGGGTGGGGGGGGGGGGGGGGGGGATGTGTTGCATTAACTTGTTCTGAACCTTACAATATAATATATATATAATATACATGTCAGAGGGATATTTGTTTCTTGCTTTCTAAAATTAATAACCAATTGCAGTTAATTAGTAATCTGTCTTACTCGTTGACATCATCACAAGTACGAAAGGTTATAAGAATCACACACTTGAACCATTGACCAAAAAACTTAATAAACAAGTATATCCATTACAAAGGCAATGTTCTTGCCACATTTTTGGATACCGGAATGGCCAAGATGGCAGCAATCTAGTCCTCAGTCACCCAAGCCATACTGTCTCATGCCCTGTGTAAAGCAAGAAAATCTTTTCATGGTGTCTCACCCTGTTTTATGATGATGTACCATCAAACTAATTTGGATTGCAAAAGTTTCAGTATTTCTGAAGATCTAGTAGAAATGATTGTGGCTTTGACCTTGAACATAGCAAAATATTTCTGAATGATCCTCTGGCTGATGATGATGCATCACCATACTAAATTTGATCAATCAGAGATGTTGCCCGGGCAAACATTCACTGAAGTTCAGAACCTTCACTCTGACCTTGACCTTGAATACAGCAAAGCAACCTTTTCACAAGATACTCCCGCTTATGAACATGCACTGTCAAACTAAGTTGCTCGCCAAAAAATCAGCAGTTGAGAACATAGAAATAGTCATGATTTCATTGTATCAACCCAAACTCAGTTACTGTGACCTTGACCTTGAAGATAGCAACCCATTTTTTGCACTTGACACTGGCTTATAATTATGTATCACCATACTGGGTTTGGTTACAAAAGGTTCAGTGATTCATAAGATACCCAAACTGACATTAACCTTGGCTGTGACATTGACTTTGAACATAGCAATCCAGTATTTTCACTGGACATTTCTTTGCTTATGATGATCTACCCTCAAATTGAATTTGGTTGCAAAAAACTCATTGGTTTAGAACAAATAAAAGATATAGTAGAAACCATCATATTTTGATTATATAACCCCACACTGTGACCTTGACCTTGAAGATAGGAGCTGTTAGTAGGAAGCAACACACAATAAATACCATTTGTCTGTAAGAACTAGCCACCTTCTTTCTCATGAAATCTGTTTTTATTCAATCATGAGCAATTTCAAGGAAATATTTGCGATCAGCTAACCTTCCCATAGCCAAGTCACAAATGATGGCCATGAAAATGTTGCTATTTTTACCAGACTCACAGCACAAGGAATAATGATGCATTCACATATTGTGGCATTTCCCTTATTTCTCCAAACGCATTACATCAGAAATATAGCGGTGGTTTTAAAAGTTTCATGTTTTAATTTAATTTTTATTTCATCGGGAAAGCGGCACTCTCCTTGGTCCACTTTTCAGAATGACCCATATATATATGTGTGTGTGTGAATTTGTGCATGTTAGTTACTGTAGCATGAGGACACAGGAACATTTATTCTTTAAAAATAAAATCGGTTGGGGGGGAGGGGGGGGTTGTTGATTGAAATGTTCTTTATTTTACTGGAGCTTTCAATCAATCCTACATTTTGTATTTTTGCATGGTACTTTGGCAGAGTATATTGTGTCATAAAACAGAAAGTAAAAAACATATTTAGCATTCAAAAACTATTGCAAATTAACGAGAGCACCCAGACCGAGTTAATTTGTTTGTAATCAGTTCAGCTTCAGGAGAGAGAAAAAAAATGACTTTTTCCATGCATGTCTCACGCCATCATCTGCCAAGCTTCAGAGGCGGCGTTACCTCAGCAGTGGCTGAACACAAAGCAGACAGACAGAATAACAAAAGGAACAAAACATCTCGACTTCCAAATTCTTTTAATTTTATTTTTTTCTCTCAGTAATCGACAAGTTCTTCCCCTCCCCTGTTGACACAGCAATGAACAACAACGAAGAAAGAGAAAGACGCACCAGCATTCCCACACAGTCATTTTCATCTTGTGAAAGCTGCATATGGACAAGAGGGCCATAGACACATTCTCAGTCAATCATCTAATTTCATTCACTCACTCCAGAGGCTTTTTAAGTTAAAGGCATACACCTCTTTCACATGAACAAAACATTTATGTGAGGGAAAATAATGTGATAAAACCACTTGATATTTGTTTTTGGCAGTGGTATTTTATTTGTGTGTGTGTGTGTGTACCCCACTGTTCCAGCTGGGAATCCTTCCCATGAGAAAATTGGGAGTAACTTTTCCCACGGGAAGCCACCAACAACGATCCTGCTACTATTGAGCATAACCAAGCCCCAAGTCTAAGCTTGATCAAACCAAACCTAACCAAACCTTGAGCCTTATCCAACCTGCAATCCAACCGCGCACCCAATCATCCCCAAGCCTAATCCCTTGCATCTTACCCAGTCTGCAATCCAGTCATGCACCCAATCCATCCCCAAACCTAATCCAACCTTGCACCGTATCCACCCTGCAATCCAGTCATGCACCCAATCCATCCCCAAACCTAATCCAACCTTGCACCGTATCCACCCTGCAATCCAGCTGTGCACCAAATCCATCCCCAAACCTAATCCAGCCTTGCGCCTTACCCAACACTGAGCCGATTCCCAACCCTGCACTATCCAACCCAGTCCAAACCTACACCTAATCAAACCCCCCAAAACCAGCCCAACCCTCTGCTAATCAAACCCAAACCGGTGGGATTTAGCCACGATACTTTTCTGGCTGCTACAGGATGGTCCACGTGCACAAGCCAGTAACTCATGGGATCACCTCGTTTTCCCACATTTCATGCGCGGGACCCGACACCGAGTCCACCACAATGGCTAAAGGAGATGATTGGGGGGGGGGGGGGGGGGAGCAGGGAGACTGGAGCATGACCTGGGATTCCAACAAATCCGTGCAATCTCGCGATTCAGGGTTCGCCAGAGTCCTCAGTGATCAATGTCTCAGCCGTGTCGCTTCGACTTTGAAAACTTACTTTGATTAGTGGAAGCTGCTGGTCACTTTCTGTCTCGGTCACGCCAGTAAAACTGGCATGGTGAATTCTGGTCTGAATGACCTGCCATGGCTGGGCTAGTACAGGGGCAAGCATTCTCCTGAAAGCAGCGGGTCCATTTTTTGAAACCCTGCAGCTTAAAACTCGCTCCCTCTCTCATGCCCACCACAATCTGTTCTGTTGTGCATATCGGTTTTATGCTGCCAACAGACACATTTTCTGCTGCTGGCCAGGATGGAAGTGGATGGAGGGATGGGAGGGGGCAGTGCTGACAGCAGTACCTTCTTTTGGTCAGAGGTCTGTTTGTGAGTAATTCTTCCTTTTAGACTCCATCTGACGGTAGATGATGCCACGACTCTGGTCTTAAAGGGTACCCAGGCTGCAGCAAATGCCAACAAATGTACCAAATGAGCCAGAAGACCAGCAATCCCACAGGTATCAGATTCCAAAATACCGGTTTTTATGGAAAGTCACAAATCTTTAGCCAACTCCCCCCCCCCAACCAAGAAACCTGCCCTGGAAAGTACTTTAATACAGTTTTGTACATTTCTCTCCTCTCAAGAATGACCCCTGCGGTTCCTCAACTCACACAATTCCGTCTACTGACAGAAAAATCTGATTCCCCAAGCCTCCTACACATGTTGCACTGGTCTCACTGCACGAGAACTGTGAAAAGAAAGTTATAAATAAAATGACACTTTTCCATCTGCCGCTGTCAGTCATGGGCATCATCGGCAACACAAAGACCCAAAACCTTTTAGTCCCAGCTGATAGACGGAAGGACCAACAACAACAAAAGCTGGAAAAACGAGCGTAAGAACCTGGGATGTCTTCGTCAAAAGAGAAGCATCTTTGTGTGTGAGGCACAGGTGTCCACACACCGGTGACTAAAGTACAATTATGACAGAGTAGTGTGCGATCCATCAACACATACACGTACGTCACTGTGAGCGGCTGGTCTTTGAAGGGTGAACTTTTTTTGTTTGTTCACGGCCATCCATGTTTATTCTATTTAATATTCCATGCATCACACACAATTCTGTCATAGACATGCAATACATTATCAACCATCAACAACAAAAAATCATTGTTTAAAAAAAAAAGTCATACAGCATGTCTCGTAACCAGTCAATTACATACATGTACAGTAACAGAGCATGCCACAGCAATGCTTCATTGGGGTTTTTCTGTGTGAATGCACAGCGAAGGCAGAAAATGGACAAAACTCCTGTCAGCAGGTCAAGCATTTACACAATCTCGGCATCCCTTTATGTCACCCTTCCTCCAACAACCACTGATGCAACTGGTTACACCAGAAGTCTCTAAAAACTGTCATCTGCCCACTTTTCTTGGGTGCTCGACTGGCAGCAAGTTGGTACCGGACACTTCACGTGGTATCACGTGTTTCTTTCACGGCTACTAACAACACTTACACCTGTACAAATAAACCCAAAATCTTTCAGATCAAAACTGTTCTTGTTACCCACCACAGACATGCCCAATGTCTACATGCATACTTTGATGCTATGTTGATCTCAGTCTTGGTACCTAAACCTTTCGCAGACTTCTATGGAGGGCACTGACAACACAGGACTTGGGGGGACGGTTTTGGCAGACTGATGGTCCCATAAAGATGAGACGTGCCCCATCAATGGCATGGCCAACTAGGACAGAATTTGGAGGAAAGGTGCCGGAAAGGGAGGCACAGAGCATGGCACACACAGTCACACTGTCATGATTGAAGAGGGAGAAGAGCTTCTTGTATCACTATTGCCCTGAATATACCTTTCTTTCAATGGGCTCCAAAACTCGGGAGACGCAATCTTTCCAATGTTACAAAGTGTTTCCGACTCACACGAGTCTCCAGCTGGCTGTCCAGCCAGGCCTATGGTAAATGCATCAAATGTTAGTGGACAATGTAAACGTTAACTCTGCAAAGATGGTGGTACATAAACGAGATTTACATGTTCATGCCACTTTAAACTAATCAAAGGAATGAGCCTTCTCCTCTATATTGATCAGTTTTGGTCCTGTATAAAGCTGTAAGACACAAGTGAAAACAGTGATTTGTGAATCCTGAGAAGAAGCAATGAAAGGCTTTGCTGCAGTACGTGGTGACTTTCCAGGCCTGGAAAAAAAGACACCTCAGATTGTTGTTTTTACAAACCCTGCCTGTGCCTTCAACATGCTGACAAAGGCTTTGCTGCAGTACGTGGTGACTTTCCAGGCCTGGAAAAAGACACCTCAGATTGTTGTTTTTACAAACCCTGCCTGTGCCTTCAACATGCTGACAATTACCTCTCCCCTAGTTCCACTTGCCCAACAGTATGCAAATCTCTGATCAAGCAGTAGTTTTTTCCCCCTCTCCTTCTTCTTCCCTTCTCCCAACTCCTCTAAGGTTCCATAAAAACACTGAACGCCGAAAGTTCAGTATTCTGCCATTACCAAATACAGATTGCGCCGTGCATAAATACTGAGGAGCTTTCTGCCATCTTCGAGATGGCTCGCCGTGAAAATGAAACAAAAGTACAGCAAATGCTCGCAAGAATCGCATTCAAAATGAGAAAACACAAACTTTCTTTCCCTTACAAGCGCCCCTTTGTCAAGGTCGCCCAAACTGGCACACACAGCTCCACAGTGGGCAGCATCAGGCAGATTTGTTTTCAAACATATGAACACTAAAAAATTATATATATATTTAAAAAAAAAGGTTTTCAACAAAAGTCAACACAAGGACTTTTGCAGGGTTCACAACTGAAACATACTTGTGGCACTACACACAACAGAGCCTTTAAAAAGCACTGAACGCTGGACCTCGTTCAAAGTGCAGCATCTGGGAGCTCTATCGCAAAACCAGGTCGGTGAAACTTGGACATCATTATGTCCGGTCACAAGCTAGTAACAGCTGAAAACAAACCTGCCTCAGTGTTACTTGAAGAATAGGTCATCCCTGGTGCACTCTTGTCCCCGGAAAGGGATGGAATCTATTTTTATCCGTTATTTTTAGTTCATGACACAGATGTGTCTAAACACTGCAATATGTATTTGTGGAAGAAGCACAGTTCTATGTCAATGTGACAAGACCCTACACACACACACAAAAGAAAAGAACAAAACCATCCCAAAACCCACGAACTTTCAGTATGCCCTTCCTCGTGCTTCTGCAACCTTGAAATTAAGTCGATGGCACCTGAAGCAGTATTAATGGGTAAAACTCAACAACACTATTGACATGCTACAGTTGCATCTGAGAAGGGTCAATCATCTCCCTTAAAAAAGTTCAATGCTTGCCAAAGTCGCTAGCGTTTAAGCATCATGTGTCTGTGTCAATGAATGCATAATTTCAACACAATCAAATCAGAACTAGCTGAGCAGCTATTCAGTTTGACCCTTTCTGGGGTCTCTGAAAAGGTCTGGGTCATGAATATGATGAATGGGTATTGTTCAAGAGATCATCATCATGCCAAGATTGAAAGTGGCTATATTTGGGGTTAAGAAAAGGCCAGTGTTGGGTGTTTTTGTTTTGTTTTATTAAAGCTAACCAAACTAAAGTTAACGCTGATAACCACACACTAACTAAACGTGCACAATCGATTCTGCAGGCGAGTCAATCAAGAAAGAAAAAATTAATTCCAAAAGAAAGTGAACAATGTTGTGGGCTAGAAAACGCACGCCCAGGTAAAGCTGCTCTGCAAATCTTAAATCATACTCACCACAGACATGCATTGCCATAAATATACAGGTCAATTACCCAAAATAATGACACGCAAAACTCCTCCCCCCAATTCAAAAGACAATAAAACGCCCACGTGGCAAGTACACATATGGAGGCAACCAAACTAGTCAAGATCTAATAGAAAAAAACACAGAAGGAACATAAATATACACACAAAATTGACAGAAACAACAAATCAAAGGATTTTGTTAGAGCCCTAACATCCAAATGAAAAGGCAAAACTATTTATTTTTCATTAATCACAATCAGTTATAAAAAAATTAAAAAAACATCAATGAAATAGCTGTATTTAAAATGGGCAACATGTGACCATACAAAAATATCCTCCCACACAGTTGTGTGTGGGTCCTTTTTTTTGTTTTGTTTTGTGTTTTTGTTGTAATTTTCAACATTTACAGGTAGAAGTTCTTGAGTGATTTTTCCTCCAATGAACTGAATCCAAGACGACCACAGCAACACCATGGATATCCACTGACACACCCAACTCTAGGCACTTGTCATAACAATATAGCAAAATCTCTTTCAACCCAGATAAGTCTTCTCTCAATTTTCTTGTTCAACTACCTGAGCTCCCACTAACGATCGCTGTTCTATAGCACTATTCTCTGCTCTTGAGCACCCTTACTGTGCTTTTGTTGCATGGGATCCTAAATGAGTGATTGTAGCTTTTTATAGCACGTTTTTGATATTCACCAAAGTGGTGCACTTACAGCGCTGTTTGCTTGTTGCGTGGCTGATGCCACGTGAAACTGCTGCTGTTATGGCACTTCATACAATGCCACATACATAGGGTGCACGTGTGTTTAGCTGTAACCTGCCACCTGCACTTTTGGTGGAATGACGGGGATCTTTTGTGTGCTACTGCGGTGACACAGAGGTGGAACATGTATCAGAATAAGAGTCAGCACAGAAAGTTGACTCTGGAGAAGAAAGAAAAAATCACCCACCGCCCCACCGGGACTCAAACCCACCAGCTGTCAATCACAAGTCCGATGCTCTAACCGCTGAGCTATCCCTGCTCCCCCATCTGATAAGACATGAAACTTTTTTGTGTGTATGCCTATGCGATGGAAGGCAAGACGCCTCCTTGCCCCTTGTAGTGAACAGTGGCCTGCGGCAGTTTAAAAAAGAAGGGTTGAAAGTGATTATTACATACATCATTAGTAACAACAGGGGCCTTGGCAGAGGACAATGTCCCATGGACGATCGAGGCTTCCGCACAAACATCCCATTCAGAATGGATGGAAAGATGTTCCAACAATGCTTGCACCACCTGCGCACAGAAACGCTCTGACGCATCCTCCAAAGATGATTCGATCCTGAACACCTGAGAGATGACAGGCGGGAATTCAGCTGCTCCAAACCAATCAAAACACTGCCATAAAAACTCACTTCTTCAAACCATGACAATGCTGAAATAAGAACCCTAACTTCTTATGGATGAAGATGGATGACTACAAACACGCGCACATTGGTGGGAGGAAAATCTAAGAAGACGGAGAAGAAGAAAAAAGAAGGAAAAAACCAACAACAAAAAACATAAAATCATCCTGACTGTCCAGTGCTGCTCGCATATGTAGTTCACTCCGTCCTGGAGGCAACAAAGCCGCCATCCTCACTCACCACACAAGCTGCCTTACACACAATGAAAGTTCGGTCATTCCCTCTTGTCCAGTGCATCAGCAGGTGGACCTCCCTTTCTCCACCTCCGCCCAACGCACACACAAATCACCACCTACCCTCGTCAAGTTAACTCGTTCACAGAGACTAGTCAAATTAACTTGTTCACAAGTGCTCTCGTAGCACCAGCGTCCCACAATGTCCGGACCGGGCCGTCACATGTAATCAATACACACACACACGCGCGCACACACACAAACGCTCCCATCCACGTTTCTGTCTTCTCTTCTTTCTTCAACCACATGGTCCCCAACACCCCCACCAAGCACTCCCTCAAACCCCCCACGACAGGCCATGCAGAAACTCTTCAAACTCCGCCTCCGACAGGGCCTCCAGGTTGATGGGGGCCATGCCCCCCAGGCCCGCGTGCTGGGGGGTTCCGGCCACCATCAGGGGGGGCGGGCCCCCCAAGGGGGGAGTGTGGTAGGAGCTCGCCGCAGGGTTCCGATGCGCCAGGTTAGGGTTGGGCTGGTAGGAGTGCGCGGGAGGGGGCGTGTGGAGGACGGGGGAGGGCTTGGGGGAGGGGAACGGGGACTGGGAGGTGGAGTGGGAGGAGGAGACCACCATGGGGGTGGGGCTGGCCGACAGGGAGTGCACGGAGAGGGCCTGGGGGGAGGGGGCGTCCAGGTTGATGACGGCCGGGCTGATGCAGCCGCTGGAGCTGCTGGCGTCCGAGGTGTGGCTGGGTCCCGGGGTGATGGTCACAGGCGTGTCCGAGCCCGGCTTGACCTCGTCCTCCTCGTCAGAGCTGTCCAGCGTCAGGTCAATCACGTCGTTCTTTTTGCCACCTGGAAACAGCAGGGCACAATCACATTCACCTGCCAGTCAGGGTTTGAGCACCTCCGCACCTGCCAGCAAGAATGGCTCACTCGCGCCACCGAGGTGTTTGTTCTTCCAGAAAAATTCACAGGGACACGACACAGGGTCTGAGAAAAATGAACAGAATCCAGCATGGGTTTTCTTGAATGGCGCTGCATGGGGATGAGAGACCTGATCAATGAAAATGCCACATGAACAACCCTTACAAGTCCTAGGTAAATCCCTACGGGTGCAAAATCCACTCTCAAAGCTGCATTCACTTTGTTTTTCAGAGTACCAAGCTTCTTCAGGCTCCGTCCAGCTTTGTGCATATTCTTCCATCAACGAAAAACCAGCGTTACTGATGCACAGTGACTGTACCGAAATGTGCAACAACAACAACAACAGAAAAATACCCAAGCTGTAGCTTCTGCACACTTCTGTACACTTCACTGCACAAGCCGGCAAACACTTTCCCAGGGAGATTGGGGCTTCCTCCTGTGGAAAGCCAGCGGGAACAGAACTGCGCAAATGTGTCAAAGCTAGCTGGCCACACACACAAAAAGAGACCCAAGTTCCCATGGAAAATCTGTTTCCAGGTCTGGAACCACCTCAGGGGAACTGACAGGGAGCGAGTGAATGGAGCACTGTTCTGTGTCGTGAGCTCTTTCTGCCTACTCTGCCCCCAGCCAGCGCCAGACTGGGCAGTTAAACTGGCAGCAGCTTCTGTCTACAAAACACTTGCCAAAAATACAACAATAACAAACAAACAAAACACAAAAAACACCCCAAAAAAACCCACTATGGGTTATCAACTTTTGAAGAAGGACAAGGTCTGGTAATTTCTGTGTTCTGCAGCGTCAGTTTTCTGGGTGCACAAAAGAGGCAATGACTCAAAAACGCCATGTTGTGTCTTGTACGTTATACAAAGTCGGGTCCTTTTCAGTGCTGCCTTGTAAGGGCTGGGGGAGGGGGGAGAGGGGAGGAAGGGTGGCAGGTAGTCAGTACTCTGTCATAAGCACGGAATCTTGAGCAGCTTTACAATTGCAGCTGCATGTCACCACATCTGGATGTCTTCTTCGCCAGAAGTATCGCCTGTCAGGTCTACAAGGTCCATTGGAATGGAAGCTGAACACCCTGTAAACACACATCACATGGTATCCCTACTGAAACAACCGCCACCACAAGCTTATCCTAAAAGCACAACCCAAGTGGAAGCATTAACATTCTAGTGCCACCACCCCACCACCCCTCTCCACCCGGCAGTCCCCCCCCCCCCCCCCCAACCACTACTACAAAACACACATGCAAAGGCGAAAACCGACAGAGCTCAGGAGCTGTGTGAAAGTTGGGACGACCGTCCTGGGCTCCCCGTCCCTAATAGTCCTTACGGTCTCTGTGGACGTAAAGCAACACTGAACCTGAGCTTGAAAACTGACAAAACCACACTGCGGGGCCAAGAGGCTGGCACTAGGAGGACAAGGCCAGCAACTCTGCAGGAGCAGAGCACCCAGAGACACTGAGCTCTGAATACTAAGACCAGTTTAGAGCCATTGCTTGGTACAAAAAAAAACTAACATATCAACCATGACAGTATGCAAACAATGGTGGCACTACTCCTGTTAAACACAGGCAATGGGCATGAAGTAACCACTGCTGGGCTTTATCCGTTGCACCAGCAATATTAACAAGGGGGGGGGGCATTTGAGATTTTAAATGAAGAGATTTCTCCGCAGAGCAAAAATGTGTAAAATATGCACAAAAACATGAACTATTGCGATCTGAGTCCACAACTAGCTCCAACAGATACCCACAACAACACAAAATACGCACAAAACAAGCACAAATGCAATCCCTGTTCACAACTAGCTACAACTAACACCCACAACACAAAATACGCACAAAACAAGCGCTAACATGATCCCTGTCCACAACTATCTACAACTGACACCCACAACACAAAATATGAAAGCACTAATGTGATCCCTGTCCACAACTAACGCCAACAACACCTTTCTGGAAATCCTCTTAAGCCTAGAAAAGCAAAAACAAACAAATTTTCTTTCAATTGAAAATTCATCTGTGGTGGCAGGCAACAAGAGGCTGAATCAGGGAGGTTGGGTGGGGGTGGGGGGGAGTCTGTTTTTACCTCCTTGATTAGAAGAGGTGGTTGAGGCCGAAGACCTTGAGGCTGGTGTGACAGGGCTGTGTATGGTGTGTGTGTGCTTTGGCTGCTTCAGTGGGGTCCAGTTGCCGTCCTCGTGAAACACAATTTCATTCGTCTCTGGCGACTGTCGGAAAATCTCCACAAAGTACCTGTGGTGTGGCGAACAAACAGAACAACAAACCAAAAAAAAACATGAATCTCCATTGCAAGGTTCCTCCTTACCGGTGGTTTCTAACATGTTATGGGTAGACGGAGGGCTATCTGTGTGTGCATGCACATGTGAATACCTGTTGCATGTGGGGGTGTGAAATTCAAGTTAGCTTTATTTTTCAACTGTAAACAAGCCATGGTCATAAAGCTAACTTAAATAAAGCTAACTTGAATTCCACACCCCCACATGCAACAGGTATGCACATCTGCGAGCACACAGAGATACAACAGCTTTATTTTTCAGCTGTAAACACAGTCATGGTCACTAATACAACAGCCAGTGTTAATCTGCAACACAAGAAAGAACAGAGACAGACAGGAAGGAAGGAACTTGGGGTGTGTGTTTTTTTATGCCCAGTGAACCAGGACAGTAATATCAGGGTAAGAGAAATAGGAAGAGAACAAGCAAATGAAGAGCTGCTGAATAAACCACAACCATAACCACATGTATGCCCAGTGAACCAGGGTGGTAACATCAGGGCGAGAGAGAGGTAGAGAACAGGCAAATGAGTCGGAGTTGTTGAATAAACCATAACTACAATCTGCCCCACTCTCTCAATCTTTTCTGCCCCATCCTCTGCATCCTTAACCCTTTCAGCGCCAGCCGTGCTTGAATGCAGCAGCTCTTGGTGTCAGCCGTTTTCTGACTCCGGCACCAAACGTACAGTCACTATCTTTAAATGCCTGTACCTTCCTTTTCTTCTGAACAAATTCTTGTGCAATGTTTTGCAGAATAAAGTAAAATGGTGCAAGTTTCCATCAGTTTAGTGTTGTTGTACTTCTTTCATTACCAATTTTGACAAAACAGTCCCTGGATTTGGGCACATAAACGTGACATCAGTGGGAAGCTTGGTGGGCACAGTATTTAGACATAGGCGCCGTAAGGGATGAATAAAGTATGGTTAAAGTGTTGTTAAATGAGGGGCAGTGCATTGCTTGCTTTGCATACCCGTCAATGATGAGTTTGTCAAAGGGTGCCGGTTTGTCGCACACTGGGCAGATCCAAGTGGGCTTCTTTTCGTTCATCAGCAGGAAGGTGGAGGCATCAAAGCACTGGAGGTGGGTACACGTACTCGCCCGACAGGGAATGGTCATCCGCATCTTCCCCAGCTGAAAAAAAAGAAGAAAAAAGCACCATTTGAGATGAGGCCCACAAAAAGTTGTCAATATTCAGGACCAGTGACAATCACGCAGACAGAAAAGTTTGCTCAAAAAAACAGTTGTCAGAAGTCTTTAATGAAGTTTCACAGGCATAGGAGGGCTGAGTGTGATGGATGCCAAAAGAGAGAAAATTCCACTGCTTTGGAGCACAGTGAGAGACAAGAGCATGCACACGCACGCACGCACCACACACACACACACCTACACACACACACACACCTACACACACACACGGTTCAGAGAGTGAAGCTTGCGTCAACCTCAATCCTGGTTGAGTGTGAGGTTGCTTCTGACACGACAAACCACATTACTGACCCCCCACCCCCCAGCAGTCAAAGAGAAGCTGCCAGAATGGCCGGTCACCTTAGCTCGTGCTCCAGCAGCAGGTGCACGTGTGAGGAAACAACTGCACACACTACTGTCTCACCAAGCACTGGGGGAACCTGAGGGTCTTTGGGGCAGACAACCACTACCACCCCCCAAGAGAAAATCACAGCCTCAGGGTAACTGAAAGCAACAAGAACAGCAAAACTCAAAGCAACTGCATGTGCGAAACTTACCGGACACATCAGAGACACTCTGAGACTTGTTGTTGCCACCTCACTTTCCGGATCATGCGCAAGCTTTTCCTTGACTGAAAATGTCAAAATGGTTCTTTAAAACAAGCGCTTCAATGTTCTAAATGCCTCATCACACACAGTGCCCTCATGCATACATATTCCAAATAAACAATAAGCCTGGCCTGTTCTTTCGCACAAGCTTCCTAAAATGGCGCAGGGTTTACTTTAGGTGAGTAGTTAACACAGTCTCATTTCAACCACAGTTGGAAATGTTAACAGTTCAAACAAAATTAAGCAAAGCAAAACTTAATCCAAAAACATTCACCAAGCAAAACGTGTCCTACGAACAAACCCAGATCAAATATCCCATGCCATTTGAATGGGCAAAAATGTGCCCGCAGAGTAATAAACAAAATGTCTGTTACAATGTATGTTACAAACTGAATATTATGGACAAAGGCTCTTAACTCCCATCCCATTCATCAGCTGGATACAGGCCAGGGGGAAGTAACTGTGCCAGTAAAAAAAAAAAAAAGCTCTGCCAGTGACCACTAGCTGCCATACAACAGCTGATCCAGCTGAAGGGATGCACAGAGAGCCGGTCTGGCCTAGCGGTAAGATGGCAGGCTGGTAAGCGAAAGGACCTCGGTTCGATACTGCTTCGGCTCTTTCTCTTCGAAAGTTGTGGTCTGTGGACACTGTCTTGTGACTTTGTCCCTCACAATTAATGAAACATTAAAATGGCTCTCATCACTGCCCATCTTAATGCAGGAGTCATTCTGGTGGTGACAGTGTAGCGATAGGTATATAATCCCCCCCCCACCCCACTTCTCCCCGTTCCTAATAAGCTTTACAGTTTCTGCGGACGTTAAGCATCATGTTTACTTACTTAGGGATGCAGGAGGGAAAAAAGAAAGAAGGTAGGGCAGAAGGCTTACATGCTCCATGGCTCATCATTACTGACCAACACAGCACCCCACTACTACTCACTGAGTGCTCGTGTGTGGTCCGGATGTCTGTTGCCAAACTGCTTCAACCGCTGGAGAAGGATGTCTGAGGAGAGGCGCCGCACCAGGTACACCGCCAAGCAGTAACCCTGAAAGTGACGGCAATTACAGAGATCAACTTTCTGACCGACCAACGATGGCACCATGCACCAAGTATATCATGCTCAGCAGTAACCCTAAAAATGATGGCAAGAACAGAGATCAACTTTCTGACCGACTACGAGGACTGCACCATGCACCAGGTACACCGCCAAGCAGTAACCCTGGAAGTGACAGAGACCAGAAAAGCAAGAACAGAGATCAACTTTCTGACCGACTACGAGGACTGCACCATGCACCAGGTACACCGCCAAGCAGTAACCCTGGCAGTGACAGCAAGAACAGAGATCAACTTTCTGACCAACTACAAGGACTGCACCACGCACCAAGCACACCATGCCAAGCAGTAACCCTGAAAGTGACGGCAAGAGCAGTGATCAATTTTCAGACCAACTACAAGGACTGCACCACACAACTCATAATGGTAAAAACACAACTAAGACACAGTGAACAACTTATTAACTCTCTACAGCACAAAACACAGTTAGGCCAAAAACACAAACAAGAGACTAGTGGCCAGGTAACTGGCCAGCGGAATGAAGCACAGTCGACCGTGACCCTGAAATACAGTGACCAATTTACTGGCTGATACAATCAAGCACGTTAACTCTGCAACACCAACAGTCCACTTCAGTAACTGCATGAAACACAGTATGTAGTAAGCCTGTTACACAATCAGTAACCAATTTCAGTAAATGCATGAAGCACAGTGCACAGAAACTCTGTAAAATAAACATGAACTAATTCAGCAACTGCATAAAACACAGTAACCCTGCAACACAAACAGTTACCAATTCAGTAACTGCGCGACACAATGTACTGTAACCATAAAACATAAACAAAAAGCCAGTTCGGTAACTGTATGAAGCACAGTAATTGTGAACACAAACAGTTACTCGTTCAGTAACTTGCATAAATACAGTAACCCTGAAACGTAAGAAGTAACCAATTAAGTAACTACATGAAGCACAGTAAACAGCAACCATGAAATACAAAATACCAACCAACACACTGCTCAAGGAAAGTACTGAGCAGTGTCTCTGAAGCAACGCAATAGCTGCTTTAATGACCGACTGACAAGGTTTTTATGATGGACTGACTGACTGACTGACAAGGTTTTAATGACTGACTAACAAAGGCTTTGCCTGACGGACTGACCGATAAGCCGTTTGACACCTAATTTTTAATCTCAGAAAGCACTGTCCATCCACACGGACAGAAAGAGTTATTGTGAAACTGAAGCCTTCATTCAGTCCAGTTTGTGTTGATGAAACACATTCACACTCACACACATGTGACACTCAACACAAACCACATACACATCAAAACAAACCAGCATAAAAACAAAAGCAGGCAGTAGAACTCATGGTGATACCTCTGCTATGCAACGTGTTCAACTCAGTCTTGCTGAAAACAGTTTATGACCTTCACTTCACTGTTAAAGAGACACAATGTACATACCCGTCCAAACTCGGAAGCCCAGGAAACATCCAGGTGATTGGAGACGGTCGGGGAAATTCGACATAGGGAAGTGATGTCCACCGGTCGACCGGGTCGCTTGGGTTCCACACCTGGCTTGGACGTTGGGATTGGATTCTGGACAGAACAGGTGAGATGCTCAGCAACTTGTAGACACACACTTGGCTAATGACCATGAAAAATGACAATGATCATGATGCGCAGGTTAATTTTTATAGCATACAAATCTTTGCCAATTGAATCATTTAAGGATTGTGTTGTGAACAGCACTAATGCATGCACCAGGACTAACAGTAACACCAAACTGAACCCCAAACCTGAAGCACAGAGCCCTGCATGGGTCAGCAAGGAGAGCCAAAGATACATCTTCCTCTGCTCTATAGAATCTGACGCAAGCACTGCACTGGCAATAAACAGCTTCGCTTGCTTTCTTCCATGCAAACAATGCTCAACAATTCTGGATCCTGCAGACAAGACAGACTAGACCCGACAGGAAAAGACAAAAAAACTAAAAAAACCCGACCAGGAAAAAAGACAAGACCCATTAGACCTGATAAGAAAAGACAGGCACTAGACCCAATGAGAAAAGACACTAGACAGACTAGACCTGACAGTAAACACACACTAGACCTGATGAGAAAAGACAGACACTAGACCCAAATGAGAAAAGACAGACACTAGACCTGATAAGAAAAGACAGGCACTAGACCCGATGAGAAAAGACAGGCTAGATCCGGCTTCCAAATGGTCAAAATCCACTCTTGTTTACAGGAGCTAAGCTCAATTTTTCACACTGCAGCCACACCCCCACGCCCCCACCAGGCACACCCACCCACCCACCCACACAAAAGGGGGCCACAGTTGCTAGTAAAAGCAGTCCAACCTGGGTACTTACTGGCAGCTGTGCCATTTTACTGTTGACCCGCACGCAGATGCTGGGTGGGAAGTTGTCATCCTGCTCACAGCTCGTCTCCAAGAGGCAGAACCTGCAACCACAGAAAACCACACTCCTCTTCTTCACATCCAATCACAAAGAGCCACTTTGTATGCAATAGGCTGAAAATATCGTTTTCTTTTTGCTTTCAAGGGTTGTGAGGTACTTGTAAGAGCAACCCCCTTCCAAGAACACAAACATTATGTTTGAAGTCTGATCTGCACAGCTGTGGCAGTATCCCATTTTGTTTTCTTTTCATGTGGAGAAGCCAGCTGCAAGCTTTTCTAATCGTAAGCGGCATTGTGGACAATTGTATACAGAACTGTGACAAAAGTTCTGCGTAGTCCCATCAACAGCTTTATATTTCCGACTGAAATGTTTATTTCCGAAGGCCAGATTTTAATAAATAATAGCTGATGGTGCGCTATGCCAATTCCCAAAGAAATTCTGTTCCACTGTTTGAAAATAATTAAATCGACTGTTGTTGGCATTCTTTTGCGTGGAAGCACCCTGTCGTGCTTCAGTGGGTTTTCTTCTCTTTTGTCTGTGACCATCTGCATTCTTCGACCCCCCCTCCCCCCCCCACCTTCAGCTGCAATGCTAGGCAGCTGAATGTAAAGAAAGTGATCTTGCAGTGGTCTGGCCAGCTTCGTGCGGGTCTCCCCAGAAGCACAGTTTCATAAGTGGTACACCATGGACAGACAGGCAGTATGTAGCGACTCCACATACCATAAACCTTCCCCATCCCCCCCCCCCCCCCTTTTTTTTTGTAGCCCTAGATATTTTGTGCCAGCGACAGACCATGTGTTGTTAGGTTGGTGACGATGTGTTGTTAGGTTGGTAGTAGGACTATGTGTCGGTTATGCTATGGTGAATGAAGGAGGGGATTAAGTGCCGAGGGAACGTCAAGTGTATGTAGGACTGAATTTGAGGTCTTTGTTTTTATTTGTGTCTGAAGTCAACATATCAGAGCCTTGGTACTTTCATTTCTTTTGGTTTGGGTAAGCCGAGTGAGAGTCTGAAATAGTCGTTGTTTATCAGCGTTCATGTTTGTTGTCACGGTTTAACTGGGCTGAAAGGGGTCAGGTCGACTGGGGTCAGTTTTTAGCATGCATGCACTATCAAGTACAATCAATTCTTTGGTAAAACAACATATCTGCATGCACCAAACAGTTGTTAAAAATGAAAGAAACATGAGGTAACAACCAAGTAAAGATGTAGAATATTGTTGATGTTGCTGTGCTAACAGAGATAACCAGTGTCTGGCATTCAGCTACATTAACTTTGTTCACACCAGTCCAGACACATCCCTTCTCATACCCCACATTTTTGTACCCACATAGAAAAAAAGAAAAAAACACTGCTCTGAACAGAATGTGATGCAAGATGACAGGAAAAAAAAAATGGAATCTAGCTTTGAGTATAAATACTATACCTCAACTGCACCTGCACTGTATATTCACATTTTGTCCCAGGTCGAAAATCCCTGCAATAAAAAGAAACTATATCATAATTTGTTTTTAAACTATAATGCAATGCTTTTCCTCAAATCTGACCCTGTCAGGAGTACAACATCTGTGAATTTTTGTTTTGTTTCTGAGGCCAACTTCAGGGGATGCACCTCATGTTCAGAAGTGTCTTGTGGTCCAGAAATATGGCGCAACATGACCAGCTCTGATTTAAAAAAAAAAAAAAGTGAAAAAATATCAATCCTGGGATTCCAAGGTTTTAACATCACAACGCTACAAATGCACATTAATTTTATAAAAGTTTCAATGCTGTGCACAGCATCAAAGCGTCACTGTGACCTCTCAACTAAAAACAGGGTGCAGCGGGGCATGGGTGGTGACTAAGAAAATGGACCGGAAAGAACCTTCATCGGAAAACCGCTTCACACACTCCAACCTTCTTCCAAGACCCATGTCTGGGAACTCACTTTCACATGGGCTACACTTTACCACGTGCAAGATGTACACGTTTGCATCATCTTCGTACTGAGGTGACCATGGACGGTCGACAGGACGATAAAATCCAAAAGCTGATTCTTCAGCCTTTCTGAAGTGACCCTGTGAAGCAACAGGATGTCAAAACCAAGAACCAATTCTTCAGTCTTTCTGAGGTGACCCTGTGAAGCAACAGGATGTCAAAACCAAGAACTGACTCTTCAGCCTTTCTCAAGTGACCCTGTGAAGCAAAAGGATGTCAAAACCAAGAACCGATTCTTCAGCCTTTCTGAAGTGACCCTGTGTAGCCACAGGATGTGAAAACCAAGAACCGATTCTTCAGCCTTTCTGAAGTGACCCTGTGTAGCAACAGGATGTCAAAACCAAGAACTGATTCTTCAGTCTTTCTGAAGTGACCCTGTGAAGCAACAGGATGTCAAAACCAAGAACTAACTCTTCAGCCTTTCTGAAGTGACCCTGTGTAGCCACAGGATGTCAAAACCAAGAACTAACTCTTCAGCCTTTCTGAAGTGACCCTGTGTAGCCACAGGATGTCAAAACCAAGAACTGACTCTTCAGCCTTTCTCAAGTGACCCTGTGAAGCAACAGGATGTCAAAACCAAGAACTGACTCTTCAGCCTTTCTCAAGTGACCCTGTGAAGCAACAGGATGTCAAAACCAAGAACTGACTCTTCAGCCTTTCTCAAGTGACCCTGTGAAGCAACAGGATGTCAAAACCAAGAACTGACTCTTCAGCCTTTCTGAAGTGACCCTGTGTAGCCACAGGATGTCAAAACCAAGAACCGATTCTTCAGCCTTTCTGAGGTGACCCTGTGTAGCAACAGGACGTCAAAACCAAGAACTGATTCTTCAGCCTTTCTGAGGTGACCCTGTGTAGCAACAGGACGTCAAAACCAAGAACCGATTCTTCAGCCTTTCTGAGGTGACCCTGTGTAGCAACAGGACGTCAAAACCAAGAACCGATTCTTCAGCCTTTCTGAGGTGACCCTGTGTAGCAACAGGACGTCAAAACCAAGCACCGATTCTTCAGCCTTTCTGAAGTGACCCTGTGTAGCCACAGGACGTCAAAACCAAGAACCGATTCTTCAGTCTTTCTGAAGTGACCCTGTGTAGCAACAGGATGTCAAAACAACATTTGTCTAGTGATGTAACCGATTCTAACAGAAGATTCTTCAGTCTTTTGAAGTGACCCTGTGTAGCAACAGGATGTCAAAACCAAGAACCGATTCTTCAGTCTTTCTGAAGTGACCCTGTGTAGCAACAGGATGTCAAAACCAAGAACTGATTCTTCAGTCTTTCTGAAGTGACCCTGTGTAGCAACAGGATGTCAAAACCAAGAACTGATTCTTCAGTCTTTCTGAAGTGACCCTGTGTAGCAACAGGATGTCAAAACCAAGAACCGATTCTTCAGTCTTTCTGAGTGACCCTGTGTAGCAACAGGACGTCAAAACCAAGAACCGATTCTTCAGTCTTTCTGAGGTGACCCTGTGTAGCAACAGGACGTCAAACCAAGAACCGATTCTTCAGTCTTTCTGAGGTGACCCTGTGTAGCAACAGGACGTCAAAACCAAGAACTGATTCTTCAGTCTTTCTGAAGTGACCCTGTGTAGCAACAGGATGTCAAAACCAAGAACCGATTCTTCAGTCTTTCTGAGGTGACCCTGTGTAGCAACAGGATGTCAAAACCAAGAACTGATTCTTCAGTCTTTCTGAAGTGACCTTGATGACCCTGTGTAGCAACAGGATGTCAAAACCAAGAACTGATTTTCTTTTTGAGTGCCTGTGTGAAGTGACCCTGTGTAGCAACAGGATGTCAAAACCAAGAACTGATTCTTCAGCCTTTCTGAAGTGACCCTGTGTAGCAACAGGATGTCAAAACCAAGAACTGATTCTTCAGTCTTTCTGAAGTGACCCTGTGTAGTGCAACAGGATGTCAAAACCAAGAACTGATTCTTCAGCTTTCTAAGTGACCTGTGTAGCAACAGGATGTCAAAACCAAGAACTGATTCTTCAGTCTTTCTAAGGACCCTGTGTAGCAACAGGATGTCAAAACCAAGAACCGATACTTCAGTCTTTCTGAAACGACCCTGTGTAGCGACAGGATGTCAAAACCAAGAACTGATTCTTCAGCCTTTCTGAAGCAACCCTGTGTAGTGACAGGATGTCAAAACCAAGAACTGATTCTTCAGCCTTTCTGAAGCGACACTGTGTAGCAACAGGATGTCAAAACCATGAACTGATTCTTCAGTCTTTATGAAGCGACCCTGTGTAGAAACAGGATGTCAAAACAAAGAATGACTCTTCAGCCTTTCTGAAGTGACCCTGTGTAGCAACAGGATGTCAAAACCAAGAACTGATTCTTCAGCCTTTCTGAGGTGACTGTCTGCAGTTGACAGGATGTTAAATTTCAGAAACTGATTCTTCAATCTTTGTGATGTGACTCTGTGTGGTTAACAGGAAATGCTGACATGGCAAATTATCCAGTTCCTAACTTCACTCAGTCTGAGGTGACCTGTGCAGCTGGAAGAATATCAAAATCTAATTACCAGTTAACTAAATCATTTTTTCAAACTTTCAGTCCTTTGCATTCAGAAGACAGGAGCCACAGGGAAAAAATGCCACAGGTTTTCTCTGCCAAGACTACAATGTTATCCACGCCAGGCTGAAGCTTCATAAAGAGGACAATGTTTTTCTGCAACGCATGTACGAGCACAAGCACATGGCGTGGTGTGAGGCAAACAGGAACTGATGGAAGGATACTCAAAATCAACTCTCTACCTGCCTGTTGAAAACCAAATGGCGGCACGTACCGTGACATGGCAATATCCTGAGCTTGTTGTGGAGTAAGATGAAATACAAAGTATGACTCCTGGAATCGGCTATTACTCTTTGGCACTGGAACAAAACATAATGATTTTGTTCATAAATGCAAGACAGAAAGTCTCAAGAAAGAGCAGGTGGTCAGCACTGACAAACACACAGGAGGAGGAACAAGTGCAGAGATGGTTCACATTCAGAAACATAAAAATACTTCTGTTTCTCTTCATTTGGACTCTATGCAATCTTGAAAATGAGTCAAGTACACTGAAACACCTTGCAACATATGAAGCCCAATCAAATTCATCAGCACGCACATTTTCAAAGATCTCACAGTGAGAAAAAACACCACACATTAATGTTATGGTTTTCACTGAGGCAGGAAACGCACAGTGGTGTCAGTGTGGAGCTAACCACATAATTTATGTAGCACAGGCCCACTTGACTTCTCACCACAGGCAGTTTCAAGGTCTCTGAAGTGGGCCAGTGGTCTGGGTGAACAGTGACTTTTCATACTAGCCTATAAATTTGACAAAATTCACAGTAGTCAAAGTGATGCTTTCAGCATTTGGACTGTGAATCCCCCCCCCCCCACCCCCCCCTGCGCAAAATTATAACTGAGCAAACACAATACGAACTAACGGTTACGCTCGCCCAAATTTACAAAATTCACAGCAGACAAAGTGACGCTTTCAGAATCTTGACTGTGAATCCCCCCCCAATGTAAAATTATACATACCTGAGTAAACACAAAACAAATTAAAAGTTACACATGCTCAAATCAGCGAAGCGGCAGACACCCCTGCATGTATCACTCTCAGCTGACTGAATTCTTACTTAGACTTGTTGGCTTCAGCAGCTCCCCCAGAGTATCGTAGAAAGGCAGTCGCTTGATGCGGACATCAGGGTGCACTGGAATACCAGATGGCGCCGGATTGACCGCAGCGGCCAAGTTCTTGCTGCTGAAATCCAACGCACCTGGAAACCACCACCAAATGCAACGTTAGTGCCCAAAATCAGCACAGAAGGTACACAGCCAATGGCACTGAAGCACTTCTTTCCTAGAATCTTACACTTCATGCTGAATTACACAACAATAGCCGTGACAAGTGAGACAGAAGCAACACTCACTCTCTCTGTTCATAATGTTCACTACTAGTACTAACACAGTAACAGTTCTGTTTAGTTCTTGGCAAACATCTTAAGTGCACACAGCATTCTACCGATGCAACTATTACTAGGCATTATTATTACTATTAGTATTACTGATTGCTTTTAGTTTTACAGCATGCTATTCTCCGCTTTCAAGCATACTCACTGTGCTTTACACGTTTCTAGTGCAAGATGGGCTATGGAGCCTATGCTATTGTTAGTGCTTCCACCAAAATCTGACATGGACTGCAAGATCTTCTCAATTGTTACTGTATGTTCTAGGTTCTGATGTTCCATTGACTATTTCAATTGTGACTCCTCCTCATTCATTCCTAACCCTATCACAAACCTATTTACATTTGAACACAAATAAGAGCACACTTAAAAAAGCTTGTCTTTTTAAGAAAAGTAACAGGATTTTCATTTCTTCTCCGATTCATTTTTTTCTCAGTGAAAATAATTTCAACATGGTCTGGCTTCCAGAAAAAAAATGGTGAATGCTCATACTTTGCAGCAGAAATACAAGTCCTGAGAATTCAGTGCTGAGACTACACAAAGCGCAATACCAAAATTGACAGTACAGCAGTGAGAGGTCATGACACTTACATGTGCCACCAAAATCCCAGAACTAGGCATATTCTGGACCAGAAGACAAACAAACTGCAAAACATGTCTAGAAACATTTATGATCGTATTTTTCTTCTTCAAATTATTGTATTTTTTCATATGCTGAAAATTCAGGTGTACAAAATATACCCAAATTGAATGAGCAAACAGGTCTGCCATCATGTCCAAGCCGCGGGCACTGACCTATGGGGGCCATTCCTGGGTTGACCATCGGTTGGGTGCCTTCCCCTCCAACAATCCCCCCCGGCGTGTCCAACCGCCGTCGGTGGTTGGACGCATATATTTGTCTGCAATCAAGCATACTTGCAAACATAACATGTATCAACTGTCATATTCACTGGTCAAAGGCACTCCAATCTTTTATGTGAATCCAAAGCATACAAAAAAGAGTATCTAGCCAAGTTCTGACAGCTTAAAGTCAAAGGAGAATATTTGACTGAATGGCTAGAAAGGTACTGGCTGAAAGTGGGCAGCTGTATGAAACAGTGGGAGGTTGTGTAACTAGCAAGTTTTTACACTGTTTGTGCACTCTCCACAGGAGTGAGACTGCCATGTCATTGGAACAGTGTGCATGTGTGTTTGAGCATGTATGTATGTTTGTGTGATTGTGTGTGTGCGCATGCATGCATCCGTGTGTGTGTGCGAGACAGACAGGCAAATGCAGAATGAGTGAGACTGAGAGACAAGCTTTCAAATTCAAGTCAAAAAGGTTTTATTTTTAATACACCTAACTTGTGGTGATGTCATATGTGCATGCACATGCCTGAGTGCATGCGTGTGAGCAAGCCACCCAAGTGCATACATTTTTATAATTTAGGGTTCTTAATCTTAGCTTAATTTAGTTGTCTGCTGGCTAAGGCTTACATAACTCAGTTTGGTGTGTAGTATTTGTGATTTTAGAGGTGGGTTGGCACGTTTACTTTGCAGGAGTTCAAAAGAGGAAAATGTGTCCAAATACAATACATACCTGTACAATTCCCTGATTTTTATCTGTACCGGTGTAGAGCAACCTTTCTGCACAAGTAGCAATGCTCGCTGTAATAACTCCTGTTTGCGACCACTTTTGTTGCGTCCTGCATATCCTAGCAATACTTGCAGCTCAGATACACGAAAGCTCATAACCATGTGCTGAAACAAAAGCAAAAACACCACAAGATTTAAGCCTCACAACTCACACAATTGCAACAACAAAATAATAACAATAAACTGTGGAAATCATGACAAAATCTAAATCAAAGTTTGACATCAGTTTATTTTGCAGTGCAACAAATTGTTCTGAATGATTCATTCAATCAATGGCAATGTAAAATATCCAATATTAACAGACTGGACACTTATAAGTTATATAGACGATTACAGTATTAGTATTACAGTATATAGTATATATTTTTTTCCAATGCTCCAGTTTCGAAACATTGCCTGGTGGGCCCATGGAATCTGAAGTGGTAAGTAATCTGGTGTTTTATGCCCAGTCAACCATGATGGTTATATCAGTGTGTTTCTGAAGGGGAATGGGTATCATAACTTAAAAAATGACAATGTTTTCAAATGGCCTGGGGGGGGGAAGAAAAGAAAAAGTATTTTCCTTTAAACAAGGCTTTTTATGGTTCTTCTAATCTGTTAATGTTATATCAGTATTTATGCCATGCACACACTTTTTTGTTGTTGTTGTTGTTGCTTTAAATTAAATTTTGAGCTGGTTCAGCTATATGTTGGTTCCTTCTTCAGTCTTTACCAATGAAGAGGAGAGAAAGGTTAGCTTAGATACAAGTTACAGTCATGGTGTAATATTACACTTCAGACACAAATGTTAATCATGTTCATTAAGTCACATACGTAACGTACACAATGCCAAACATAATAAAAATGGCAGCACTCGTGGCCGTGTTCTGCACAACTTTCAAATGTTGATTACTGAACAAGCTAGACCAAAACCCAGCTGAAAAATTACTGTGGGTCTACTGTGCGTTTCATCCCAGTCAACAGAATCCATGATGCTTCTCTGCTTGGGGTCTCTGGACTGATACATCATTACACCATTACATCCCGGTCATCAGAACCCATGATACTTCTCTGCTTGGGGTATCTGGACTGACACATCATTACATCAATACTTCCCTGGACTGATCCCTCATTACATCAATACCTGACTGCACGTTGTGTAGATGTGGTCCAGTGAAAGATGCCAGCAAAAACAAAAACAAAGAAGAAAAGCCTATTGCGTAGTCATAGGTGAGTCGACACAAAACCACTAGCACATCTGCTGAATCATTAATCATTATGTCTTTTGCGTCAATTTCTACAAATTTATCAACCTTTTTTTTCTTTATTGCCAGCAATACAAGTTACAATGCCATCTCTATTTTAGCATTTAACCAGTGACTGTGCTAGACATTTTTGAACTGGTGTGACACCTAGTATGATCTACATCTAGTACAAGCCACAGGGTAGTGAAAGTGGTTTATGGAAACCAGTCAAATGCTGTAACCGGTAATATACACTACCAGTACCATCTATACAGTTCCCTTCCCCATGTGGCATGTAGAGCACACACTCTCTCTGTCTCTATCTCTCTGTATCAGTCTATGCTGCATTATCTTTTGTTTTTCTTCTTTCCTTTTTAATTTTTTTAAGAACGGGTCAAGCAAAATAACAGTTGATATGTATGACTGTTTGGCAGTTTGCTGATTTGTTTCAGGTATTTGCTGATCTTATTACCTGTATTACTGATTTAAATATTTGTGACCCAAAATGGCATTTAAAATGTCCTGAGGAATTTTCACTGCCTCCTTTCATATTATTGTTAGTTTATTACCCACTTATTCCTCTTTTTAAAACATTTTGTTTGTTTTGTTCCCCACTCCAGTCTCCACCCTGGCACAACACAGTCTGCAAAACGAAGGTCATGCTGAGAGGCCAGACTTTCCAGTGTCAGCATAGTCTTCATGCCTGTGCCACAAAAAAATCTGTCATCCAAGTGTTGTTGTAGGGCTCACTTCTATTCTGTCACTTAATACTATTATAATTATAAATATAATAGCTGGTGGTTGTGATGGTTTTTTCAGCTGTTTTAATGGTTTCTTCATTTGAAGCAGATGATGATAGTTCATACACAAGACATGATTTGGTTGAGGTGGGCGAGAAAACAAAACAAACAACAACTGTATGCTTCAATGCATCATACTGATGCAGTTTGATCTAGAATGAAAGTGGAGCAGGGAAAATCATTCAGCACAGCTGCTTTATCCAAACAGAAATGAAACAGTCTGGTAGCTATTTTGTAGTCAATACTCATACTTTGGGACCTGTCCATTTGAGGAGGGGGCGAAGGGCGAGGGGAGGGGTGGGGGGTCGCTTCTAACATACAACACATACAACTTCTAGTGTGACTGAGCATTCACGGTTTTGCTTGCTGATCAACACCAGAAGCGATCTTGCTTAGCCGGAGCTTCCATTTGCTTCTGGCCCCAGTGCACAGAGTATCTCCA
Organism: Alviniconcha marisindica; assembly: GCA_018857735.1. Lineage (NCBI taxonomy): Eukaryota > Metazoa > Mollusca > Gastropoda > Provannidae > Alviniconcha > Alviniconcha marisindica. Next base: position 105,749 of record JABMCL010000144.1, read on the forward strand.
GCAAATCAAACAAAGCACTCCATTTCAGCCGGTACTTGGTACCAACAATTTTATTTTTCACTGGTACTAGGGAAACATTTACCAGTAAAAAATGGCATATATGCCTGTCTAAAGCTTGTTCTTAACTGGGCGAATGTTTGTTCGCGGAACATACTTCGGACAGTTCGACGAAATATGATTCGTTTCTTAATTGAACTTTTAGTTCACCGAACTCGATTCGGACAGTTAAACGAACTTTACTTCGTTCTCAACTGGCTTGTAATGAGATGCAAGCTTCGGCCCAAACTTGCGCCAGACGCGCAGCAGACAGCATGATCGAAAATGTAGGCTAAAGTCAAGTCAATATACTTTAATCATCCCTCACAGCGTAATTCAACTAACTACTATCTCATTCTAGGTCCCCAAGACAAGGCTGTGCCTCCCACAAGTCAACAAATTCCCTCCGAAGCAAGTGAAGAACCTAGCGACACCGTCATCCATTTTTATTTTTATTTTTTCTTCATCCACAGGAGAGCTCTGTTCTCAGCCAATCAGTGGCAATATTCATCAAATAGGGCGAATGTTCCCAGAACATGATGAGCAAAGCTTTTTGGACCCCGAATATAGCTTTGTCACAGTTCGACGAATACTCCCAACTAGGTTCGCAAAGAAAAGTTTGCCCAATTAAGAACCAACTAGGTTCGCTCAATATTTTCCAACTAGGTTCGCGAACAAACATTTGCCCAATTAAGAACGGGCTTAACGGAGGCTCTGCTCTTGCATTTAGCTAGATGGATCAACCTGATCAGACATGCCTGCAGTAAACAACATAACTTGTGCTCAAACTCACTATCAAACTTCACAGACCAAGGCACTTGATCACTGTTCTTGAAATCTGCTGGGCCAAGGGCATGTGATTTCTTTTTATTACAGTACAATGGTACTTGGACAGTCTGCGGGCTTGTCTAAGGTTTGTTTACAAGTATGCAGGCACTGACTGCCTCTAGAACGCTAATCTGTCAAACTCAGAGGGAGGAGATAGGTCAATATTACCTACCTATCCACTATCCAGTTACCAGTATCCTGTGATTCTTTTCAGGCTTTGTCCCATTGTCAATGACACTATTACAGTATTAGTATTACCAAATGGCTGGTTGCATCAAGGTACTTCATGTGGGTCATGTTCCCTGAAAATGTACACGGGAATTGGGGAAACAAAGGCTCGATCTCGAATCTACTCTTCTGTAAAGGTAAAATTCACACGTGCCACTGGTTGAATATTGATCATCCTCATCGTTTTGTACAGAGAATCTAGTATTTTACGTCAAACTGTGTCCACTGAATCTGCTGTAACTGTTATATATTATATGTGAAAAACTGAAGCAACTCCTGCCATACACCGATTGTCGACACTGGCCTACAAGCACAAGAGGCGTACAGAGCGATTTACTGATTTTGTGTTCAATCTATCAGTTTGGGTTAAAAAAACAATCCGCTTGAGGCACAGAAAACCACTATATCTCTTTTACTCCTTTAAAATCTTAACATAGCCACAAAACAGTTATCGACTGAAGCAAATATGAAATAGTCAATGGTGTAACGTGAGAAGGAGGAAGAAAATGAAAATAAACCTTCAATTCTTCGGAATCCGCCATTTCCAAACATCGTGTTACAGACTGCGCTTGCGCAGAACGGCAAATAGCAGCCTGCATACTCTACCTAAAGTAGTGGCGTACCTGTGTGGGCTGAGATTCTACCAGACAAAATAAGTAAATAACATATCTTTAACACCCAGTCAGCTTTGTATGTCATACAGGGTCGAAACACATTATATCAACATCAATTTGTACTTTGTAAAAATCAGTTCGGACAAATATTAGTCCAACAATCCAACCGAATGTCAACTATACTATAAAAAAGATATATATATATATATATATATATATATATATATATATATATATATATATATATATATATATATATATATATATATTAAAATACTATATTCACAACAAAAAAACAGTTTATAAACAACAACAAAAATCTCAAATAAATATATATATATATATAAAAAATATAAAAAAATCTTTGAGAAAATCGAAGCCGGGTGGAGTTCAACATCATCTTCAGTGGCACTGACTGAAGACTGATTGCGGAAAGTGTTTTTCTCTCATATCGCTGAGTCAAATCAGTCTGAACCAGCTGGCCGCTGCCTGAATAACACGTTTAGTAACTGACTTAACGCGCCACGCGTGGTAGATCGGCCGTTCTCGTCAGTTTTGCGGGCCGGAACAGGAAAGATAACAGTTGATACTAATTTCCTATTTTCATGTTCTAAATTACTGCAGTTCAGTTAATAATTCCAGTTCTTGAACGGGTCCACTTTTGTGCCGCAATTACTGTTTGGAATGATGCCATTATGCCTCGGGAAGCAATATTAATTTTCCTATTTTCGATTAGCTGGGGCAAAACTAGATTTGGTTTGTTTCCAGTCGGGGAAGTAAGTAAACAAGGTGCTTACCCGGCGTAGGCGGGACGGGGACTTGAAAGGGGGGGGGGGGGGGGTATGGAGGTTGGGGGAGAGGGAGATTATATACCTATCGCTACACTGTCACCACCAGAATGACTCCTGCATTAAGATGGGCAGCGATGAGAGCCTTTTGTGTTTCAATAGGAAGTGATGGACAAAGTCACAACTGAGACAGTGTCCACAAACCACAACCTTTTTGAAAAGAAAGGAGAGCCGAAGCGGTATCGAGCCGAGGTCCTTCCGCTTACCAGCCTAACGCCTTACCGCTAGGCCAAACCGGCTCACTGCCGACAGTGTCCACAGACCACAACTTTTGAAGAGAAGGGAGAGCCGAAGCGGATTCGCCGAACAGACGGTCCCTCTGCTTACCAGCCGCCTAACGCCTTACCGCTAGGCCAAACCGGCGCACCGGGCCCAGTCGGGGATAACTATCCCAAGTTATTTATTCGAGACGTCAGCCGGTTAGGCGTTAGGCTGGTAAGCAGAGGGACTTCGGTTCGAATCCGCTTCGGTTCTCCTTTCGCTTCAGTGAAAAGTTGTGGTCTGTGGACACTGTCTTGTGACTTTGTTCGTTACAGTTAATGAAACATTAAAATGGCTCTCATCGTTGCCCATCTTAATGCAGGTGTGATTCTGGTGTTGACAGTGTAGCGGTAGGTATATAATCTCCCTCTCCCCCCTCCTCCATATCCCCTTCCCCCTTCTCCCCGTCCCCAATAAGCCTTATGGTTTTTGTGGACGTTAAGCACCATGTTTACTTACTATCCGAGATATCACTATCACTGAAAGGCATCGATCCCGGGCCAGCTGCAGCAGTCTCAGCGGTGCCGTCCTAGTCGTGAATTGCAAGTGATGCCTACGTGGCCGGGGACCCAGACGGGGACGGGAAACCATATTCTTTCCATCTCGTGAAAAGAGCGGTCAGGATGAGAATCAGATGGTGATCTAATATTATTTTGTCATGTAAAGCCTGAAGATGATGATGATGATAATAATAATAATAATGTGTGGCTCATTATCATCATCATCACTTATCATCATCAAAAGTAACTGCGTCACAGGAACTAAGACAGTGAAGAAATCTAGTCTAGTCGTGAAAAGAGCGGTCAGGATGAGAATCAGATGGTAATATCACAATATTATTTTGTCATATGTATAGCCTAGAGATGATGATGATGATGATGATAACAATAATAATGTGACTCATCATCATTATCACTTACCATCATCAAAATTGACTGCGTCGCAGGAACTAAAACAGTGAGGAAATCTAGTCCAGGCTAAATCACTCTACTCAAGTAATTATGCCTTGGGCTGTGCCACAACACACTGACGCTAGCACTGAAGAACACAAAAGCTACATTAAAATGTTATTATTCGCTAATGCAAAGTTATGTGGGGGGAGGAGGGGGGGGGGGGGGGGAACTATCTTCAGCCCGGCCATGATAAGCTCATTGCATAACAGCATCCACCTTCAGTTCAAAACGGAGATAACTCTTCCGAAGACGGCGGGTAATGCTGCTCATGCGGCGGCGGCGGGGGGGGGGGGGGGGGGGGGGGGGGGGGGGATACGGAGGGGAAAGTCAGTGGTAACACACTACGTGGATTCCTCTCACCCTACGGAATGTCAGTATTTTGTCAATGTACAACTGCATATATATTGAGATCAATCAGTCAGTTAGTATTTTATTCAACTTACGTCTGTCCACAGCAAGGTAATGTTACACACACACACACACACACACACACACACACACACACACACACACACACACACACACACACACAACACACACACACACACACACACACACACACACACACACACACACACACACACACACACACACTGAAACACAGACGCTGTGCATGAAAGACTAACATGGGTGAAGGACAGTGTTGGTTTGTTGAAGTACGGAGAAGAGTACTACAACGCAGCAGACGTCTTCGCGGAGGTAGCTGTTCCAGACTACTGTGAGGCTCGAAGTGTGACAATTAATTACCACAAAAATAATAGCAGCGGTCATTTGTTTAGCGGCACTGTAGCCCTCGCCGACATTGAAAGGTGAGCATTCCCGCCACGCTTTGAGACAGAGTCGCTAAAGTCATGCCTGGACGTGTGTTTCTTTTTTTTTTTTTTTTTACAGAACTGCGTGAGTAGCTCACACTAAAAGACGTAAGTTCACAAGATTCTCTGCTCTGTCAGGAAAAATCAATATCATCATCATTGACGTCCAATGTCATAGGCAGTAGTCCGTCGATCTCTGCTGAGACTGACGTGACTATGCTGCCACAGAGTCACCCCGCACTGTACTCTCGATTTCCTGAAATACGACTATTGTGCGTCTCCCCGCCAGACAGAAAATAGTCACTATTTATCTGTTGACTCAGTGTGGCTCTGTCCCCGTTGAGGTCACATTTTTAAAGGGTAATCTATACCAAGACTGCGCAATCCACACTGACCCAAAACCATGGATATATATATATATATATATATATATATGGATCATGTGGGCAGTGTTCCCTGACTGGTCAGACTGAGGTAGTCAGCCGACCGCAGGGACACATCATCATCATGGTGCTGCTTTCCGTCCACAGAAACCGTAAGGCTTATTAGGGACGGGGAAAGGAGGGGCAGGGGGGGGCGGGGGGGGGGGGGGGGGGGGGCAGGTCGGGTAGAGATGAATGGCTCGTCTGCGCGACCAGACCTGCAAACGGACTGAAGAGACCGTCAGCCACTGCCAGAACAACAATACAGGTGAAAATTTCAATATTTTATGGCTGATATTAGGAGAACTAGGGCGAGTTCAGAGCTCGGGTTTGAAATTCGGGAATATTAGAGGTAGCTCTTCAATTCTCTCTTCTTCTTTTTTCTTTAACTTTTCTCTCTCTCTCTCTGTCTCTGTCTCTGTCTCTCTCTCTCTCTCTCTCTCTCTCTCTCTCTATCTCTCTCTCTCTCTATATATATATATAACGCGAGCTAGCAACTCATATACTTCGCTAATTGCTGTTTCAACAGCTGTGGAGCAGAGCCGTCAGTCGCAAAGAAAGCGTGTCCGAGAAGCAACTGCTGAGGAACAACTCGGCACCAAGACAATCCATCCGGCAACGCGGCGGAAAGGCCAGCTCCACCTCCCTGCTCTTGATCTCTCCTGGACTCTGCCGGCCGCAGGGGCACACATTATTAATAATAAGCATGCAGGCAAAGACTAAAGAGCTTGTAGCATCAGTAAAACTTCACAGATACAAGTCACAGATTACTAACTGATTCATCTTCTGCCCTATCTCTCTGTCCTTCTCACTGAGTGCACCCGTTCCAGGCACAGAGCTTCGTCCTTCTTCAGACACAGAGCTTCGTCCTTCTGCAGACACAGAGCTTCGTCCTTCTGCAGACACAGAGCTTCGTCCTTCTGCAGACACAGAGCTTCGTCCTTCTTCAGACACAGAGCTTCGTCCTTCTGCAGACACACGGCTACTTCGTATCCCCCATGTTAGGACGAAAACCTTTGGCCCGCGCTGGTTCTCCTACTGTGCTCCAAAGCCGGATGGAACTTGTATTATTCTCTTGTACTCTCTCCTTCTTCTGACATCCGTCACATTCAGTCCTCCCATGCCTTCACTGAGAACTGCGTTAAAAACTCACTTCTGAGCTACAGACAATACCACAGGAAGTGATTTAAAAATCTGTCTTCTTACTTTAAAGTAAAAGTCCAAGGTTTTTAAGTATGCAAAATGACCATCGAAATGATTGAAATACAAAAATTAAAAAAAATTGTTTAATTGGGTTTTTAATCGATTTTATTTTCTGTAGGCTGGCCTACTGACGTCACTTCCGGTAAAGTCACGTGACTGATGGAGACTGTAGTCTCTACAGTCTCCATCAGTCATGTGACTTTCCCGGAAGTGACGTCAGTCTGGGGAGTCAGTGCGGTTGCCATCTTAGATTCTTCAGTAAACTGTGTATGCGTGTGGTCGACAAAAAAGTTAACTATGCCGGCCTACTGTGTTGCCGCGAACTGTAACAATTCGCAGACGACCCCAGGTATAACAATGCACGAGCTCCCGCGCAATCGACCCGCAGTGAGGCGAAAATGGATTAAATTTATACAATTCAAACGAGCTGACTTTCTTGCTGCGCCGCACCACACCCATTTGCGTAGCGAGCACTTCAGTAAGTGCGATTTCGCTAACCCCATGGAATACCACATGGCCGGGTTTGCTTCGAAGCTGACACGATGTTCCGGTACTCTTTCAAAATCCTGCCTGACAGGCTCAAACTGACACGGCTGTATCCTTGTGGGTCTCTCGGGCAAAGTATCAGTTTCGTCTTCGGAGCTCGAGTTGGCCATTTTGCAGCGACTCCCCAGAGTGACGTAGAAGGCATATGGTCACGTGATTTGGGCGTGATGGCGATGCTTTCGGTACGACAGAAAATGCCTCTTTTCGTGCATTTATAACCCTCAGATCACAGTTTCACCTACATCATCGTTCTCAGCGAGCTTTAACGGAAATCGTGTCAAAAATCACCCCTAACCTTGGACTTGTCCTTTAATAACCTCTCCCCAAACCCCAAAACTCCGAACTCGTTACATTCCTTCTGTGCGCCCGCCCACACGTGTGTAGTGCGTGCGCGCGCGCGCGTGATGAATACAATATTATGATTATAAGATTATATTTTTTAGGTTTTGATATATACATTTTCGTTGATCTTGTAAAGCGCGGTGTGCTCACCCTTGTCGGTGAGATACAGCGCTACAGAAATGACAGCTAGTATTATATTATTATCATTAACTGGCTGTATTACTGAAGCAAACTTGGGTAAATGACTAAACAAATACTTGTGAAGATCAGTAACTGCCGACAAATAAACTGACACTGACTGATACCACAGAGAGAGAGAGAGAGAGAGAGAAGGAGAGAGAGAGAGAGAGAGAGAGAGAGAGAGAGAGAGAGAGAGAGAGAGAGTCTCATAGACACATACACACACACGTCCACTGACACTGCAACACACACGCACACGGCCACACACACACACACACACACACACACACACACACACACACACACACACACATAAAACATTACAAGTTTATTGGTCTACATCACTGATACAAAAGCAAGTACGGGATAACAACCTGACTGTCTGCTTAACTGTTCCCTCGCAACAGACCAAGTGGTCCAATTAACCCATCTTCAAGAAGGGACACAGGGAGCCAGGCAGCAAACTTCCGACCCATTCCGACCAACCGCGGGAACTTAACTCGGTAGTGCTTCGCGGAATGACGAGTTCACGACTCTGTAGCCCCAGAAATCTGAATGACGTCACTGACAGCGGCGTAGCATAAACAGAATTATGTCAGACTGTGACAAATTTTCACCTTCCTTCAGTCATTCTCACCGGCCGCTTTCAGTGTAATCAGGTCACTCCGGGGACACAGAACATTCAGACACAGATCGAGTCTTCGTATTGCACGTGCTCACCCTGGCATGACAGCTCACAAAACCCGTCACCGACGTCGCCGAATAAGACCACCGATCCACTGTAACTGGTGGCCTGCTCCTTCCATCGTCCCGTTTTTAGTTGGGGTTTTATAATGCCCCCATCCCTATCAGGCCACGGGAAATAAGTCTTTTCGCACCATAAAAACTGTTCACGGGCTGCAGTATCACTCACTGGAACATATAATTATTTGGATAACTGGTGTTCCATCACCTTGATCACGTCGATGTGCACCACGTTTTCTGTCAGTCAACACCCGACCGTGATCAGTCACCACGGCTGCCGAAGCGAGGGTAGCATATAGTCGCAATTTCAGTTTTGCTCTCTCTCTCTCTCTCTCTCTCGTCTGTCTGTCTGTAGTGTGTTAATGTTCATGTGTGTGTGCGTGTGTGTGTGTGTGCGTGTGTGCGCGCGCGCGCGCGCGCTTGCGTGCGTGCGTGCGTGCGTGCGGCCGCGTGCGTGTGTGTTACAGTGTGTGTATGTGTGTGTCTCTGATCAGGTGTTCTATTGCCTTATTGTCTAGTTGTATGCTCATAATGTGTAACTGAGTGATGTATGCATGTGTGCATCTGGCGCTGTGAACAATCTGCCTTTGTGCGGAAAATCTCATGTATAACGTTTCACTCACTCATTCATGCTGTATGTATGTAAATGATACCTGCAGTTTTATATTTACTCATTAGTAGCTTAGCAAGGACTAGTTGTTAGACAGGTTTTTGACTGAACCTAAACTACAATCCTTGTAAAATAAAGTTTCCGAGTTCGAGCTCTCTCTGTCTCTCTGTCTGTCTGTCTGTCTGTCTGTCTCTCTCTCTCTCTCTCTCTCTCTCCGTCTTAGATTTCCTCCTGAGGTGACCTTGTGCGGTTTGTCATGCAGGACGTTAAGATCCTAAGGTGACCTTGTACGGTTGACAGAAGTTCCAAAATCCTGAGGTGACCCTGTGTGGTTGAGGGGACGTCGGAATCCAACTATTAACTCCTTTTATTATAACTGATTCTTATTATTATTATTATTATTATTATTAACATCATCACTGATCGCCATCCTGTTATCATTTATAAGCCTCTCCAGTCGCGGCTGAGTGGAGTCAGTGACAGAGGACTCTCGCGGACCGGACTGCCTGACGTGTCAGACAGAGACAAAACTGACCCCTCACTCGAGCATCGCTTTCCGGCACCTTCCGGCTCCAAACTTTGTCAGATGGCTACTTATCTCCGCGCAGCTGTCCACCAGCGCTGTCAGCGCCGCACGGCTGATAGGCCGTCAGTGACTGTGACGTGCGTGACGTTTCCCGGCCAGGGTGGCGTGACGTGACGTGACGCAGCCGAGTAGGTACTTCTTCAGTCTAGGCGTAACCGTAACTGACGTAATGACTGAATCTAACGGTTTCAGTTTTCACTCGGACGGGCCAGTGCGGCTATCTGCCTTGTAAGTAAGTAAGTAAGTAAACATGGTGCTTAACGTCCACAGAAACCACAAGGCTTATTAGGGACGGGGAGAATGGGGGGAAGGGGGTATGGAGGTGGGGGAAGAGGGAGAGTATATACCTATCGCTACACTGTCACCACCAGAATGACCTGCATTAAGATGACCAGCGATGAGAGCCATTTTAATGTTTCATTAGTTGTGAGGGGCAAAGTCAGAAGACAGTGTCCACAGATCACAACTTCTGAAGAGAAAGGAGAGCCGAAGCGGTATCGAACCGAGGTCCTTCCACTTACCAGCCTATCGCCTTACCGCTAGGCCAAACCGGCTTTCCTATCTGCCTTGTCACGTACTGCCGGATTTATTCTTCAGCGTGCGGCTCCGGTTCCGGCTCCGTGACTGACGGTCCGGTCAGTCAGTCACTGCGGCACGGTTGTGTTGATTCAGTCGGTCAGGTCTCAGTGTTGTTCAGTGTTACTTTACGTCCACACAGACCGTACAGACTATTAGGGACGGGGAGCCCAGGACGGCCACCTCGACTTTGACACAGCTCCTGAACTCTCGGTGTTCAAGTTCAAATCCAGTGTTGCTTTACCTCCACAGAGACCGTAGGGACTATTAGGGACACGGAGCCCAGCCGGACGGCCACCTCACGACTTCCACACAGCTCCCGAGCTCTGAGGTCTCAGTGTTGACTGAAGTTCAAGTTCAGTGTTGCGGAGGCCGTTGGGACTATTAGGGCCGCGGAGCCCAGGCCGACAGCCGTCACAGTGCAGGGTTCCAGGCGAGATCAAAAGATCAAGAGATCTTAGAGGAGGGAGGTGGAGCTGGACCCTCAACTTAGCCCAGAAGAGATCACGAGTAGGGAGGTGGAGCTGGGCTAAGAAAGCTGGACTTCCTTTGCTTGAGTTGTCCAAGTTGTTCATCAACAGCAGTGCAACGGACATTGTCTTTGTGACTCTGCCCAAGCACAGCAGTTGAAACAGCAATTGCGCAGTGCACAAGTCGATGGGCAATGGCGAGGGGACACCGCCCAAACACTTCCATTGTTCTGGCGGCGGTCCACGGTCTCTCCTGTCTTTTTCGGGCGGTTTCCGCGGTCGAGCCTTCACTCTGTCGTCCCCTTCCCTCTCTGTCCCCGTCCCTAATAGGCCATCTCGCCTCCGTGGACGTAAAGCACCAAGAAAGAAAGAAAGCCGACAGCCACCTCCACTTTCACACATTTCAGTCCTGAGCTCTGAGAAATCAGCCTGTGTAGGTAGGTAGGTAGGCAGGTAGTGTTGCTTAATGTCCTCGGACGTCGGTTGACATATTAGGGACAAGCTGAGACCAATGTCGAAGCATAGAAACCACTGAGAAGGCTCGTTAGGACGGACAGCCCAGGACGGCCACCTCGACTCTCACACAGCTCCTGAACTATGTCAGCCTGTGTCGTTGTGATTTATATATATATATATATATATATATATATATATATATATATATATATATATATATATATATATACTGACGTCAGTCTTATCAGTGGCGAGGGAGGGCCGGCCGTTTCTGTCAAGATCCAAACACGTAAAAGGTTCAGAGTCAGTAACGCCGCTGTTTATTAACTGAGACAAAACACAACATGCGAATTTTCGGGGTAGTCTCCTTTATCAAGCTACAAAACGACACTTAGACAACAATTAAACGGCGGTTAAAAACGATGAAAAAAGCTTATTTGGGGGTGGATGAGTCATGTCCAGTGCCGCTTCAATTTTTGTCAGTCAAGTTTTGTAGACCTGATTTATTTAGTTATCACCTAGTATTTACGACGAAACCGCTGCCGCCGCCGTGACTGAGGCTTGTCACTCGGCGTCAGTCATGGCCGCCACTCAGTGACTCCGAGCAGCTCTGCTCCGTAACCGGCAGCGTACCCAATAGTCTGGAAGGTGGGTAGGGGAGAGAGAGAGAGAGACTCGGTGAAAAAGAAGAAGAAAAACCGGCTCAAAATTCCGTCATGAGGCAGTTACATCAGCAAGACATAAGGCAGCCGCTGCATATCAACGGTCCGGCAGATCAGAGCTCAGGAGCTGTGTCAGTGAAAGTCGAGGTGGACGTCCTGGGCCCTCCCGTCCCGGCCTAACTAAACCTACGGTTTCTGTGGACGTAAAGCAACACTTCAACCAACCAAGTCCGCAGTGGCCGCGGAGCTACCCGGCGTCAGTGAGTACGGTAGTGTCGGCCACCGAATGGGCAAAACCGCCTGAAAAGGACGTCGAGTGATGATTGACCGACAGTGTGAATGACGCCGGCAGCAGTCCAGCGCCCTCTGGAGTTCCTAAACGCCTGTGGCGCCACGAACTGACTCAGTCGCCGGAGTCGAGTCACGAATGATTTGAATCAACTTCGAGTGGCACAGGAGTCTCTCCGTCTTCACTGCCGCTGCACAGTCTCCGGGTGGCTCTGTAGAGTCAGTTTCCGTAAGTCACTGAGTTCGTCAGTCACTGAGCCTCAGCGATACAAGTTGCCGAGCCGCGGCCGCCGGTGACTCCCGGCGGCGTCGACTACTGACTCAGAGTCATGCGGCGTCGACTACTGACTCAGAGTCATGCTGACTTGACTGACTATTCTCACACACAACAGTGTACGGTACGGAATGTCCCCCTTTTCCTGTGCGCAAAAAAAACAAAAGCAGTTTAGGCTGCGTTGGGTATAGCTGCTCTCTGATTGGTCACATTTGGGTCTATTCCAGGTATGACGCGACTGTGGTACCTAAAGTACACTTTTCAGAGCGCAATTTGCTGTGATGCTTGCGCCTGCGCACTTCGGACCGGAAAAAAACACGATCGGAAACTACTTGCAACACGAAAGAACCTTCAAGCACTGAGAAGCTTGCGAAATATCAAGTTGGCTTTGCACGTAAATCCGCGCAGTCCGAATAAATAAAGCTACATAATGACACAATGCAAGGGCGGTGTTTTTTTCCGTCACGAGTCAAGTTTGACTGAGCCAGCTGCTGCGCTGCCGCTCGGTGACCCCCCCCCCCCCCCCCACCCCCCCAGTTCCCTCCTCCCTTCCCAGGTTTTGGCCTTGCTGCCCTACTTACTATATAATGTTCAACACTAGTTTACTGGCACTTGCCTTGTCCATATGTTGCTTGTTTATAATTTATGTCACGCGTTTGACTGAACCGCTGACTGAATGATGTGCGCGAGAGCAAACCGGCTCGGCAGTAACTTGATTAAGTTTAGGATAGCCGGCGACTGAGCTGAACCGCTGTTTCGGCCAGTCGTCAGTCGCGGCCGGTTGGTTGGTTGAACTTAACGCCGAGTTGTTTCCGAAGAGGTACTGGCGGGGACCGACTGAGATGCCCGAACTGAAGTGGGGTAAGAGCCGCCTCATATGAGCTGTCTGTCACAAAATGACGCAGTGCCACTGTGATTCGGCATCATAGTTTAGGTAGGTAGTGTTGCTTAATGTCCTCGGATGTCAGTTGACATATTAGGGACAAGCTGAGACCAATGCCGAAGCATGGTTCAATATAGCTTTACGTCCACGGAAACGCCATGAGGCTCGTTAGGACGGACAGCTCAGGACGGCCACCCGTTGTCGACTCTCACACAGCTCAGTCCTGAACTACTATGAGTGTGATTCAGTCATAGCCCCAACTCACGAAAACTGAACAAACAAACAAAAAACTGTAAGTTGTTACTGACTGAGCTGACAGTTTTCGTAACCCGCAATTACTGTGACGGCGGCAGTGGTTGGAGTAAGGAGTTTAAGTTTAAGTCGAAGTTTCCAGTAGCTCGGAGTCAGTGTGAGTCAGTTTAGGACTGATTCGACTCTGAATGGCACTGCCGTTCGAGTCGTCACTGACTGAGTCGGGCCGGTGAGCGGTCTGGCCCGGAACTGCCATCCGCCGTCGGTCAGCCTGAACTGATTGGAACAGTAAGCAAACATGGTGCTTAACGTCCACAGAAACCGTACGGCTAATTACGAGCGGGAGGAGGGGGTACGGAGGGTGAGAGGGAGATTATACGGCCTATCGCTACACTGTCACCACCAGAATGAAGTCAGTCCTGCCGGCATTAAGATGGTTAGTGATGAGAGCCATTTTAATGTTTCATCAATTGTGAGGGACAAAATAACAACTGAGACTTCGCAGATAATGATCAATAATAATCATAATGGAACATTTAGTATAGCGCGAACCTCTAACACGTGACAAGTAAAAATAAAGACTAGGCCGCTCGGCGTGCCCGACAAGTTGAGACACCTCAGTCAAGCGAAAAAAGACGCCATAACCTGACAATGACTACACGTACACAAATCACTGACATTTTTTTTTTTTTTTTTTAATAGGCAAGGTGACCTACATCTACGCTAATACACTACACACGCACACGAATGTCACAGTCATGTCCTACTTAGTGCAAGGTTGACGGCCGCCGGGCTACAGAACACAGCCCCCATTAACCCCCCCCCCCCCCCCCCCCCCACGCCCCCTCAGTCCCGTCCTCGCGCCGCCCGACTGGGACAACTTTACCTCCCGACTTACAGCACTACCGGGTTTACCGGCGATTCCTTCCTGCTCCAAGCACCGCCATAAATGATCAAGTTACCCCAATCAGGCATTCTCGAAAAACTGTCAACTAACAAACTGTTTTTGTTTCTGTCGTGTCCTGGTGCTCACTGATCAAAGTAAGTTTGTAACAGACCATTCACTGTCAGTGTCAAACAAATTAAGCATGTAAATATGGTGTCAGTGACATTCACAGAAACCGTAAGGCTTATTTGGGGGAGGGGGGGGGGGGGGGGGGGGGGGTTAATAGAGCCGGGACTGAGGAGGAGATTATATACCTATCGCTGCACCGTCACCACCAAAACGGTTCCTGTATTTAGACTGATGGGCAGCGATGAGAGCCATTTTAATGTTTCATTCATTGTGAGGGGCAGAGTCACAACGAGACTGACCAATGTCCACAGACCACAACTTTTGAATGAATAAAACCAAAATTGTTTGACTGAATCGACTGAGACGGCACTCATGAACAATGAAAACGCCGGATTCAACCACGGTAAGTCACTGAGTCACGCCCGGCCGCCAGGTCCGGGTCACTGAGTGTCATCAGTCACTAGCGCGTCGCCCCGGCCCGCGCCCGCAACACTGACTAGCATAATCTTCGAAATAACCAAGGCAGCCACTTCACGGAAACATTATTTGACTGACTAACACTAATTTGGGTTAGTAAGGTGTGTTGGCCTAGTAGCGGCTATTTCGTTTCAAAGCGATAGCGGCGACTAAATGACTGAAAGCGAAACTGAACAGACTGACGATGTTCGCCACTGACGCCGCCGGGTTTCTGTCGTTTCATATCCCGGCGTGTCCGGACGCTTACTTGAAAAGCATAAATACTTGCCTAAAGTTCAAGGAGCCAGTTAACCCCGCCTGCCCCAAATTAATTAAGCCTCACTTGCCCCAGCATACTCCGTGTCAGTTGAAAACCGAAGTCAAAAGCGATAGCAATGGCGGCCTCTTTTCATCGCACCGTCTCCAAGCAGCATGTCAGTCCATTTTCAACCACATACAACAACTTGCTATTACATCATTTTCTGCTTTATGCAGTCTGTGTTCGATATAATCGTTCTCGTCTTCCTAGAAAAGCCAGCAAATGGTTACTGGAGCGTTCACTGACATGTTTAGACAGGACGTGACAGACAGGAGACACCGCGGGATCTCGTCAGCACCGTGTCATGCTCCGTTTTTAGCAACTGACGTCAGAAGGAAGGATTTCCCGCTGTGTAATTATATTTTGGTCACCATCAAAAAGAAGTTCTGCATTGAATACGCTGTTTGTGCGTTATGAGACTGGTTGGTCAGCTGTTTTGAAATAAACGTATTAAATTCTTGTGTCTGTTTTTGTGATAGTGGAGAAACAAATCCGGAGGATTAGGGAGGGGGTAGATGGCGTAAGGATATGCAGTTGATGGGGTGTGTGTGCTCAGAACTGAAAATCCCACAACGGTATTGGTTGATATTACTGAAACGAGTATACTCATTCCGACTATGGTTAGCTTCCGCTTTCCTGCCGATCGATGCCTTGTATCAGTTTTCGTGGTGTGTGGCGGCCACATAACCTTCATACGGTTTATTAGGGACGGGGGAAGGACACCTAAGTCAGAGTTCAGGAGCTGTGTGAAAGTCGAGGTGGCCGTCCTGGGCTCCCGTCCCTAATTAGACTATCAAGTGGTTTCTCATGTGGACGTCAAAGCCGCAACTGACTCAGTGCCAACTCGATACCGCCAAGTCAGTCCGAGTTGAGATGCTCGCTCCAAGCGCCGTTTTCTGACCCTCAAAAAACGTGACCAACTACAAACTGACAGAACAAGATAGGCACGAAAATGCTCTAACGAAAATGCTCTGAGGTAGTGGTGGCCGCGGCGCGGGTGGAACTCGCTACCGGCTAGTCAGTACCGCACCGCTGAAACCGGCTCTGCCGACTGAGTCGCGGCTTTAGTAGTCACTGAACTTAATGTCAACCGTTGTAAGGACCACGGCAGTTACTGACTAACAAAGACAGTGTGCACACTGAGACACAAGCGGCCCAGCACCACCTCCCTGTTCCGGTCAGTCCGGGACACGGCGCCGGCCGCGGCATCCGAGTCAGTCCTGCATGATGTTGGGGCTCTAGTCGAGCGTCAGTGTCAGTGACGACGGTACGGCATGTCTCACTGACAAGTCAAGTTATGGTAATGAGTCTGAGCGACCTGTCGTCAAACTGAAACTCATTTCAAACAGGGTTGTTGTTGTTGTTGTTGTTTTGTTGTTGTTGTTGTTGTTGTTTTGTTGTTGTTGTTGTTGTTGTTTTTTGTTTTTGGGGGGGGGGGGGGAGAACGAGTCCGACTGACTGATATGGACTGACAGTGATGAGAGGCATTTAGTTAATGTTTCACTGATCTACTGTGAGGGGCAAAGCCACAACTGAACGTACGTCAGTGACGATCCATACTGAATCAGTCACTCCGGCAGTTTTTTTTGTGCAAGAACGACTGATACCTGAAGCCCGTGCATCAAACCGATGAGGTCCGCCCGACAGTCCTTGCGGGCTTACCAGGCCCAAGTTCTATGTCAGTTGCGTTACGTCCACACTGAAACTGAGGAAGCAAGCTTAACGTCCACAGAAACCATAAGGCTTATTAGGGACGGGGACTGAGATGCGGGGGTGTGTGTGTGTGTGGGGGGGGGGGGTAGTCAGTGGAGGCGGGGGAAGAGGGACAATTATATACCTATCGTTACACTGTCACTACCAGAATGATTCCTACATTAGTATTCCTGCA
>JABMCL010000144.1:127500-132500 GCA_018857735.1 Alviniconcha marisindica
CATAATATGTTTTACATGTAATTCGTTGCTCTGAATCTGATAGTGATACTGAGATCTATACGCCTAGACTCCAGAGGAGGGGACAAGAAAAAATGTAGCTTGTGGCTTTGTGTTTGAGATTTGATGGGTTCATCTTCGCAAACGATGTACATCAGTAGAGCTCTGGAAAGTATAGTTTGCAACAAGGGTAATTTTGTGAGTTATTTTTGTGTTAGTATATCATGTATGTATGGTTAGTTCAGACACTTATTGCATCAACAATTTTTATTTTTATTTTTATGAAGCAACTGAAGCGTCTATTAAGTTTGATTAAAAAAGAGAAATTGTGTTGGACCAACACCTGGCATAGCACATAAAACAGTTACAATAAAATAATGAATATTAGCAACATTTATGGATGCACGGGCAACTTGTTTATATTTTATTTAAAAAAACCCCAGTAGCATCTACCTTTAACATCAGTTGATAATGTCTCATGTTACCATGTAGATCTCAGGGTTCAGGTTAACCAGTAATTTCTGGTCTTTTACCATCAAATACCAGGCTCTGAGGACATTAAGCCCCACATCATCATCATCAAATACTGGAAAAAATCAGCAATCAGATATTACATCAGTGTTACATGTGTGTGTGTGCACTTGTACAATATATGTTTGTGCGTGCGCACGCGTGCCTGTGTGTGTGTGTGTGTGTGTGTGTGCATTGTTGCTACAGCTATAGCCATCCATTTATGGAACCAAATTTTTCCCGTAGTCTGCTTCCTTGTTGGAGACCTGTGTTTGACTTACATCATTACTCACTCCCTGCACTGGTCTGTCTGCCCACATCCTTGTTTTTGTTGCAAGCTGCAGCACAAGGGAATCCACTGAAAAGTCTGTCACTAGTGTCAGTGCTGTCCGTAAAATTTGCAAAACTTTTCAGTACTGTTACTAATAAATAAAAAACGTGTGTGGTTTGACACTATGCTGCTTCCACAGTAATGCTAACACTGTTAGCATTACTGTGGAAGCAGCATAGTGTCAAACCACACACGTTTTTTATTTTTTATTTTTTATAGGCATTGCCGAATATGATTTGAGTTGTCTAGTGTGTAGAAGTTACAAACCTACTTCTTGATGTCTACATTATATATGTTAGTTTTTTTAATATTTTTAAATTGCTGATAATTTTTTTTGTTTCGATGCTCATTATGTGTGTTATACTATGCTTGTTCAGTGCTTTGAGCCGCAGGGTAGGCGCTTTACAAATTTCCATTATTATTACTATTACTGCCATTTGAGTACCAACAGAAGTCTGAGACCTGTCACTTCAGACCTTTCAGAGACTGATGCTGTGATGGTGTAAACAGTTAATGACTTATGGTAGTGGTTGGAGGAAGGATGTTGTGAACCAGTTTTGGCTTTAGCAAGCAGTAAAGCTCTTGCTGCTCTCCGATCTTAGTTTAGAGCTCTGTTGCCCGTGACTCTACGTTCAGTTTAGTTTTAGCCTTAGGGCGCTGTCATCTATGACTCTGTGTTTTGTTTAGGGCTCTGTTGTTTATGACTCTATATTTAGTTCAGAGTGTTATCATCTATGACTCTAGTTGAGATTTCTGTGGTCAATGACTATATTTAGTTTAGATCTCTATTGTCTATGACTCTGTATTTTCTCTGTTTGGGATTTTTGCCATTGCTGCTGCAGCTGCTGCTGCACTTCTGCTGCACCACAATGCAGAATTGCTTCTTTCTGTTTTTTAAGACTTAGTGCTTCAACTTGAATTTTATGAGGAGAATGATTTTTGCAACTTCCATGATGATTTAATATTTGAGTGTTTACTTAATTTTATACAGTTTTTCAAGTTTGCCTTTCATAAATTATGAAGTGAAATTTATCAAGCCAGATAACTTGGTTAATGGTGACATGACTACTATTTTATCATATATATATACTTTAAACTGCAGCTTTTGTCTCTTTCCTGTTGTCAGATCAACATGGGCCGTAAGAAGATTCAGATTGTTCGCATCAACGATGAACGCAACAGACAGGTAAGCGTATTCAGTGAGAGTGTGTTAGCCATTTGCTGACAACTGCCCTTCCAGTGGCATGTGGCGGCGCCCTGTTCCAGGTGATGGGGTTAGAGACTTACAGCAGAGCGTGCCAGCTACCAAACATTCCATGACTGTGTCACAGTGTGTGTGTTTCCTGTGTGTAGGAGAATAGAATACTACTTATTTGTAGAATAATAGTTAAGAACCACAGCATTTAATGCAGATAGATCTGCAAGTCACCAAGTGTCAGGGATCGCAAATGCGCAGAAAATCCGCCTTTTTAATGCTGAGTAAACTGCAGAACGGAAGGTTGACACTTTGCATCAATTATTGATCCCCACACATGTATGCCTGCATGCGGCAAAGGCTGCTTATTTATCTAGTCACTGAGGTCACTTTTATTGTAACTGTTTTACTATTAATTAGTAACTAGTGTTAGTAGTAAGTCTTTCTTCTGCTGCAGCCTTTTCTACACACGAAAAACAACAACAACAACAAAACAAAAAACAGATCATCAAATGCAAAATAAAATGAACAATACACTTTGAGTAAGACGCTGCAGTTGTTACTGTTACTACAGTGTTAGCATCCAGCTGAAATAAGTCATGAAGCAGTGTTCGCATCACATAAATTGATGTGTGAAGCCTACTCAAACTGCAGACAGTTGTAACCTACAACAATGCAGTGGTCTAGCACTAACAGTAGTACTGTAACAGCGGCATTTGACTCGTGCAGGTGACATTCACCAAGCGCAAGTTTGGCCTCATGAAGAAGGCGTACGAGCTGTCGGTGCTGTGCGACTGCGAGATCGCCCTCATCATCTTCACCAGCAACAACAAGCTGTACCAGTACGCCAGCTCCGACATGGACAAGGTGCTGCTCAAGTACACGGAGTATAACGACACGGTCGTCAGCCAGACTAACAAGGACATTCTGGAGGTGAGAACGAGGCCACCAGCGAAGATGGCACTTGACGGACTGTCCATGACTTCTCTATAAGTATAACACTTCATTTGTCATGGTTTTATCACGTTTGATACGTCATATTTTTTATTTTTTTATATTTTTTTCCCTCTTTCTCTCTACTTTTAGAGGTAGATTATTGCTTTGTTTTACTTTTAGCATTTAGATCTGTTTTTCTCTGTGCATGTGTGTGTGTGTGTGTGTGTGTGTGTGTGTGTGTGTGTTTAGCTTTGTGCTCCTGGATAATCAGTTAATGTGGTAATATGGAGCTGTATAATCTTTTAGGTAAATTTTGTAATCTCATAAACTATCATCAGTATAATTATGATGAGGATAATGAAAATAGGACACTGTAAATCTTTGGGATACGCCTCATAATATATAGTTACACGCTTATAAATATGACAATGATTATGATAGAGAGCTGGATACATTTTTGTAAGAAATCTTTCTAACTTTAATTTTTTTTGTGACATGATGATTATTGTAAACCTTGTTGACCTAGGGATTTTTAAATTTTTATTGTTAACAGCATCAGGGTGTATTTGAAGCTAAAAGACCTCACTCACTGTGTCATAACTTTATGAAGCTGAAAGTTTGCTTTTGAAAGCCAGACTCTCGGTTTGTAACCCCTTTAAATGCAACACAGTCGCTGAACAAGAAAGACAACAAGGGAGGTGACATGGACGGCGACGATGACGACTACCCCCTGACTCCACGTACTGAAGAGAACTACCGACGAATCGATGAGCAGTACGCCCGTGCCATGCAGCACGGCACCGTCAAGGTAAGACAGCAGAGAGGGTTAGGGTTAGTACACGGTGGTATTGGCTAGGGAACTATTTTCTCTTGTGATGTCAACGATTTGTGTGTGGATCAGAGGTCACAGGTCAGAGGTTATGAAGATTGTTTAACACATAGCTCAAGTTTTCGTCTACTGCTGCAGGGAACATTTCCACTTTATTTTTCTATGTAAACATTAAACTTATACTTTTTGTTGTTGTCGATTAGCATCGTATGCTTGTATGAGATTGTAATTTGTGTTGCTTTTGTTGCTTTTATTGCTGTTTTAGCTTTACGATGCAACTCGATTGATTTCATCTAAAATCAAAATGGTGGACCATACTGCCAGAATATGATGGTTTTGTGTGTGTGTGAGTGTGTGTGTGTGTGTGTGTGTGTGTGTGTGTGTGTGTGTGGTGTGTGTGTGTGTGTGATGTGTGTGTGTGTGTGAGTGTGTGTGTGTGTGTGTGTGTGTGTGTGTGTGTGTGTGTGTGTGTGTGTGTGTGCATGTGTGTGTGTGTGTGTGTGTGGTGTGAGAGAGAGAGAGTGTGTTGTGTGTGTGTGTGTGTGTGTGTCTTTGTGTGCGTGTCTTTGTGTGCGTGTGTGTGGGTGCATGCTTCTCACTCTGTGTGTGTGTGTGTATGTGTGTGTGTGTGCGCGCACCTGTGTGTAAAGAGTAGAACCGTTTGGATAGATTCCACCAGCACAGAGCAATGCATACAGACTCATGATTCTAGTCATTTATCAGGAGAGCCTGTCGCAGATCCAGGCACCATTGGCAGTGGCGGCACACTACCAGGGTCAGACGGCGTCGTCGTCATCGGGGGCAGGACCGAGCACCGTGGTGCTTCTTCCCTCGGCGGCCAACACCACTGCCGCTTCTGCCGTCAGTCCGTCAGGTAACGAGACCGGTGCAGTTGTTGGAATTGTTATGGCAGGGCCAGCACCACCGCCGCTTCTGCTGCCTACCTCCTATCAAGGGAGATAATTTAAATGTTTTCTAAGGAGATAATTGACATGCTTGCTGGCTTGGCAAAATGTCCATTGGTTTTTTTCCCAGAGGCATATTTTGTGAGCTCTGTCAAACTGTGCATGGTGATACAAGCTCAACAGGAGAAGGAACTTTCCGCTTTCATTCACTCTGAGGCATTGTGACCTAATGTCAAGGTCACAGAAATGCCGGACAGAAAATTATGTCTTAGTCTTGGTAGAAAGCTGTGTTACAGG
>JABMCL010000144.1:137500-155000 GCA_018857735.1 Alviniconcha marisindica
CTCATGCAGACATGCAATACACACACACCTGCACACACTCATAGACACATGCACACAACTCACACACACACACACACACACACACATGAACCAGCACACGCACACACACACACAATCAACATGCTCATACATGCACACGCACACACACACACACACACACACACACACACACACACACACATGCTCATAGACACACACACACACAACACATGAACATACATCTGCATAATTACATAAATACTCAGTATGCTCACGCACACAGAATATGCACACAGAATATGCATACAAGCGTATACACACACATACACACTCCACTCACAATGCACGCACACGTGCTCGCACACACACACACACACACACACACACACACACACACATGAACATACATCTGCATAATTATGTACACACTCAGTATGCTCAAACACACAGAATATGCATACAAGCATATACATAAGCATACACACACACACACATACACACTCCACTCACAACACACACACAAACACACACACACTCGCGCACACACACAAACACACACTCGCACACACACACACACACACACACACACACACACACACACAGTCCATACCCACTTTCTCCCTCTGCTCTTCCAGTGGGACGCTGTCATTTGCAACGTCAGCGAGCGGCGTCCCGATCCTCTCCGTGGCCACGCCTTCAGCAGCACGGAACGCCGGCGCTGTCAAGATGGAGCCCGTGTCGCCCAACCACAGCGCTGGTGCAGGAGCTGCCACCACCAGCAGTGGCCACGGGCCCCCATCCTCGGAATCTCAAGAGGAGTGCGAAGAGGATGAGGAACCCCCCTCAAAGCAGCAGCGGCTGTCAGACAATTGATAATGTGTGTGTTCGAGTGGACTGGTTGGTTGGGGCGGGTGGGACACAGCCTGCAGTTTCTCTGTGTATTGACTTCTACAGCCTTGGACACAACTTGCCGTCTTTTCTGCAGGTTTGTCCGTTCAGTGGGATCCTTCCTGCCAGAGTGGATTCCCCAGCATTGTGCGGTTCGTTGTCGTGGGATATGCTGCTTCTTCTCACTCTTCTTTTGCTTCGTTTTGAATGTGCGACTTGCGTTTGTTTGCCTTTTTGGGGCGATTCGCTTCTTGGAGTTTTTTGTGAAGTTTGTTAGCTATGGGTCTTGTGTTTTCGCCCAGTGTGTGTGTGTGTGTAACTCTTGTGATGCTGATTTCTGTTTTTTTGTGTTGTTCAGTAAATGTTCTCGGACACCTTGCTTTGCTTTGAAGAATCAACAAACAAGGGAGTTAATTAGCGCTCAAAATATGTAACACAAGTACAACTCTCACCTGGCATGCGTGTAAATACAAGGTACATAGGCTCCCCCAGACATACATCCTCAGAAAAGGATGCCCCCCCCCACTTCCACCCCCCCCCCCCGGGGCCTCATTCTGTTTCAGATTTTTGCTTTGAAGAGAAATGGACTGG
The DNA here is from genome assembly GCA_018857735.1 of Alviniconcha marisindica. Taxonomy (NCBI): domain Eukaryota; kingdom Metazoa; phylum Mollusca; class Gastropoda; family Provannidae; genus Alviniconcha; species Alviniconcha marisindica. The sequence continues at coordinate 138,959 of JABMCL010000144.1, forward strand.
AATATTAGAATCTTGTTTTGTTAAAAAAAAAAAAAAATGCAGATTAGGAAATGTGGCTGGACCAGAGTGTGTGTCTGGCACTCAGGTCCAACAAATGCCTCTAATCTATTGTTTTTGTGTCTGCGTTTTTTACTCAGTACTCTATTTACCCAAGTTTGCTACTCACAAAAGAGAAGAAAGAAAAAGAAAAGAAATTATTTGACGACTATGTGATGAACCCATCCAAAGTCGATGTGCAGAAAAGCAAGCACTTTCAAGTGTGATGTTGTTCAATGTTTTGCATCGTATTTGTTAGAAAATGCCGCGTGGTAATTTGTGCTGCGACAAAGAAAGAAAGGAAATGTGCGGTAGATGTTTACGTTTGTACATCTTTTTTTGTGTGTGTCACGGGTTGTTTTCTTTTGCACGCCTGAGCCCTTTGTGCGTTGAATGGAATATTGTGGCTCTGAAGTGTCCATCAGGTGATATTTTTTAGACAGGGGATGGGGGGGGGGGGGGAGCCAACAGTGACCTGCAGTCATTTGTAAAAAGGGTGAGCCACCTGGTCCTGTGTAAACTGCAGACAAGGAAGTGAGTGGCAGTCACCATTACCTGTGCTTGTTTCGAAGGGGTTAAACAGCATTTTGTTTTTAGGTTCCTTTCCTCCTGGGCATCGACAGGCGTGCTGGCCCCAAACTCCAAGCACTGGTTTACGACATCCTTCCTTTTCAACCACTGCCGTATTTAGTTACGCCATAGGGTCCAGAAAACTGTCAGCTAACAAGCAGTTTTTTTGTTGGTCTCAAACAGTAGTAAGTGTGTTACAGAAAACTTATTATATCACACGTTTGTTTTGTAACGGACCATGTTGCTTACGCCAGCTCAAATAAAACCAAAATCGTTTGAATCGAGACGGAACTCTTCTTTTTTTTTAACCCGGGGTAAACCTCATGTTTACGTGTGTGCTTGGGCGCTAGGTTGCTTCCACAGTCTTATCGGTACCCGAACCTTTCGGAGGGCGCTGACTGTGTCGCTGGACAGCTGCGCGGAAATAAAGAGTGCCCCTTCAGTGGCGTAACTAAATTTGGCAGAGTTTGGAGGAAGGTGCCGGAAAGCGATGCTCGGAGTGTGTGCTGGCCCTTGTGCCTCCAGCTTCCTTTTTTTCTCTCTTTTTTTCTCCTTTTTTTCTCGCCCCCTCCCCCCCCCCCCCCCCCCCACCCCCCTTTGTCACTTTTTACTCTTGAACTTGGGGGATTGTTATGACAGCAGTATTATTGTTACTGTTACTGTTCATCCTGTTAAGAGTGGCTCCATTCTAGGCACCGAACGATAAAGGTCTTTCATCAGGGTTTTCGTCTTGTGTTTAAATGAAGTCACTTCTGAATCGTTGAGCTTCTTTGACCTCAGGGGTCCCTGAAGTCCTTCCCTCCCTTCCTCCGCCCCAGTCCCCCAGTGGTTCGCAGACCCGCGCAGAAAACCACTGCAGCTGACCTTGCACGCTCCCGTGCAAACACACAGACCGTCCCTTGCAGCTGCCAGCCCCGATAAAGGATTTTAGAGGTTGTACTAAGTGAAAGCGCCAAACAGTTGCCATCGGGGAAACTCTGCAGAACACGGGACAGTCCCTGCCATGACTGATGCTTGATGCCAGCTTGCTATCCTTGACACGTGTGCTGCTTGACAGGCTGTTAAAAATCTTAATTGCTAAGTAAATGCCTGATTTCTGCCTTCCGGGTTCATTCAACTGCATTTGTTTCCCCTCCTCTTCCAAATTAAAATTATGGGAGTCGCTAACAGTAAATCCGTTTTGTTTCACCCTGACATGAGCTTCATGCAAATACTGACATGTAAGATTTTTTGATACTCTTTTTACTGTGGTGTGTTTGTGTACTGAAAGAGTGATTTATGTGAGCATATGGTGGGTAAATACAAACTATTTTTAAAGGACACGTGGTCTCTCTTGCCAGAGAGGTTGCTCATGGTGGTAAATCTTTTCCACGTTATTGATGGAAATGATTTATTTTTTGGTATCTTTGTTGTCGTTTTGTTTATTTGTTACATATTTGTTACATTGCTTGTCCCTCTTTGTGGTGCTTTTTCTCGAAAGGAGTCAGAATCGCAGTGGTTTGATTCGACGGGCACAGAATTCTCAATGGCAGCAAAGATACCTCGGTGATCGGTACAGAAGCTTTCTTCACCTCTTTCTTAGCTTTGATACCTACATGCTGCAGCTGTGCTCTTCCTTGATGATTGATCAGTTCCGGGGGAAAGGAACAAAATTAAGACATAAAACGTCATTGCCAGTTTGGGAGAGAGAGAAAAAAACGGTTGGGGGGACAGGTTTTGATGTGTTCCACATTTTGGGTCGTCTCTTCAGAATTTCTTTTCAGGGCGATAGGGGTTTGTTGGAATTGCCTGGTTGATTTGTTGTCATTCACACCATCAAGACGGAAACAAACCTGGAGCGAGATGTAGTGGAATTGCGTTGAATCGTTTTGTTGTTCTATTGTCACATTGTTAGGTCAGTATTAGTCAAGTTGACGGCATTTATTTCAGCTGTCAGTTAGGTTTTGTTCCAGATGCAGAAGTGAAGGGAACTCTCCGCAGAGACCGACCCCAAAGCGACCAAAGGTTTCACCTGTTAAGCCTGGAGTAGATCAGATTGTAGCTTTACATGCTTATGTGGTTGTCAGGATTTCTCCCTCATGGACCACTCCGCTCTGTCGGTCAAACTGAGAAAGCGCGGAAAACACATCCCAGCCATAGGTTAATGAGGCTAAGTCCGGAAACAGCTGAAAAAATCCACTTGTTTGCCAGGTTTGCAGGCGGAGCTTGCTGTTAGAGTGGCTTGGTCTGTTTCTGCCGTCCTGGTTTATTCAACTTCATTTGTTTCCCAGTCCTCTGCGTAAAAACGATCGTTGCATGCCAGAACACTGAATCAGACTTCTGGTTGCAACCGGATGAATTTAGTCTTTCTCTGATGATGATGCCACATTGGAGGTTGACTGGGCGTTGAATATTGAGTAGTTTGATGTTTGATGAGATAGTTGACAGACACCCACCTTTCCGTGTCTCTGTTGTCCATGTACGCTTTGTTTGTTTGCATGCTTGTTGTACTTCGTGGTTTTTGTCTCCTCTTGGGACGAGTTGTGTCTTTGGCTGGACTGCAGGTTTCACCGCTGACTACAGATACAGAGTTATAATAGGGTACAGGCATCAAGATGATTTGTACCCCTGACATGTTTTAATAGGGTACAGGCATCAAGATGATTTGTACCCCTGACATGTTTTAATAGGGTACAGGCATCAAGATTATTTGTACCTCTGACATGTTTTATCCATAAGCACATGAAATGAAGCGTACTTCTTTTTCTATTGACAACTTGCCCCTTTTTTCCATTAAATATTATTTGTTACCTTTTTGGGAGGGGAGGGTGGGTGGGGGGTGGGGGGGTAGGGGTGCTTTGTTTTTTAGTTTCCATTAATAGCGTTGAAAAATCTGTTTGGTTACTTTTAAATAAAATCTTGTGCCACTTTGCTTGAAGGTTGTATAGTTTGTTTCATGTGCTCATGGTTCTTGTTGTATTCCCATGTTGTGTACAGTTGGCATATGTATCATATATTCTGAATAGGGGGAGTAGTAGATTACAGAGGCATGCTGTGGTGCAGTTGACCGATCATTCGTGTGTACTTTATGTATGTACATATATATATATATATATATATATGTGTATACTTGTTCTGTGTTTGAAGATTTATTGTGAATATTTTTTTCTCTGACTGCAGCATAAGCGGGTGTTGGGCATGTGCGAATGGCTCACTCCCAGTTCACCTGTCGGCTTGACAGCGCATATTTTCACACACTTGATGTTCCGTCGGTGGTTTGAAAAAATGGCGTCAGCTGATTTTTTTTGTACTAACTTTTCAAGGAGAAGTGCTGTTCGCTATAAGGTTTTTTGTTGTTCTGCAATGACAATTAGGAACTGAAAATGATTCACCTGCCTCCTTCGTCGTTCTGGTGTTTGGAATAAAAAATTGTACTTCAGAGGTAATGGTAAAATTCTTCTGTTGTTGATTGACATGTGCCATTTTTATCCCGGTCATCAAGAAACAGTCAGGCATGCAGAGTTATGCCACTTCCCTGGAGTCTCTCCATCTCCATCTCCATCTTCTGAAACCGGTCACGGTTGCCGATTTCTGCAAGACACTTAAGATGCACCAATTTTGCACCAAGTCTTGTTTATTAATGCATGGTGTCTGTTCAAACTGAGATGCATGGCTCTCCAATGCAAAAACATATTTTGCCAATCGATGTATAGTGTTTCATGTTGAAACAGTATATACATATAGTTCAGAATCAAAAAAAGAAAAGAAAAGCTTTCGCCATTTTTTCACAGACCACCGACGATTTGAGAGGTTTGACCCAGCTTGAAGTGTTCGTTCAATGTCGTTGCGGCATATTCGTGCTTTAGACCAGTTTCAGTCTCAGAATTCACGCTGAGTGCAGTTTTGGTGTAGTTAGCAGTGGTATATATAAAGCGTACACCCGTGCCTGCTAGCATGAGGAACCACTAGTTTGTGAAACATTTACATTTTACAGACAACATAATTGTGTGTTGTTAGAGGCATAACCATGTTTTTAGATAGAGCAAGAGGTGCAACAAAGACGGCACGGCCTGCTAAAAAAAAAAATCACCCCATGTTTTTGACTGCGTTATTGTCCACAGTCTTTGAGTGGCTAAAAATTCCATTCTTCGCTAACATGATGAGTCTGTGTGATAAAAAAAAATCTTTTTTTTCTTTCGGTTTGCTTGTTGGGGAGTTTGTCAGGGATGGTGGGCGGAGGAGTAGTTTTGGTTCGTGTCATCATGCGCATGAAAAATTTGGTAGATTTATTCACAAGTGTTAGGGTCAAGGTTTGTGCTGTTTTTTCTACCTAGAGTATTTTGATTTTTAAAAAAAACAAGAAAATTTCAATTTGTTTTAGTTACAATATCAAATTTGGGTTCTTTTGAAAGGGGATGTGGAGGGGGTATTTGCTGTAAAAATAATAATTTTTATACGCGTGTGTGCATACATTTTGGGTATGACTGCGCAGTTAATCCTACAGTGATTTACTCAGAGCAGTTATTCACGCAGGCACAATTTGACCTTGAGGGATAAAATTTGTTAGTCTTTCACGTGTTATGGTGTATGTAGCAAGCAGTTCTACAGGGATGTTAGTGTTCAGCGTTGGTCACGCAAAGATGCAAGCAAATTCAACAGTCACCAGTCTTTTTTCTCTCTCATACAGATCATTGTTGTCGACCAAGTTTCATCATAGCTCTCTGCACATTTTAGATATCCGCCTTTCAAGGGAAACAACAGTTTAGAGTGTAGACAAATTCAAAGGGAAAATCATTTATTGCACAGTGAGTAATCTAGCGTTGCTATTTTGAGGGATTTTGTTTTGTTATGTGTATCATTTGTGATCATAGAGTCATCACTGGCAGGTCCGTGTTTCCAGCAGCAAAGAAAGTGCAGTTGTTCACCATGGTTGATCTGCCTTGTCTATGGTTCTGATTGAGGTAAACAAACAACAAATATATTTTGTATTTTAACAGTTTGGAGTGTCAAGATTTTGATGTGAGGTGTGTGTGTGTGTGTGTGTGTGTGTGTGTGCACGCGCACGCGAGTGAATGGTATTATGCAATTATGTATGTATTTAAACATTGTGAAGTATTTGGTGTGTGTGTGTGTGTGTGATGTTATTATTCAGTTTACCCATTTAAGCGTCAAGTAATTCTAGGGCAGCCTCTGACCTTTGATATATAATAAATCATAGTTTGCAACATGCACATACTTTCAGTGAACACACTCAACCACCACCACCACCACCAACAACAACAACAACAACAGCACAATAAGGAAGAAAAACAACAACAGGATGTTCAAAATGACAAGGCACAGCCTCATATTTACATGCGCGTACACACACCACACACACACACACCACCACCACCAACACCCTCACGAACAGCAGCAACAGCACAAGAAAAAGAAAAGGACAAAATGACGAGGCATAGATTTTCATAGAACATACTCTCACACACACACACACACACACACACACACACACACACACACACACACACACACACACCACAGGAAAGAACGAAAATCGGATAATCAAAAGGACAAAATTTGAACTCTTCTGTGGCCTCATCGAGCAAGCATGGATGAGATGTACTCAGTACACCTACATACTCTGTACACAGTACAAGATGTACTCAGTACAATCACACACAGTACAGTACTAACTGCAGAGCTATTTTTTTATATTTTTAAACAGAAAGAAAGAAAGAAAAAAAAAATCTCTCCCCCCCAATCGTATTTCACAAATAGCTTTAACATATAAACAAAATTGGCACGACCATCTTACTACGATAATGTAGGTTAACTTTCCTAAGATCGGTTTGCTGCACTTTGCTTACCTTCACATTTATTCAGGAGCCAGCTACATGTGGATCTGTTGTGCTTCGCATCTGACGAAGGTTATCGAGTCTCTTGTGACGTGTGTAGGGGTCTAGGTAATTACGTGGGTCTTTCGTCACCGACTCATCAATTCCTGGAGGTTGCTATAGCGACCAGCGCAGAACTCCAATAAATCTGAAACTTTTCTTCGCTTCTCAAGAAAAAAACCCACGAGACGGCACACATATATATATATATATATATATATATAGAGAGGAGAGAGAGAGAGAGAGAGAGAGGAGAGAGAGAGAGAGAGAGAGAGAGAGATGTGTGTGTGGCGCGCGCGCGCGCGTGTGTGTGTGTGTGTGTGTGTGTGTGTGTGTGTGTGTGTGTGTGCTGGAATTTAGAATGGCGGTTCAGTGATACAGTTAGAAGGATTAGACGACACTAAACTTCTTTGGGAAAACAGTACAGTTTACAGAAGTTTATCTCTCTCTCTCTCTCTCTCTCTCTCTCTCTCTCTCTCTCTCTCTCTCTCTCTCTCTCTCTCTCTCTCCTCTTCATTTTATTAATATAAATATATATATATATATATATATATATATATCCTTGTGTGGTGTGGTGTGTGCGTATTGCTATGTGTGTCACTGTGTATCGGTGTGTGATACGCCGATCTTTTTTCTTTCTTTCTTTTTTCAATATCCGTTGGACTTTATTTTTCTCACTCTCTCTTTTCTTCTTCTTTGATTTGTGTGTGTGTGTGTGCATGTGTGGGTGTGTGTGTGCGTGCGTGCGTGCGTGCGTGCGTGCGTGCGTGTGTGTGCGTGCGTATGTCTTTTTGTGACATTACTGCCAGTCGAGTCGATGTACAAGTCTACAGTCAGCATCGTCACCATTTGTAAACGTCACACTCAAACCCCCCTCCCCCCCCCCCAACCCCCCACATTAGGCCTATTGAAGTCAACAATCTTCTTCTTTCATGGTGCTCGACGTCTACAGAAACCATAAGGCTTATTAGGGACGGCTGAGGTGTGGGGGGGGGGGGTGGGGGGGGGGGGGGGGGGGGGGGGGGGGGGGGAGGGTAAGCGCTCCGACCAGCAAAGACTGAAGAGACAGTCAGCCGCCGCCAGAATAACAATGTGCCCGAACCCCCCCCCCCCCCCCCCACCTCATTACCCGTCCCCAATAAGCCTTATGGTTTCTGTGGACCCCCGCCAATGCGAAGCGACTTGTGCACTTCGCTAGTAGCTGTTTCAGCAGCTTGTGCGGAGCAAAGTCACAAAGACGGTGTCCGAAAAACGACTTGTTTTTTTGTTTTTTGTTTTTTTGTTTTGTTTTTGTTTTGTTTTTAGTTTCCCCCGTTCTGGGACGTTTAATCCCAATATATCCTACTCCATACCGTCCAATTGTTGAGCATGTTACGGGGCCAACAACGTCTTTTTTCGGGCGCTCACTCATCCAAACCATACGCTTATTAGGGACGGGTAATGGAGGTTGGGGGGTGGGTGGGTGGGGGGAGGGTGGGGGGTGGGGGGGGGGGGGGGGGGAGGGGGTCGGGTAAGGGCTCCGACCAACAAAGACTGAACAGACAGTCAGCCACCGCCAGAACAACTATGCGCCCCCCCCCCCCCCCCCCCCCCCCTCCCCCAGCAAGCAAAAACGAAACTGCAGGAAAGACGATTCAATCCATCCATCGTGCTATGACAGCCCAGCTCCGCCCCCCTGCTCTTGATCTCTCCTGGTCACCAACGGTCCTACAGAGGTCAACAAATCGACCCACAGTGTATTGTAATTATAAAACATATTCCGGTTTCCGTTTGGTGTATATATGTGAGCCGGTTTGGCCTAGCGGTAAGGCGTTAGGCTGGTAAAGCGGAAGGACCTCGGTTCGATACCGCTTCCGGCTCTCCTTTCTCTTCAAAAAGGTTGTGGGTTTGTGGACGCTGTCTTGTGACTTTGCCCGTCACTTCCTGCTGAAAACATTAAAATGGCTCTCATCGCTGCCCATCTTAATTAATGCAGGAATCATTCTGGTGGTGACAGCGTAGCGATGGGTATATAATCTCCCTCCCCTCCCCTCCCCCCCCCCCCCCCCCCCCCCCCCCCCCCCCCCCCCGACTTCTCCCCGTCCCTAATAAGCCTTATGGTTTCTGTGGACGTTAAGCACCGTATTTACTTACTTACTTCCTTTCGGTGTCAGAGTTCAGGAGCTGTGTGAGAGTCGAGGTGGCCGTCCGTCCTGGGCTGTCCGTCCTAACGAGCCTTCTGGTTTCCGTGGACGTAACTTACTTGAAGCAACACTGAACCATGCTTAGGCACTGGTCACAGTTTGTCCCTAATACGTCATCCGACATCCGAGGACATGACTGAAGCTCTGCTTCATCCTTTCGGTGCTGGCATGAAGGGGACGGCATAAGGAGCTACCTATTATGACACCGACTTGTCCAAACTGATCGACGGGTTTAAGCCACATCACTGGAGCGGGAGGGGGAGGGGGGGGGGGGGGGGGGTGGGGGGGGGGGGGGAGGGGGGGGGGGGGGGGGGGGGGAGGGGCGGGGGGGGGGAGGGGGGGCGAGGGGGGGGTTGAGGAGGAGGAAAGGGGACGAGGCGGAGGAGTGAAGGCCGATTCGTAGCTGACATCAGCACTTTTTTCCGAAGCCATGTCTGTACTGCTGATTTGTTTGCTCCGCTTTTGGAAGTTTACTTGTCAGTTATTAATGTTTATTTAAATATATTTTACTTTGTCAGTCCACGGACACGTGGGTGGGGTGGGGGGGGGTGGGGGGGATGGGGGAAGGGCTGTGGTTATTATTTTCTTTAGAGGAGAGGAGAAGGGGTAGTTAAAAAAATAAACGACTGACACTATCTTCAAAAGGGTAAAATATGTGGGGGTGAGCTCGCGGTTACGATTCTTTTAATTACAAAAGAAAAGAAAAGATTGTTCTCCCTAACACACCCCAAAAAACCACACACACACAACACCCCACACACACCACACACCCCACAACCCCCAACACACACACACACAAAAAAAAAAAAAAAAAAAAAAAAAAAAAAAAAAAAAAAAAAAAAAAAAAAAAAAAAAAAAAAAAAAAAAAAAAAAAAAAACACACACACACACACACACCCGAGAGAGGGGGAGGGAGAAAGAAGAAGAGAAAGAAGAAAAAGAGAGAGAGAGAAGAGAGAAAAGAGAGAAAAGGGGAAAAAAGAGAGAAGAGAGAGAGAGAAGAAGAAAGAAAGAAGAAAAGGAAAAAAAAAAAAGAGAGGAGAGAGGAGAGAGAGAGAGAGAGAAGAACGAGAGAAGAAGAGAAGAGAGAGAGGAAAGAAAAGACAGACAGACAGACGAGACAAGAGAGAAAAGAGAAGAAAAAAAGAGAAGAATTTTCGACATCGTCAGTCTTTAACAGGTGCGAAGCGGTGCGTTACGGTTATGATATTTTTATATATACACATATATAAAAGATTGTCTTACTTCCCTCACCCCGCCCCCCCAAAGAAAAAAAGAAAAAAAGAAAAAAAAAAGAATCTTTTTTTGGCTACCGTCTTCAACAGCTGTGTAGCAGGGCGGTTACGGTTACGATTCTTTTATATATAAAAAGATTGTTTCTACTTCCCTCCACCCCTCTTCGCCCCCCCCCCCCCCCCCGCCCCCCCCACACCCCACACAACATCAAAAAAAAAAAAACACAAAAAAAAACACCCCTGTACAAAAAAAAAAAAAAAAAACAACAACACAACAACAACACAACACAGACAAACAACAACACAACAACAAAAAAAAACAAAAAAAAACACACCACAACACAACCACAAAAAAACACAACAAACACCCCCACCCCGCCCCCCAAAAAAAAAAAACAAAAAAAAAACCCACCCCAACACACACTTCACACAAAAAAACACCCCCCACACCCCCCCCCCCCCCCCACCCCCCCCCCCACACAAAAACACACACCACACACACACACACACCCCCAAAAAACACACCCACAACAACACACACACACACACACACACACACACACACACACCACACACACACAACCCCACACCACACACACAAAACCACACACACCACACACCACACACACCACACACACACACACAAAGGAGAGAAATTTGCGACACCGTCTTCAACAGCTGTGTAGGCGTCTGTGGCGGTGAGGTCGCTGTTGTAATTCTTTGAACAACAACAACAACAACTAAAAACTGTTTGTTATCCCGACATAAAACGCCGTTACGATTCTTAAATATATATATATTGCTTGTTTTTCCGCCCCCCCCCCCCCCCCCCCCCCAAAAAAAAACAAAAACAAACAAACAAAATAACAAAAAAAAAACAACAAAAAAACAACCCCCCACCCAACACAACTACCAAAACAACAACAAAACAACAAACAAAAACAACAACAAAACAAACAAAAAACACAACAAACAAACAAAAATGTAAAAAGAAAAAGAAAAAAAAGAAATCCCGACATCGTCTTCCATAGCTGCGTAGGTGTCTGATCTGTGGCGGTGAAGTCGCGATTACAATTCTTCCAACAACAACAAAAAACAACTGTTTGTTCTCCCGACATAAAACCAAACAACAACAACAACAACAACAACAACAACAAAAACAAAAACAGTACTCCAGACACCGTATTCAGCAGCTGCGTTTTTTGTAGCGATGAGGTCGCGGTCACGATTCTTTTATAAACATATAATGTACCCCACCCCCCCCCCCCCCCCCCCCCCCACCACCACCACAAAAAGAGAAAAATTCCGACCCCGTCTTCAGTAGTTCACATAGGCATTCGCGCTGATATAACCGCACTAGCTGACTGGGCGGAAAAAACACCAGTTTACTTACTTACTCCATAGGCGTCTGTGTCGCGGTTACAATTTATTTTTATTTATTTTTTTAAAAATCTTTCTTCTTTCCCCCCTCCCAATTAAAAACAAAAACAACAACAAAAATCCGACACCGTCTTCAACAGCTGCGTAGCGGTGCGGTTACGGTTACGATTCTTTTTATATGTAAACATATTGTTTGTTCTCCTCTGTATATATATAGATTGTTCTACTTCCCTCTCCCTCCCCTCTCTCCGACTCTCTCCCACCCCAAAGTAAAGAGAGAGAGAGAGGAGAGAGAGAGAAGAGAGAGAGAGAGAGAGAGAGAGAGAGAGAGAGAGAGAGAGAGAGAGAAACAGACAGACAGACAGACAGAGACAGAGAGAGAAAAGAGAAGAAAAAAGAGAAGAATTTTCGACATCGTCAGTCTTTAACAGGTGCGAAGCGGTGCGTTACAGATATTTTTATATATACACATATATAAAAGATTGTCTTACTTCCCTCACCCCGCCCCCCCAAAGAAAAAAAGAAAAAAAGAAAAAAAAAAGAATCTTTTTTTGGCTACCGTCCTCAACCAGCTGTGGGGGCAGGGCGGTTACGGTTACGATTTTTTTAAATTTTAAAAAAAGTTTGGGTTTTCCCACTTTCCTCCCCCCCTCTTCGCCCCCCCCCCTTTCCCCCCCCCCCCGCCCCCCCCCGCCCCCCTTTCACAGTCTTCAGAAAGCTACGTGGGTGCGGTTAGGGTTAAAATTTTTTTTCCCGTCATCATATATATTTTATATATATATATATATATATATATATAAAAAATTTTACCTTTTTTTTTAAATAAAAAAAAGGGGGGGGGGCCGGGGGGGGGGGGGGGGGGGGGGGGGGCCTTTTGAAAGGGAAATCCCTTAAAGGAGGAAACCCCTAAAAGAGAGAGAGAAAAAAAACAGACAGACAGACAGACAGAGACAGAGAAAAAGAGAAGAAAAAAGAGAAGAATTTTCGACATCGTCAGTCTTTAACAGGTGCGAAGCGGTGCGTTACGGTTAAGATATTTTTATATATACACATATATAAAAGATTGTCTTACTTCCCTCACCCCCCCCCCCCCAAAAAAAAAAAGAAAAAAAGAAAAAAAAAAGAATTTTTTTGGGTTTTCCCCCCCAGCTGTGTAGCAGGGCGGTTACGGTTAGGGTTTTTTTTATATATAAAAGTTGTTTCTATTTTCCTCCACCCCTCTTCCCCCCCACCCCTTCCCCCCCCCCCCCCCCCCCCCCCCGTCAAGTCTTCACAGCTACGTAGCGGGGGGCGGTTAGGGTTAAAATTCTTTTTTATCAATATATATATATATATATATATATATATATATATATATATATTTTAAATATATATTTTTATAAAATATATATATATTATATACTTAAGAACAGAGTTCACCCCCCCGTCCCCTTTTTGGCCCCCCCCCCCCTTTAAAAAAAAATTTTTTTGGGCCCTCAAAAAAAAGGAAATTTCCCGCCGAATGCTTTACAAAAATTTTTTATATTTTTTATATATATTTTAAAAGTTTTGCCCCCTTCCTTCCCCCTTTCCCCCCCCCCCCCCACCCCGCCCGCCCCCCCCCCCCCCCCCCCACCCACCACTCCCCCCCCCCCCCCAAAAAAAAGAAAAAAAAAAGAAATTTTTTCCCACACCGTCTTCAACGCTGCGTAGGCGTATGTGGCGGCGAGGGCGGCCAGGCCCTCTTTGAATCGCACTGCAAGGTGACTCGGCAGCTTTCAGCCCTCTTGCAAACCCGGGAAATCGCTGGAGTCAAGGTCCCGAGGGGTTTTTTTGTTGTTGTCGTTGTTTTCCCTCCTCCCTCTTCTCCTGTTCTGAAGTCACTGACAGCGAGATAGCTGATCGGTAAATGATTTGTAATGCCCTGTTGTGTCTGGACCTACCATAACGCTGGCGAGACAGAGAGAGAGAGAGAGAGAGAGGGGGGGGGGGGGGAGGAGAAGTGTGTGTGTGTGTGGTGTCCAATGTGTGTGTGTGTGTGGTGTGTGTGTGTACTGATTGATTGTGGTGGAGTGAGTAGTGGGTGTGTGTGTGTGTGTGTGTGTGTGTGGTGTGTGTGGTGTGTGTGTGTGTGTGTGTGTGTGTGGTGTGTGTGTGTGTGTGTGTGTGTGTGTGTGTGTGTGTGTGTGTGGGGTGTGTGTGTTGTGAGGTGTGCGTGTCAGGTGTGTGCCATGATGTGTGGTGTGGTGTGTGGTGTGTGTGTGTGTGTGTGTGTGGTGTGATGGGGTGTGTGTGGGGTGGTGTGGGGGGTGTGTGTGTTGTGTGTGTGTGTGTGTGTGTGTGTGTGTTTTGGGGTGTGTGTGTGTGTGTGTGCCATGATGTGTGTGTGTGTGTGTGTGTGTGTGTGTGTGTGTGTGTGTGTGTGTGTGTGTGTGTGTGTGTGTGTGTGTGTGTGTGTGTGTGGTTGTGTGGTGGTGAGTGAGTGGTGAGTGGTGTGTGATAGGAAGAGAGAAAGAGAGAGAGACAGACAGAGAGAAGGGGGGGGGGGGGGGGGGGGCGGAACAGAGCAAGGGAGAGACAGACAGCTGGTAGTTTGTAACTGGATTTTAACGTCCTGTCAACCGTACAGGATCCACTATGGACGATCAAACTCGGCCAAGACGATGTGCAACACCACATCGTACGTCATTCACTAATTCAAAGCTGAGAAGAAGAAGAAGAAAAGAAAAAAAGAAAAGAAAAAAAAAGAAGAAAAAAAAAGGGGGGGGGGGGGGGGGGGGGAAAGAAAAAGGAGAAAAAAAGGAAAGAAAATGTTCTGATGATGTACCTTTGGTGGCAACACTGTACCTCGCGTTATGACTTGTTCATGTGACGTCTTTCGAGCGCTAATTCACTCCCTTGATTGCTTTTGCTGCGGTGCTCGTGTCAGTGACGTCTTTCGAAAGCTAATTAACTCCCTTGAGCGTTTATTGAAAAACTAAGTGTAACACTAAAACAAAACTATAAAAGCCCACAAAACAGCCAGTCGAGCCGTCCCTAATAATCCGTACGGTCTCTGTGGACGTAAAGCAACACTGAACTCGGAAGAACTTGAAAAAGAGAGAGAGAGAGAGAGAGAGAGAGAGAGAGAGAGAGGAAGAGAGAGAGAGAGAGAGAGAGAGAGAGAGAGAGAGAGAGAAGAAGAAGAAGACGAAGACGAAGAAAAAGAAAAAGAAAAAGAAAAAGTGAACCTGTCGAGCAGTCGGCTGTACCAAAATTTGGCTATTAGGCAAGAGCGGCCGCATAGCCAAATGGACTGTCAGTACCACAACGCCCAGTCAGTTGCAGAAAGTGACGACGCCCAGGGTCTGACAGAGCTCACTGATGTGTGAAAGTCGAGGTGGACGTCCTGGGCTCCCGACCCCGGTAATAAGCCTACGGTTTCTGTGGACGTAGAACAACACGCAACCAATCCAGGATCTGTAACCAACTGAACCAACGCGGGCCGGCACTTCTGAGACAGAAGAAAAACAAAACGACAATGATGACATCCCGTGTAGTCCACACCAACTGATTCCCGCCGCGGAATTCCGACTGAAACGACGATGATCGGCTGCGTTGCCATAGTCAGCATTCGAAGTGTGCCGAAGCTATTTCAGTCAAACATTCGTGTTTATTTCAATGAGAGCCTGACAGAAATGGCGGTTCCGTTTGAGAAGCGGTTAACAAGAGCGGTTTTTAGTTCAGCCGAAGACAGCACCAGGCTTCTTTATACTCTGTTTCAACTCACGAAGGGGAAGAACTGTATCCGGAGGGTAAAACCGACTCGTGCAGGCCTACTGACTCGATGTGGCACTTACTGACTAGGCGGGAAGCACGTCGTGTCAGTCGAGTCAGTCTCTTCTTCTTCTTCTTCGTCTTCTTTTTCTTCTCTCTTCTGCCTTCTTCTTTCTGTTGCCTTCTTCTTCATCATCCTCATCCTCGCGGCTTTGTCTACTTGTCCTTCTGTGTTGGCCCAGCCAGCGTTTAGTGCCAACAGAAACCTCGTTCCCTTTTCACTTCGCTCGCTTCCGTCCACTGGGGAAAAACAGTCTGCTTTGTTTAATAGGTATTTTGTCTGGGACACCAACCCCTTCCTCCTCCTCCCAGACGGCTGTGGTACAGCGGACGGCCCCTCCCTCCCTCCGCTTACCCTCCCCCCCCCCCCCCCCCCACCCTCCGCCCCACCTACACAGACACTGCTTACAATTTACCATTCAACATTGTCACAGAGTAAGTAAGTAAACATGGTGCTTAACGTCCACAGAAACCGTACGGCTTGTTAGGGACGGGGAGAAGGTGGGGGGGGGGGGGGGGGGGGGGGGGGGGGGTATGGAGGTGGGGGGAGAGGGAGATTATATACCTATCGCTACGCTGTCACCACCAGAATGACTCCTGCATTAAGATGGGCAGCGATGAGAGCCATTTTAATGTTTCAGTAGGAAGTGATGGACAAAGTCACAGGACAGTGTCCGCAGACCGCAACCTTTTCGAAGAGAAAGGAGAGCCGAAGCGGTATCGAACCGAGGTCCTTCTGCTTACCAACCTAACGCCTTACCGCTGGGCCAAACCGGCTCTCTGGTTGTCACAGATGATGATGATGTCAGTTGACATATTAGGGACAAGTTGTGACCAATGCCGAAGCACGGTTCAACAATTCTTTACGTCCACGGAAACCAGAAGGCTCGTTAGGACGGACAGTCCAGGACGTCCACCTCGACTCTCACACAGCTCCTGAACCATGTGTTGTCACAGATTGCCGCTGTCA
>JABMCL010000144.1:165000-182500 GCA_018857735.1 Alviniconcha marisindica
CCTTCTCCAAAAACACTGTGTAGCTGCTCAGATAACAGGTAATATTTCTGAAGAATATCTCATGTTGAATGAAGAAGAAGAACGCCCATGTTGCAAGGTACGTTGAAGGTAACAAAAAATGGTCACACATACAATCCATTCACCATGTGGAAAATTGGAATGCATATAATATATATATATATTTAATATGTCAATGTGCAGTTGCATAATATATAATATCGACCAGATGGTGGATAATATTCAGAGCTCAGGAGCTGTGTGAAAGGTCGAGGTGGACGTCCTGGGCTCCCGTCCCTAATAAACCTACGGTTTCTGTGGATGTAAAGCAACACTTCAACCAACCAACGGGTAACATTCTGAAGATGGTGTATGGGTGCCTGTGTGGCAGGGTCATAAAAAATGGTCATACATGCAGTCCACTCACCCTGTGGAAAATTGGAATACATTTGTCAGTATATGTACAATTACATGAGCAGTGCTACCCAATCCTAATAGTACACCACTAGATGCAGTGTTTTAGAGTTTACCTGTGAGTGCTCACCTTATGATTAATAACCTGGGTACTGGCAATGCTACAGCCACTGCAAAGAGCAGTGCTACCCAGTCCTAAAAGTACATGCAGTGTTTTAGAGTTTACCTGTGAGTGCTCACCTTATGATTATCACCTGGCCACTGGCAAGACTATAGCCACTGCAAAGAGCAGTGCTCCAAGCAGTACACGAATGCAGTGTTTTACATTTAGAGTTTATATGTCATGATGCAATTAAAGATGGGGGGTACGGGGGTAGGGGAGGGGTATATATTTGTTATTGTGCCCAAGCAGCTGGTGAAATTTCTCCCAATTTCTCATCCTGAAGTAACTGGTGTTAGCATCCAGCTAGTGCACATGACAGACAGATTTTGTATCAAGTAAGTAAAACTTGGTGCTTAATGTCCACAGAAACCATAAGGCTTATTACAATATTAGGGACGGGAGAATGGGGGGAAGGAGGTGAGGAGGAGAGGGAGATTATACACCTTTCGATTTTATATCTGACTGGCAGCAGCTTATATACATGTGGAAATGGGAATTGTTGATAATAATTTAGGCATTGATCGTGTATTTACTGAATAATTCACTCGATAAAGATAGGTATTGGTTGTATGACATGTGGGTGTAAACTGCCCATGACGGTCTGTAGATCTGTATGTTTGTTGGAGTAATTGCTGTAGCTGGGTCAAATTGATTGGCTTTCAGCATAATAATATACGGAAGATGTATGATGTAATAATGTTGTTTTGGATGGAATGTGTCGGGCTATCCAGGTATCATTGTAAAACACCTGGGTTATTTTATATTAGACTTTAATTTAAAGGCAGCATTGGGGAAACGTCAGACTCAGAGAGACATAGTTCAGGAGCTGTGTGAGAGTCGAGGTGGCCGTCCTGGGCTGTCCGTCCTAACGAGCCTTCTGGTTTCTGTGGACATAAAGCTATATTGAACCATGCTTCGGCATTGGTCACAGCTTGTCCCTAATATGTCAACTGACATCTGAGAACATTAAGCAGTGCTACCTACCTACGTCTGAGAGACGGGGTGTTGTGAACATGGGCTTTTCTGAGCGCATAAATACCATCTTGAACTGAACTGAACTGAACTGAACTGAACTGTTAAAACTGAACTGAACTGAACTGTTAAAACTGAACTGAACTGAACTGAACTGTTAAAACTGACCAGATAAATGTATGTGCTGACCAAGTTTTCCTTTCCTTGCTCAATTTGAGGAGACCCTGTCCAGTTGACAGAATGCTAAAATTCAATCACCAACTAACTTCGTATTAATACTGGTAATACCTGTACTGTTGCTGTATTGATCAACTGTACACCCGCTGTAGGTACCAGAAGTTGATTGTGGGTGTATGAAACGGAATTACAACAATGCAGATTCTGTTATCCTCCCCTTCTGGTTTCACACACAAACACTCACACACACGCACACAGACACACGCACACATGCGCGCGCACACACACACACACACACACACACACACACACGCACGCTCACATGTGTCAGAGTGTAACCTATTTAATGTTACATCTCATGTTAAATGAAATGAATTCCTGATTCATTTTAGTAGGAAATTACGTTTGTAAGGATCAAAACAATGTGATTAGAAAAAAAAATCTATGTAAATGTTGATAGTAGCAAACTTGATTAAGTAACGCTCTTAAGATGTTTTATTTCTTGAACATAACACGTTTTCCATGTTGTTGTGCTCCAGTTCCAAAACCCAGTGTCTGATCAAGAGATCACCCACATTGATAGACAGGCAGACATCACACACACGCACGCACGCACGCACGCACGCACACGACACGCACGCACACACACACACACGACACGCACCACACACACACACGAACGCACGCACGCACACACACACACACACACACACACACACACACACACCACCACCACCACGCACGCACGCACGCACGCACGCGCAGCCCCCCCCCCCCCCCCCCCCGCCCCCGTCAATTAAGCGGGCTACACGTGGAAAGCCGTCTCGCTCTGGGGATCAATGTAACCCTTCGATAAACTCACGAACCGAGAAGTGTGGTGTTCCACCTCGGAGAAATTTGAGCCCAACAACTCGATAAACAAGAAAGAATATCCTCCGGGCAGGCTAAAGCTAAATCGATAACGACAACACGAACGGCCGCGGCCGGACAAAACAACAACAGCAACAGCAGGTAGATTCCGCATCTGTATGTCGCTTCCAAGTTTGCTCCCTCCCCATTCCCCCCCGCCCCCCCCCCCCCCCCCCCGCCCCTCCAGTGGCCGGCCCTGAAACTGACTAAGTAAGTAGGTAAACCTGGTGCTTAAGGCTTACTAGGTACGGGGAGAAGGGGGGGAGGAGGGGGGGGGGGGGGAGATTATATCGCTAGCGTAAATCGCTACACTGTCGCCACCAGAATGACTCCTGCATTAAGATGCACTGCCGGCGATGAGAGCCATTTTAAAGTTTCAGTAGGAAGTGACGGACAAGGTCACTAGACCGTCAGTGTCCACAAACCACAACCTCTTTGAAGAGAAAGGAAAACCGAAGCGGATTCGAACCAAAGTCCTTCCGCTTACCAGCCTAACGCCTTACACGCTAGGCCGCCAAACCAGCTCCGGCACCGGCCCTGACACTAAAAGCTGGCAGTGGCAGTTATAGTCAGTGGCACTGACACTCCGAGCATCGCTTTCCGGCACCTTCCTGCAAGGAAGGATGTCGTAAACCAGTGCTTGGAGTTTGAGTCGGTGGCAGAAGGCAGCCAACCAGCCAACCAGCCAGCCAACCAACCAACCAACCAACCACTCGGCACATCGCTGCCTGGGATCGGAAGGCGCGCTCTTCAGTCGCCTCCACCTCCAGATCTCGGGTTATCATTATCGGTCCTTGCGAAAGGGGCAGGTGCGCGCGTGCTGGCCGCTGGGAGTAACGAGAGGAGCAGAACGCGCTGCACATGAGGCGAGGGCTCTCTGTTTGAATGCTCGCTTTTGTATTGGGTTACGGTGCAACGCCCACCCGAATTATCGCGAAGCGGGCATCACGGAAGAATTCCGGCTGAGGGTTTGAAGAAGAAGAAGAAGAAGAAGAAGAAGTGAGAAGAAGGCAGGCTTTTAGTGTTTGCTCCTTGAGGCCGCTGAGGTGTTGAGGAGACTAGTGAGATGGTGGGGCCGGAGGGTGGGGGGGTCAGTGAGGGTTGGGGGTGGGGGGGGGGGGGGGGGGGAGGGAGGGGTATTTGCCTTCTGCTTCGTTTATGGGTGGGCTTTGCCTTCTGCTTCGTTTATGGTTGGGCAACCAGTTTCGATTCGTCTGCTTTGTGGGAGGAAGGAAGGCGGTTACTCTAGGAGAGAGAGAGAGAGAGAGGGTGGGGGGTGGGGGGGGGGGGGGGGGGGTCCCAGTCGCCTACATGCTGGATTTAAGAAAAGCGGTAAGTTTAGGTAAGCATAGACTCAAAGCTTACCTGAGACGTACCTGAGATTTCTGTATGTTTCCATTTCTGTGACTTCTGGCGATAATAAGAGAGAGAGAGAGAGAGAGAGAAGAGAGAGAGAAGAGAGAGAGAGAGAGAGAGAGAACGTAAAACAACAGTCCAAGCATGTCCCGGTTCAAAAACGTTTAATCCAAATCACAGTTTTGCCCACGAGAGAGAGAGAGAGAGAGAGAGAGAGAGAGAGAGAGAGAGAGAGAGAGAGAGAGGGAGGGGAGAGAGAGAGAGAGAGAGAGAGAGAGAGAGAGAGAGAGAGAGAGAGAGAGAGAGAGAGAGAGAGTGTAAGTTGAGGAGGAGAGAGAGAGGGGGGGCGGGGTAGGGGGTCTATTGTTGATCGACCACTACACACAAGAACGAAACAGGGTCTTGTCTGTCAGACAAACAGAGAAACCTTTTTGACGAGCAGCAGAATTTTGACAGGCTCCGGTGACACTGATGCGATGGTCGGCATAATTATGATATGATTTAGGTTTTGCCGAACTTTGAATATATATATATATATATATATTTTTGTTGTTGTTGTTGCCGAACTTTGAGATAGCATCGTAAACGTACGTTAATTCAACTCGGTGACTTAAGTAACCATATTACACGAGACGCACAGTTCGAAGTCTTACACCATTTCAAGCGATGGTGAATGGATACAGACACAAATGTGTATATGGTTTGTTTGTTGACTGCAAATAAGGTTGGCTAGTTGTTGTTTATTTTAACATAAATTTCTATTGGTGCAACTTGCTGATACATGTTGTTAGCATGATAATTGTAAGATCAGTCTAATATCACCTATGTGAAAATATTTTAAATAAAGAAAGGAAGAAGAAGAAGAAGCGATAATGATCATCTGACTGACGCGGTCGAATTGTGGCAGTTTAATTTCAAATGCCTCCTGCAGCATAAAAAGTCCCTAGCAGACTTCTTCATGAATGTTTTATAATTTACTGGTAATCATTGCTTTAGACGAGTTTTGTTCAGCAACTGGGCTTCATCTAAATTTTACCCCCCCCCCCTCCCACTCTGTTCCCCAGTGGCACAATTATTTGCATTTTCCATTTATCTGCATTCCCCCTTTAACTGCATTCATGAATTAAGAATACCTTGGAAACGGTTGTACTTATTGAGGACAGAGGTCACACACATTGTTAAAATGTGAACCCTGTTCGTTTAGACTGGACAGAACAATACACTTGTTAATTATTGAACAGCACATTGCATCTTTGTCGTGTCCAGATAAAAGGTGTACATGTGTTTGAACCTTTTGTGGGTTTCGATTGGGTTTTTGGAACACTGGCAGTCGACTGCGCCTCTGTATGTGGCCTTTTATTTATCACACACACACACACACACACCACACACACACACACACACACACACACACACACACCACACACACACACACACACACACACACACACACACACACCACACACACACACACGTGTAATCTTTTGTCAGTGTTCTCGACATCGTACACGCCTATTGATCTGATTAAAATTGCAGGGAAAGAGTTAACCTCGACATTGTATATATATACACGCTTATTGATCTGATTAACCTTGCAGGGAAAACGTGAACTTGATAGCGTACACGCCTATTGATCGGATTAACCTTGCGGGGAAAGGGTTAACTTGAAAGCGTACACGCCTATTGATCTGATTAACCTTGCGGGGAAAGGGTTAACTTGAAAGCGTACACGCCTATTGATCGGATTATCCTTGCGGGGAAATGGTTAACTTGAAAGCGTACACGCCTGTTGATCTGATTAACCTTGCGGGGAAAGGGTTAATTTGAAAGCATACACGCCTATTGATCTGATTAACCTTGCGGGAAAAGGGTTAACTTGAAAGCATACACGCCTATTGATCTGATTAACCTTGCGGGAAAAGGGTTAACTTGAAAGCGTACACGCCTATTGATCTGATTAACCATGCAGGGGGAAGAGTTCCTCGACAGCGTACACGGCTATCAGTGTGATTAACCTTGCAGGAAAAGAGTTAACCTCGACAGCGTACCCGCCTATTGATCTGATTAACCTTGCAGACACATAGTACTTACAGAAGAATGCCAAATCAAATGCGCTTCTGGCCTAGGTTGATGCACACACAAGTAATTAATAGCTTTCTAGAATAGTAACGAGTGATTTGGCGTGATACTGGTAATGTGCTTCTGGTAGTGTGCTTCCAGATAGCGGAAGTTGTGTTCCAAGCGCAGCGGTGGGAAGCACAAAACG
Source organism: Alviniconcha marisindica (assembly GCA_018857735.1). Taxonomy (NCBI): domain Eukaryota; kingdom Metazoa; phylum Mollusca; class Gastropoda; family Provannidae; genus Alviniconcha; species Alviniconcha marisindica. The sequence continues at coordinate 171,255 of JABMCL010000144.1, forward strand.
GATCGTCCTAAAGTGCATGCTGCATTGATACTCGCAGTTGCACTCACGGTGCCCACCTTTCAGTCTCACCAATGTTAAAGTTACTCAGGCTCATAGTTACACTCGCTGTAATATTCGCTTGTCAAAGAATGTGTCGGGCCATTGAGCTTACATAAGTTATAGCAGGCAGTAAGCATTAAGGTTCTTTGTACAGAGAGAGAGAAAAAAAAAGAAAAGAAAAAAAGAAGAAAAAAATATTAATAAGAGGAACAGCTGCAAGGAGAATAACAGCTAAACCGGTTTGGCCCAGTGTAAGGCTTTAGGCTGATATAAAAGCGGTATGGCGTCGGTTCGATTTTCTTCCCGTCCCTAATAAGCCTTGTGGTTTCTGTGGACGTTAAGCACCATGTTTACTTTTGTTCGATTCCCTGTTTCGGCTGTCCTTTCTCTTCTCAGTTGTGGTTTGTGGATAGACACTGTCAGTTGTGGGTTTGCCCCTCACAGTTAATGAAACGTTAAAACGGCTGTCATCGCTGCCCATCTTAATGCAGAAGTCACTCTGGTAATGACAGTGCAGAGTTAGGTATAGTTACCCTAGCCTGCACCTTCCGGGATCTCGGTCCCCGCCAGTACCTCTTCGGACACACAGTCCCCGCCAGCACCTCACAGTCCCCGTCATTACCTTTTCGGACACACAGTCCCCACCAGTACCTCTTCGGACACACACTGACACAGTCCCCGCCAGTACCTCTTCGGACACACAGTCCTCGCCAGTACCTCCTCGGATACTCAGTCCCCACCAGTACCTCTTCGGACACAGTCCCGGCAGTACCTCCTCGGATACACAGTCCCCACCAGTACCTCTTCGGACACATCCCGGCAGTACCTCCTCGGATACACAGTCCCCACCAGTACCTCTTCGGACACACATTCCCCGCAAGTACCTCCTCGGATACACAGTCCCCACCAGTACCTCTTCGGACACACAGTCCCCGCAAGTACCTCCTCGGATACACAGTCCCTACCAGTACCTCTTCGGACACACTGCAAGTCCCCGCCAGTACCTCTTCGGACACACTGTCCCCGCCAGTACCTCTTCGGACACACACTGACACAGTCCCCGCCAGTACCTCCTCGGATACACAGTGAAACAGTCCCCGCCAGTACCTCTTCGGACACACAGTCCCCGCCAGTACCTCTTCGGACACACAGTCCCCGCCAGTACCTCTTCGGATACAGTCCCCGCCAGTACCTCCTCGGAGTCCCCGCCAGTACCTCTTCGGACACAGTCCCCGCCAGTACCTCTTCGGAAAACGAGCGAACGATAGAACATAGTTAACAGCGGGGGGGGGGGGGGGGGGGGGGGGGGGGGGGGGTGGGTAATCTGTCAGTACCACCTGGGAAACAGAACAAAGGCACCATTATTTTCATGCCGTTTTCTCTTCAGTGCACACAAAGTTTGCTTGGACGTGTTTCGTAGCTCGGGCAGAAGGGAGGTGATCTGTGCGCTCGGGAAAGCCCATAATGAGCTCCACCAGGTCTCTCGGCAGTTTCGCCAGCGTTGTCTTTGTTGAAACAGTTCCAGTGTTGGAACTGATTGACGATGGACAACTCTCATCCGGTCAAGGAAGATCGTTGTGACGATGCCCCTATCTCGTACTGTGAGGGAAGATTTTTTTTTTTTTTTTTACGGGAGGTTAAAATCCAAGAACTAACCAACTCTGCCTTTTTTTCCTTAAAAAAAGAAGAAGGTATTTCTGGCCTCCTGGTATGTTCAGTTTCATGTTTTTAAAGGGGACATTGAAATCCAGGAACTAACCAACGCTGCCTTTTTAATTTCTGGCTTCCTGGTTTGTTCAATTAGATGTGTGCGTGTTTTTGCAGTCCGAACTGATGCTGTAGGATGACGTGTTTGATCATACGACTCGTGTCTAATTGTGACAGGCTAGTTTACCTCCCCCCCCCCCCCGTTACCCCCCCCTCCTCCCCCCGCCCCTCACATCACCTCTTTGCACCCCTCTTGCAAGGAAGTACGACAGCATGTTAACTTGTTTTCCGGGTGCTTCGTGAATGCCCTAGTGAAAAGATCACGGGACGAAGGTGGGGAAACCTGGCGTAAAAACGACTCTTTCCTTAATAAGACCACGCTCCTCAATCACGAACAGCGAATAAGACTTTTTGCCTGTGGTCTGTGAATTGGTGTGCTTTGGCTTCTCTCCTGTATGACCTCAGACGGGATGGGGAGCATATGGGCTGTTTCCGAGTTATAGATCATAGCACCTTGAACTGACCTCTGACCCTGACCTCTGCGGCTAACAGGGCGTTAGATGCCAAGAATCAATCAATTAATTTGGCTGCACTTGACATTGTATTATATATATATATTTCATCTCTCTCTCTCTCTCTCTCCTCTCTCTCTTCTCTTCTCTCTCTCTCTCTCTCTCTCTCTCTATATATATATATATATATATATATATATATAGAGAGAGAGAGAGAGAGAGAGAGAGAGAGAGAGAGAGAGAGAGAGAGTATAACAAAGTCCGAGCATGTCTTGTGTTGGAAACTTTTTATTCCAAATGTTTGCCCATCTTGGGGCTTTTCAAGCCCTGCCCGATCGGCTTGACTGATTCCTACCATATATATATATATGTATATATATATATATATCATATATATATATATATATATATATATATAATATAATGATAATATCAAAAGAAGTAATAACTTAATGTTTCTATGAAGCACAACGCTTTGCACTTTTACTTCTTTAGGGGTTGAACTACGCAACTTGTCAGCTTATATATATATCCGTTTCCTATTCCCGTTCGTGGTCGTGTGCAAAGTAATGTTTGATCACGTTCGGCCTTATTTTTCCACGCACGTGTTCGATGAGAGAGAGAAACACGACGACCGAAAGTTATTACCGGCCTACTAAACCAGAGTTCTTTTACGCTTCTCAGCACATTTCTTTCAGCGCCAGTGTTCTCAAGTTGTGAAAAGGATATTTATATAACCTTGCTCCGTCCGTTCGGCGCTGCTGTTGCACGTTAACCCTTTCACTGCCATGCTTGCCGCGCCGTCACTCTGAAAAAGACCAACAAAAGTGCCGAATTTGAAACCATTAAGGCCCCCCCCCCCCCCCCCCCCCGGGGTCCCCCCTTCGCATCAGCACATGAAAGGATTTCTATTAACACGCATAGTATTGAAAGCAGATTTGTTACAGGGCCATCAAATGTACTGTTTGCAGGCGTGTACGTGAACACTTTTCAGCCCGGAAATTTTACAAGCCGGGGCAGTGAAGGGGTTAATAGCGGCGTTAACTGTGACGGTAAGATTATTTTTAAGCTCTGGGACGCTTTCATTCACGTTTACAAAGTGCCATTTGAATGCCCATTGGCTTTACGCCATTGCTACCAGGCTGTGATGATCCAAGGCCTGCCCCTTACAAGCACGCCGCAAAGGCCTGTCCCTTACAAGCAAGTCGCAAAGACCTGTCCCTTACGAGCAAGCCGCAAAGGCCTGTCCCTTACGAGCAAGCCGCAAAGGCCTGTCCCTTACGAGCAAGCCGCAAAGACCTGTCCCTTACAAGCAAGCCGCAAAGGCCTGTCCCTTACGAGCAAGCCGCAAAGGCCTGTCCCTTACGAGCAAGCCGCAAAGGCCTGTCCCTTACAAGCAAGCCGCAAAGACCTGTCCCTTGCGAGCAAGCCGCAAAGGCCTGTCCCTTACAAGCAAGCCGCAAAGCCCTGTCCATTACAAGCAAGCCGCAAAGGCCTGTTCATTACAAGCAAGCCGCAAAGACGTGTCCATTACGAGCAAGCCGCAAAGACCTGTCCCTTACGAGCAAGCCGCAAAGACCTATCCCTTACGAGCAAGCCGCAAAGACCTGTCCCTTGCGAGCAAGCCGCAAAGGCCTGTCCCTTACAAGCAAGCCGCAAAGACCTGTCCCTTACAAGCAAGCCGCAGACCGTTTGACTGGGTGCAGGGTGGCTTTAGGACCACGTTCAGATGGGTTTGCGATAGATGGTTCCGCGCTGAGCTGTAAGCCCCGCCTCCTTCCTCGCAAGCTTTCGCTCTGACCACCGTGTGGTTTTGCTGTGTTGTCTGGTGGGATGGAGGATTTCGCGCTGACCACCGTGTGGTTTTGCTGTGTTGTCTGGTGGGATGGAGGATTTCGCGCTGACCACCGTGTGGTTTGTGTTGTCTGGTGGGATGGAGGATTTCGCCTGACCACCGTGTGGTTTTGCTTGTTGTCTGGTGGGATGGAGGATTTCGCTCTGACCACCGTGTGGTTTTGCTGTGTTGTCTGGTGGGATGGAGGATTTCGCGCTGACCACCGTGTGGTTTTGCTATGTTGTCTGGTGGGATGGAGGATTTCGCTCTGACCACCGTGTGGTTTTGCTGTGTTGTCTGGTGGGATGGAGGATTTCGCTCTGACCACCGTGTGGTTTTGCTGTGTTGTCTGGTGGGATGGAGGATTTCGCGCTGACCACCGTGTGGTTTTGCTGTGTTGTCTGGTGGGATGGAGGATTTCGCTCTGACCACCGTGTGGTTTTGCTGTGTTGTCTGGTGGGATGGAGGATTTCGCGCTGACCTCTAAGTTCTGCCTGCTTCCTCACAAGCTTTCGAGCTGAACACCGTGTGGTATTACTGTGTTGAAAACAAAAACAACCCAAAACAACAACAAAAAACAATATCACCACCACCACCACCACCACCACCACCACCACCAACAACGACAACAACACACAACAACAACACAACAACAACAACAACAACAACAACAACAACAACAACAACAACAGACAGACAGACAGACAGACAGACAGACACACACACACACACACACACACACACACACACACACACACACACACACACACACACACACATCAACACACTACACACACACACACGCGCGCCTCCACACACAAAACAACACACACACACACACATACACACACACACACACACACACACACACACACACACACACACACACACACACACACACACACACACACACACACACACACACACGCGCGCGCGTAACAAGATCAAGAAATAATGATTCTAAGACAGAACGGCTTCTGCACTTTTACTTTCTTCTAGGGGTTGAACTGCACAACACAAACTTGTCAACTGGTTTCTCAAATAAGCTAAATACAGAAACCCATTAGCCAGAGGCATACGAGAACAGCATCCAAGTAGCTGAATGCTTCTGTTCTGCTACAACTGATGAACATGAATTTAGTGCAGCACAAAATAATGTAGAGCGTGATCGTTAGAATACCAGCTCTCAAAAGCGCAGGATCTTTACCGTAGGGGTGACTTTTCTCTTCTTTTTCTTCTGATGCCATGTCAGCATGGATGCTTGGTTGAAGTGTTGCTTTACGTCCACAGAAACCGTAGGTTTATTAGGGACGGGAGCTCAAGACGTCCACCTCGACTTTCACACAGCTCCTGAGCTCTGTCAGTGTGCTGGTTGAAGTGCTGCTTTACGTCCACAGAAACCGTAGGTTTATTAGGGACGGGAGCCCAGGACGGCCACTCGACTTTCACACAGCTCCTGAGCTGTGCCACGTCAGCAGCAAAATAAACAACAGAAGTACGTCAGGTCCTCGTGTAATCATCAGGTAATGGGCTAGAACACTCCGAAGGATTGCATCTTGCGATGGTTTATGTTGAAAGTGTGAATTTGTTCAGAAACGTTCGTCATTTGTAATTCAGTTCGTACATCAAACGACGCGAGGAAATGTCATTATTTGTATCTCCTTAAGACGAAAATCGATAAGTTCAGTTAGATTGACGTTACGTGCTTCTCTCTGCTACCCAGAATCCCCAAACCTCGTCAATAACCCAATCGTCGTTGGGCTGGCAGCTGTTTTTTTGCAGAGTAGAAATAATGGATGACTTGTTATTTTACTTAGACCTAGGGAGTTACGGCCGTAAACCTTCCCCCAGTCACTGCAGACACCTCTGTCAATGAAACAAAATCCTCGAACCTCGTCAATACACCCTCTGGCGTGGCTTTGATTCATTTTCACGATGAATGATCCGCCGTAAGATGCTCGGGATCGGAACACCGCACAGCTTGGGATGGGAATTAAAGAGCCGTGCACTCCGACTGGGAACACAGAAAAACTGGGCGACGGTTTTCCGTTTCTTCTGGATACTCATAAGCAGCACTATTTCGGCAGATCTCATGGGGATACTTGTTAAGTGATCAACCGATGGTAACTGTAATGTCACGAGCGGTTTCGTTTTCCGGCGGTTTTTGAAGTAAGTAAGTAAGTAAGTAAGTAAGTAAGTAAGTAAGTAAGTCGGTGTTTTACGCCCAGTCGACCAGTGCGGTTATATCAGGGCGATTGAAGAAAGTGAACTTTTGCCCGGAGAAGTTAAAAATCGAGCATGGAAGTGTTGAATGTGGGGTGTACAAGAAGCCGTTTGCCAACAAACTGACATCACAATACACGGGAAGGCATCCTTGTTCTAACCATGTCGATCACAGACGTTTGTAGCAGTTTCTGTAAAATAAATAATAATTAAAAACAAAAACAAACAACAACAACCCCTCCCCAAAACAAACAAGCAAACAAACAAACAAACAAAGCAACAACAACATCAACAACAACAACAACAACAGCACAAAACAACAACCAACGCACGCACGCACGCACGCACGCACGCACGCAAAACAACAACAAACAACCCATGATGATCAGTTAGAGGTGTAACATCGACATTCGAAGTAAATCGGTGTAGTTCACCAGGACTAACGTTCCGTTCCGACCTGCCGCTCTGGGTGGGCCACGCTGGAACAGGAGACTCGGGATGGAAAGCTCGGAACGCGGATACACTGTGTGGTACCTAGCCGACGACGTTTCAGGCGCACAGCGAGTGTCGGTATCAGTGCTGAACATAAAACTGACTGAACGGATGGCGAAATGAAAGGGTAATTAATCATCGGTGGGGAATCTCGCGCTCGCACGTGCGAGTGGGTGGCCCCCTGGGTCTGCTGCTTGGCCACGCCCTTTAAAGCTCTGAAGACTGTAACTTAAACCACAGATATTACGTTAAATAGTTACTGCGTTCGTAAGTACGCTTAAAGCCGAGTAAGCTTCCTTACTTTGAAGTCTGGCTGCTGTCCACACGCCGAGCCTCGCTTTCAGCCCGTCCGGCACATTTGCTCCAGACTTTGCGGCCAGAATTGGTTACGGCCACTGAAAGCCGGCACTCTTCGTGTCCGCACAGCTGACCACCGACACTGTCGGCGCCCTCCGAAAGGTTTAACGTTTGGGTACTAATAAGACTTGGGGGGGGGGGGGGGGGGGGCAACATAGCTTCCAAGCACGCACGTAAACATGAAGCGCGTCCGCCCCGGGTAGACTGCTGTGAGCTCCGTCTCAAGTCAAACGATTTTGGTGCAGCACACACTGACGTGGCGTAAGCAGCGTGGACGGTTATAAAAGAAACGCCTGAGACAATTTAACTTGTCTATTACAAACTTACTTCCGTTTGGGCACCAGCGAAAATCTGTCCTACTTCTATTTGGGCACCAGCGAAAATCTGTCCTACTTCTATTCAGTGGGCACCTATGAAAATCTGTCCTACTTCTATTTGGGCACCAACGAAAATCTGTCTTACTTCTATTTGGGCACCAACGAAAATCTGTCTTACTTCTATGTGGGCACCATTGAAAATCTGTCCTACTTCTGTTTGGGCACCAATGAAAATCTGTCCTACTTCTATTTGGGCACCAATGAAAATCTGTCCTACTTCTATTTGGGCACCAACGAAAATCTGTCCTACTTCTATTTGGCACCAATGAAAATCTGTCTTACTTCTATCTGGGCACCAATGAAAATCTGTCACTCAGAGTTAGCGGACAGTTTTCGGAGACCAGTGGCGTAACCAATGGCAGTGATTGGAGGAAGGATGTCTTAGACCGATGTTTGGAGTGGCTGCTGTGCTGTGCTATGGTGAATGCCTGAGCGTATCGGCGCACAGTTCTCAGCGGGGTCAGTTGAAGCATCTCTGTCTCTGTCTCTCTCTCTGTCTGTCTCTCTCTCTCTCTCCCTCTCTCTCTTGTCTCTCTCTCTCTGTCTCTCTGTCTGTCTCTCTCTCAGCCGTCTCTACCCTCACAAGTCTATTTGATGGGGCAGTATCTTCCTCTTTCATGGTGCTTTACGTCCTCAGAAACCCTACGGCTTAGTAGGGACGGGAAAAGGGGGGAGGGGGAGGGGATCGGGTGGAGATGAATAGCCCGTCTAAGCGCTCCGACCGGCAAAGACCGGAAAGACCGTCAGCCACCACCAGAACAACAAATTTCTGATTTGAATGTCAGTTAAGGAGCGGTTGGGACCCCGCCAGTGCGAAGCAGCTTGTGTACTTCGCTAACTGCTGTTTCAACAGCTGTGCGGAGCAAAGTCACAAAGAAGGTGTCCGAGAAACAACTGTTGAGGAACAGCTCTGCAGCAAGACAATCCGCCCAGCTCTTGATCTCTCCTGGGCTCTGGACTGCACACGCACTCCGAGCATCGCTTTCCGGGAGCTTCCTTCAGAAGGAAGGATGTCGTAAACCAGGGCTTGGACTGAGTTTGGGTTGCACGGCCGCCACCGGCACCAGGTCGAGGGCGATGCCACGATTCCGCGCTTCTCACTCGGTAACAGCTTTGAAACGGAGGCGCACCAAACCGACACGGTACAGTGCTTTCGAGACTGATGCTGCCGTAGCTGTTGTCATTAGGTAAGAGAGGCATACACGCACGCGCATTCATGTGCAGCACGACAACGAGATAGGCCTTCCCCATATCCCCCACTGACAGATAGTTGCCCCCCCCCCCTCCCATGCCATTGCCAACCACACCCACACACCAACACATACCACACACACACTACACACACACACACACACACACACCACACACACACACACACACACACACACACACACACACACACACACACACACACACACACACACACACGGCACACACACACACACACACACACACCCCCACACACACACACACACACACACACACAACACACGAAACACACACACACACTCACCACCCACACACACACACACACACAACACACACACACACACACACACACACACACACACACACACACACACACACACACACACACACACACACACACACACACACACACACACACTCACACACACAAAGGCTCCGTCTCCTCGTTACTGGCAATGTGAGACAAAGGAACAATGTAGCTCCTTTTTCTTCCAGCCAATCATGCCGGAAAGATAAGCCGATCCGAAACGACGCCGAACAGCTCCGAGAAATTCAACCGGCTCCACTCGACTCGACTCGACTCGACTCGACGACTCGGTTTCCAAGTGGACATACTCAAAAAGCACTCGGTAACCGCAGTGACCTGACCTGAATCGGATTTAGGTGAACAGGTAGCCGCACGAACAGCGTTCTCGCTGCACCCAGGACTAGTCGACGAGATGGCGTGGCGACTCGAGTAGCTAGCTGTTCCTGCTGAGGATTCCCCGCTGCCGACAAAACCACGACTTTCCGAGTTATGCAGATTTCTAAGCGCATCGGTATGCGTGCGACTGCGTTTCCTGGTCGCAACGCATTTCCAGTCACCCGGCGTAGCTTGTCAGCGCATTTCCAGTCACCCGGCGTAGCTTGTCAGCGCATTTCCAGTCACCCGGCGTAGCTTGTCAGCGCATTTCCAGTCACCCGGCGTAGCTTGTCAGCGCATTTCCAGTCACCCGGCGTAGCTTGTCAGCGCATTTCCAGTCACCCAGCGTAGCTTGTCAGCGCATTTCCAGTCACCCAGCGAAGCTTGTCAGCGCATTTCCAGCGACCTTGGGGTGCTGTGGACGCAGAAATTGCTTGAGCTCAGCGAGTCTCCTGTGTAGTGGTCTCGGAGAGACCGAAGGGTCTCCGTCTAAAGCCTATAGGTTATAATATAGGTTTGCTTTGCATGCTTCACATGCTGCCAGAAGTACCGCCTCCTTTCTAAATGTTTACCGTCGTGGTTCATTCAATTTCATTTCTCCCGATCCTCATCAAACGGAAAAGGACGTGCGATAAATGATAGTTTGCCGTGATGACTGAGGCTCGCAGAATGGGTCGAGTTTCGTTTTTATTCTGGTTTATTAATTTCCCAGTCTTTGTTGATTTGTTGACGACGGATTTCTTGTAAATCGGTGTTCATTTGTATTCAGTACCCCCCCCTCCTCCCCCCACCCCCCCCCACCCCCCTCGCCCAACCCCCTTTCTCCCGCGCTTCCTCCACTTTGTGTTGCTGATTTGTCTTCCTCGAGTTCAAAGTATGTCATTGTTTCAGTCTCTGTTATTATGCTGTGACCTACGCGGTTTGATCGGACGTTAATTTTTTTTTAATTTACTCTTTATTTACCGCAATCGTTCCGTTTGCTTATCGGCTATCACATTAGTTTTTAGTGTAATTCTCTTTTCTGGAGTCAAATTAAGAGAGAGAGAGAGAGAGAGAGAGAGAGAGAGAGAGAGAGAGAGAGAGAGAGAGAGAGAGTTAGAAAAGAAGAAAAAAGAAAAAGAAAAGAAAAGAAAAAAAAAAGAAAAAAGAAAAAAAGAAAGAAAAAAAAAGAAGAAGGGAAGAAATGTCGAAAGTCAGCGGTGGAATTCAAATGGTTTCTGATGACCTCATGTCTATTTGAAGGCGTGTTCCAGTATTTCTGACTGACCGGCTCGTGGAGACCAATCTTTATCAATCCTGCGACTGTTGACATTTGTCTGTAGGATGTGTGCACTATTATCGTGTTTAAGGTCAACCAGGCGAGCACAATAGGATCACCTCTGTGCCAGTGGCATTGACTGATAGAGTTTGAACGGAATGAACATGTTACACGTAGGAATAGCACCCTCCTCCACCTCCCGGTGGGGGAGAGAGAGAGAGAGAGAGAGAGAGAGAGAGAGAGAGAGAGAGAGAGAGAGAGAGAGAGAGAGAGGAGAGAGAGAGAGAGAGAGAGAGAGAGAGAGAGAGAGAGAGAGAGAGAGAGAGAGAGAGAAGAAGAAGAAGAAGAAGAAGAAGAAGAAAAAGTTTAGGAAATGAAGATCGAGCGTCCTTGCGTGGTGACGTTGACCTATGAGACAAGGACATCGTCCTTCTGTAGACACCTTCAGATCCAAACTTAAGTCCTGCTGTAGTCCATGTCACTGATTAGCAATCCTACCATTTTCCGAAAATCATCTTCCTGCAGCTTCTGTGCGCACGCGCGCCCGTGTGTGATA
>JABMCL010000144.1:187500-190000 GCA_018857735.1 Alviniconcha marisindica
CACACACACACACACACACACACACACACACACACACACACATCCATCCTGGATGTTGGAGAAAATATTTACAGTAGTTGTGAGGATAGAAAGGGCAAGTCAGGGGATGGTCTATCAATATTTAATAGTCTTTCTGGTGTCCCCACCACCCACACACACACCAGTGCCGCGCCTTGACTTCGACACCCGCAGCTTGTTGTCTTGGGCCGGCAGTCAGGGTGGGAAGACGTGTGTGTGTGTGTGTGTGTTGGCCTGTGGTATGTGTAATTGGATTGGAGGACAAGATGGAAGGAAATAAGTAGTGGAGATAGATGTAGAAAGGTGTGGAAAGACGTGTGTGTGTGTGTGTGTGTGTGTGTGTGTGTGTGTGTGTGTGTGTGTGTGAGAGAGAGAGAGAGAGAGAGAGAGAGAGAGAGAGAGAGAGAGAGAGAGAGAGAGAGAGTGTGTGTGTGTGTGTGAGAGAGAGAGAGAGAGAGAGAGAGGGGAGGGAGAGAGAGATCGGGGAAGACATGAATGTCTGCTGGCTGGTCGCTGGGATGTGTTTGTACGGTGCGTGCCTTCAGTGTGCAGTTTGTTTTTGGGCAGCACAGTGACTGCCCCATACTGCTTTGTCTTCGGAGGGTACAGTAACTACCCCAGCTGTCTTCGGAGGGTACAGTAACTGCCCCAACTGTCTTCGGAGTGTAAAATAACTGCCTCATGCTTCTTTGCCAACGCAGGGTACAGTAACTGCCCCAACTGTCTTTGGAGTGGACAAGAACTGCCCCATGCTTTGTCTTTGGAGTGCACAGTAACTACCCCATAGTTTTGTCTGTGGGGTGTACAGTAACTCTCCCTCCGCCGTGCTTTGTCCTCGGAGTGTACAATTAAATGCCCCTCGGAGTGTACAATTTAATGCCCCTCGGAGTGTACAGTGTAATGCCCCCTCCGGAGTGTACAATGCAATGCCCCCTCCGGAGTGTACAATGTAATGCCCCCTCCGGAGTGTACAATGTAATGCCCCCTCCGGAGTGTACAATTTATTGCCCCCACGGAGTGTACAGTTTAATGCCCCCGCGGAAGTGTACATGCAGTTTAATGCCCCATCATTTGTCTCTGGGCTGCACAGCGACTACCTGGCCTGTGGTTTGCCTTTGGTGGATGCTGTACGTGTCACTCCTAGGCGCGGACTGTTCTTTTTTTAATTTACTTGGTTTTGTTCCGGAAGTTCAGTGTTGACCGTGGTGCATGCGGCCTGCTTAGCCACGACTAGATTCGGCGGTTTTACATTGCAGGTGGGGGTGGGGGGTGGGGGGGGGGGGGGGGGGGGGTGGTGGTGGAGGAGACGTTCTTGATGGTGTTATTGTATCTTACTTCATTTCATTTTATTTGAATTTGAGTTCATCTCACTCAGCCACTCTCCCTCTAATGACATCTCCTCATGTTCCTCAGTGTGAACGTGACTTGCACTTCTATACTGAAGAAGTTGGTGGCCTAGAGAGAAGAATAATAATAAGAAGAAGATCGTGAAATAGTGCGTGGGAGACGTGAACACGCACACACAGGATAGCGAGCGGGGGGGGGGGGGGGGGGGGTCGGGGGGATGGGGGACATGCAGAACGTGGGTGATGCAATCGGCTGATGCTTTGGGTCAACGGCGGCGCTTGTAAGAGGAGATCTCGGTGATTGTAACCCTCGGTTAAAAGGTGTAGTTCTTCGGAGGGCCGCAACTGTTTGTCCCCCCAACGGCTAGAGGCGCGAGGGGCCGCCGTGGTTTCAGCACTCGGAGCACGCGAAACACGGAATCTTGCACGCTGCTGCTGAGGAGACGTCCTCCTCTGTAGTGGAGGGAACCCGGTCACTTTGGAAACACACCACAGTGAGGCCGTGCGAGGTCAGGCGCGCTTGTCCGCACTCGGAGCACGTGAAATACGGATTTGAAAAACAAACTGGACACGGGGGCGGTTTTCCACGTATGTTTGAAGAGGGAAAATCCAGTTTTGCCCTGAGAATATGACTGCGTCCGCGACTTGTGAGTGTAGAAGGGATAGACAGACTGGTTTTCAACACCACTGAGTAAACCATGACGGTAGACAGCTGGTTTTTAACATCAGTCAACCATGGCGGTAGACAGACAACTGATTTTCAACTCCAGTCAGCCATGACTGTAGCTAGCTGATTTTCAACACATCAACCATGACGGTAGACAGACAGCTGATTTTTAACACGAGTCAACCCTGACGGTAGACAGACAACTGAATTTTAACACCAAACAACCATGACGGTAGATTGACTGCTGATTTTCATCTCCAGTCAGCCATGACGGTAGATAGCTGATTTTTTAACAGCTGATTCTTAACACGAGTCAACCATGACCGTAGACAGACAAATGAATTTTAACACCAATCAACCATGACAGCTAATTTTCAACTCCAGTCAGCCATGACGGTAGATAGCTGATTTTCAACACCAGTCAGCCATGATGGTAGACAGACAGACAGACAGCTGATTTTTAACACAA
>JABMCL010000144.1:205000-207500 GCA_018857735.1 Alviniconcha marisindica
GGTCCATGCGTAAGGAAGGTTTTGATTTAGTGTGCTACAAGTGCTGTCTCTGGTCAGGTATCAGATGATGTCAGTGTGACAAGGTTTACGGTCAGGTATCAGATGATGTCAGTGTGATATCGTTTCGGTCAGGTATCAGGTGATGTCAGTGTGACAAGGTTTACGGTCAAGGTCAAGGTGACAGTTGACAAGGTTACAGTATGACATCGTACGCAATCAGGTATCAGATCACGTCAGTATGACAAGGTTTACCGTGAGGTTTACTGTCAGTCACGTGCTCTCAGAGTGACCGGTTTACACCAAGTCCTCTCAGCGTGACAAGGTTTACTAGCAAGTACTCTCAAGAGTGATAAGGTTTACCGCCAAGTGCTTTCAGCGTGACACAGTTTACTGTTAAGTGGTAGTCTCCGTGTGACAAGGTTTACTGCCAAGTACTCTCAGAGTGGTATGCTTTACTGCCAAGTCCTCTCAGTCTAATACGGCTGTTGTATTCTTCTTTTAACCTAGTTCAGGAGCTGTGTGAGAGTCGAGATGGCCGTCCTGGGCTGTCCGTCCTAACGAGCCTTCTGGCTTCCGTGGACGTAAAGCTATATTGAACCATGCTTCGGCATTGGTCTCAGCTTGTCCCTAATATGTCAGCTGACATCTGAGGACATTAAGCAACAACTACCTACCCTTCTTTTAACTTTATGTATTTATTATTTTACGAGCCCGCCATGACCACAACAAAATTGCTCCTTGTGGGATGATTAAAGTTTTTTGAATTGAATTGAATAATTGAATTGAAGAGAGAGAAGGAGAGAGAGAGAGAGAGAGAGAGAGAGAGAGAGAGAGAGAGAGAGAACTCAGAACTTTATTACACAAGATTAGATTTTAGGCAGTTGCCTATTCTTACAATCTGTCCCTGCTAATCTACATGCCAGTAGGCTACACATAAAACAATAGTAACAACATTGACTACCGGAGTAATGATGAAAAAGATGATAGTGTCAGGTTAGGAGGAAGAGAAAAAATAAAATTAAAAATTAAAAATAGTCAAAACCTGACGGGGGGAAGAAAAAGAAAATAATAATAATAATAATAAAATAATGATGATAAAAATATGGTTCAGATACACGATGAACAACGAAGTATTCAAATGACAATATTGCATATATATATATATATATATATATATATATATATATATATATATATATATATATATATATATATATATATATACACTGCTCAGACAAGCGCTGTGATTACAAATAATGGAAGCAAGAACAGTAAGTGTAGGCCTGAATCAGACACACAATAAGTGAGAAGAGGCAGCAACAATTGCGAACCGTTCAAATAACAATAGCGTGTACAAAAGGAGAGAGAGAGAGAGAGAGAGAGAGAGAGAGAGAGAGAGAGAGAGAGAGAGAGAGAGAGAGAGAGAGCAAGCAAAGACTATAATCTTTGCTGAGACTGAGAGCGAGTCCAAAGCAGCGGGTGCCCCCCCCCCCCCCCCCCCCCCCTCACCCACCCAGTACAGTACACTGTCCACTGCAATGACCAGTAAGTACACTGTCCCTGCATCCAGCACGGAGTCCAGGGCAGCGAGGGGCGTTGCGACCACCGCAGCTGCTGAGTCACGCCACGTGCGGCCACCAGCGTCAGCGGGTTAGTGTCGCGTCACCTCACGTCGCGTCACGTCACGTCACGTCACGCCCAGCGCTGTCAGTGCTGACCGCAGTAGTTGTCAGATGGGATCAGCATCGGTAGTACAGCGAGGCGGACTGTGGTGTGTATGTATACAGTCCTGCCTGCGGGGATGTGGCAGGTGGGATGGTGGTGGTGGTGGTGGTGGTGGTGGTGGTGGGCTTGTGGAGGTTGGGGGTTGGGGGGTGAAGGGAGCCGGACGGGGAAGACGCTTGGAATCAGGGCCAAAGGGTTGGGGTTCGAAGCTTGGTTCGCGTCTCGTTGCGTGCGTGCTGTAGTACTTGTTGATTTGATTGATTCTTACGAACTGTTTCTTTCTCCAGTTTGCGATGTTGCACGTTTGTATTCCTTTTTTTTCCTTTTTTCTTCTTCTTCTTTCCACACGGGGTATAGCGCTGTAAAAGAATTATTATTATTAACAACAGAGCTCAGGAGCTGTGTGAAAGTCGAGTGGCTTTTTGAACAGTCCTTATGATCTCCGTGGACGTGAAGCAACATCGAATTTGAATTATTAAAATGCTCTCCTTCTTTCGCCCCCCCCCCCCTCCCGCCTGTGCACGTTAAAGATCCCTCAGTGAAAAGGTCCGGTCCCCTTCAAGCTGTCGATAAAGGTTACAACCAGTGCTAGTTATCGATAAAGGTTACAACAGTATCGATTACAACCAGTGTTGGTTATCGATAAAGGTTACAACCAGTGTTAGTTATCGAGAAAGTTACAAGCAGTGTTAGTTACTGATAAAGGTTACAACCAGTGTTAGTTATTGAGAAAGTTACAAGCAGTGTTAGTTATCGATAAAGGTTACAACCAGTG
>JABMCL010000144.1:212500-215000 GCA_018857735.1 Alviniconcha marisindica
TGTGTGTGTGTGTGTGTGTGTGTGTGTGTGTGTGTGTGTGTGTGTGTGTGTGTGTCTCTCTCTCTCCCTCTCTCTCTCCCCCCCTCTCTCTCTCCCTCTCCCTCCGTCTCTGTCACTCTCGGCTGTCTGTTTTTGTGTCAGCCCTTTTTTTCTCTCTCTGCCCGCCGTCTGTCTGCCCGTCTTTCTCTCTCTCTGTGTCTCACTGTCTCTCTCTGTCTCTCTGTCTCTCTATCTCTGTCTGTCTCTGTCTCTCTCTCTGTGTTTTTTCTCCCTCCTCTCCGTCTGTTTGTGCGTCTGTCTGTCTGTCTTCCTGTCTGCCCGCCTCTTCTGCTGTCTCAACTCGTTTCTCTCTGTCCCTGTGAGTCTGTGTCGGTCTAGACTCTCTCTCTCTCTCTCTCTGTGTCGGCTCTCTTTCACAGTCTGACTGTTCTGTCTCTGTCGCTCTTTCTCCCCGTCTCTGTCTGTACCCATCTCACTCTCAGTGTGTCTGTCTCTGCCTTTCTCCCCCTTGGTGTTGGTCTCACTCTGTTTTCCTGTCTGCTTTCTCGCCTGCCTGCCTGCCTGTCTCTGTCTATCTGTCTGTCAGTCTGTCTGTCTCTCTCCGGTACTGTGTTTGTGTCTCACGCTTACAAGTGTCTCTGTTTCTCTCTGTCGGTTTGTCGGCTATCACTAGTGTCTCGTCAATCTGTCTCTTGGCCGGCTGGATTTGTCTGTCTCCCCCCCCCCCCCCTCCTCGACCCTCTTTTAGTGTCTCTGTCTCTGTTATTCTCTGCCTGTCAGTCTGTCCATTCCCCCAGTTTCACACACACACACACACACACACACACACACACACACACACACACACACACACTTATCTCTCTCTGTGTGTGTCTTTTCTTCCTTGGCAAACACACGCACACACACACACACACACACGCACGCACGCACGCACGCACGCACGCACGCATACCACACACACACACACACACACACACACACACACACACACACACACACACACACACACACACACACACACACATACAACACACAACACAGGCCCTACAAAAGTGTACTACTTCATAGCCGGCGACTGTCTTTGGGTGTAATCCCCTTCAATACGAGAGCTCTAGTCTCTCTCTCTCTCTCTCTCTCTCTCTCTCTCTCCTCTCTCTCTCTCTCTATATATATATATATATATATATCAGTCTGTAACATACGTGTATAGACTTGGCGATGCATCATCTGGAATAGACACGGGCGAGGGCCTGTGGCGGCCTCTCCTTGCTCGCCCCGGCTGGTGACACGGCGTAGTCTCACGCAGCTCGATACACTGGAGCTGTACGAAGGCTGCCTGCTCTCCTGTCACTGTCAGTCTTCCGCCTCCTGCCTGTGTCAGTCAGACAGTCAGCCCCACGCTGCTGATTACAGCTGTACGTAGGTCTGTGTGGGTGGGTGGGGGGGGGGGGGGGTTGTGTGTGTGTGTGTGTGTGTGTGTGTGTGTGTGTGTGTGTGGTGTGTGTTCTCTCTCTTTTCTCTCTCTGTGTTTCTCTCTCTTTTCTCTTCTCTACTTGTCTCTTGTCCTGCTCTGCCCCCTCTGTCTCTCTCTTTCTCTCTTGTCTATCCAAAAACTGAAAGGAACGGGGCCCCAGACGCTCGTGCAGAATCAGCACACAAGGGAGACAATTTGTTAAACAAAAACAAGGACCCAGTCCCCCAAAAACTCTCACCGGGCATGCGAGTAAATACAACTACTAAAAACCACCAGAGGTACACCTTTTAGGATTTTGTCCAGAATAGCCGCGATCTTTTTAGAAAAGAACCCTTTATTTTTTTACTTTGTTTGTGGTTGGTTTTTTTATTGTTTTTTTACAATTTCCCCTTAAGATATAAAAAAAGAGAGAGAGAGAAGAAGAGAGAGAGAGAGAGAGAGGGGAAAAAAGGGGGAAAGAAAAAACAAAACAGAAAAAAACGAACCCAACAACAACAAAAAAACAAAAAGAAAAAAAAACAACAACAAAACACAACAAAAAAAAACAAAAACAACAACAACAAAACCCTTGATTAGTCCGCAAAACCTGTGATGCGTGTCTACATACATTTTGAAAATTCAAGACAAAAACCCGTCCCTTAAAAAAAAAAAAAAAAAATCCCGGGGAAAACCCCAGCCTTTTCGCGAAGAGACGAATTAATCAGCAGCAGCAGTCTTGTTTTTCTGAACACACAGTGGACGAGGAAGTCACCGACAAGGAACGAGGTTGTCATCTGACAGGATGATGTGAGTGGGGAAAGGGGGGGGGGGGGGGGGGGGGGGGGGGGGGTCGGTGGTTAGCGGGGGTGAATTTCACTGCTTAGTCTCACGTAACGAGGAAGTCTGAGTGGGATTTCGTCAGGGATTTTGTCGACCGTCTGCGGCTTGCGTCCAGGGCTGATGATTTGGCCAATTTGACGTGGTTGCACCACCTCACAGTTGATGACTGCAGTCGTGGGTCTTGACGCGCGGGTTTAAACCCCTGAT
>JABMCL010000144.1:220000-225000 GCA_018857735.1 Alviniconcha marisindica
GCTGTCGCTTTTTGTCGACGGGCGTATAATGCATGTGTGGCAAGATCTCCGGTATCTAATTTCAAGCGGATTTTCCGCCTGGGCGGAAACTGTCACAAATAACATCAAACCGATCTGGTCTAGTTACTTTTTGGGGTGGTGGTGCAGGAAGTAGGGGAGTCGAGGGCAAATTTGTAGGAAATGTCAAAATTAACAACCCCCTGCCCCCCAAAACAACAACAACAACAACAACAACAATAACACCACCGCCAAACAACAACAACAAAACAACAACAACAACACAGACAGACACACGCACACACACGCACACACACACACACACACACACACACACACACACACACACACACAACACACACACAACACACACACACACACACACACACACACACACACACACACACACACACACACACACACACACACACACACACACACACAAAGCCGAAGGGGAGACAAAGATAATTTTATGCTAGAGCTAATAAACACCGGCGTCTCAGCAGTCGATGCATACATACATATATATATATATACAGACGCAGTACGACTGAGAACGTGGTACAACTATCGCCTGTCGCCCAGCGGGTCTGGGCCATCATCTCTGCAGACACTTCGCATTGATCGCCGCGTTAATGGCTTCAGCCAATGACGGCCCGGGACACGCACGCTAAGAACGTCAGCGATACACAGGGTCTGGCCATGACGTACGTACGTACGTACCAGTGGTCACTCACTGCTCGACCACCACAGCTACACAGTTTCAGACCCCAACTCAGCCCCCTGCCCCCCCCCCCCAACCCCCCAAGCCCCCCCCCCCCCCCGTATTTTTAAAATTCGAAAACAAATGGAGGGTATTCAGTTTTCTCTTTGTATTGTGCCCGGATTAACAGCGTCTCAGCTCTCTCCTAAGTCAAACACGGGACTGGATGATCTGAGGGATTTGCGTGTGATCTGTCTCGCGCCATCAGGGAGGGGTTGGGGTAGGGGGGCGGGGGCGTGCGGGGAAGGTGGGGGGGGGGGGGGGGTTGTTGGAGGGGAGGGAGGGAGCTGGGGTCTGAGCGGCGTGCCTTGAACTAACACGTGAAGCAGCATGGTGTGTGTGTGTGTGTGTGGTGAGGAGAGAGATGAGAGAGAGAGAGAGAGAAGAGAATGGGGGTTGTGAGAGAGAGAGAGAGAGAGAGAGAGAAGAGGGGAGAGAGCGAAGAGAGGAGAGAGAGAGGGGGGAGAGAGAGAAGTGGTGTGTGTGTGTGTGTGCGCGCGCGCGCGCTCGACGTTGTGAGGGGAAGGGGGGGGGGAGGGGAGGGGAGAGCTAGTCCTGTGTATACACGCCACCGCTGACGACAACACCGGTAAGGATCCTGGTTTCTGCCCCCGCGCCCCCCCCCTCCCCCCTCGCCCCCCCAACCCCCCTGTCCCGTCCCGCACCTTGGCTGCGTTGGCTAGTGGTCCCAGTGTCGTCATCAGTGCGGTGTCGTGTGTGGTTGTCAAGGAGAGACGGCGGTACGAGGGACACCTCCTCCCTTCAGCCTCCGCCTGCAGTGGCTGCAGTGAAATGGACTGGAGAGCTTGGCGGGGAGGGGTGGGTGGGGGGGGGGGGGGAAGCGGAGTCGGGGGGGGTGGGGGGGGGGGGGGGGGGGGGGGGGGGGGGGGGGGGGGCGGAAGGGGTTAAAGCGAGAATAACAGAGATTATTCGCGGGAATGTACAAGACGCTGGGCGTCTTGTTTTTGTTTGTTTGTTTGGTTTTGGTTTGTTTGATAAGAGAGAGAGAGAGAGAGAGAGAGAGAGAGAGAGAGAGAGAGAGGGAGATGGGGGGGGGGGGGGGGGGAGAGAGAGAGAGAGGGTTGAGTTAAGTGACAGAGGTCGGAGTATAGTTCTGGATTTTAACGCCCCGTCAGAGAGAGAGAGAGAGAGAGAGAGAGAGAGAGAGAGAGAGTTGAGTCGGAGGGGGAAGGGAATGAGAGACTGGAGTTAGTTCTTGGATTTTAACGTCCTGTCAACCGCTTAGACTCGGCTCAGAGAGAGAGAGAGAGAGAGAGAGAGAGAGAGAGAGAGAGAGAGAGAGAGAGAGAGCATACTAACCTGCATGGGTCAGGAGGGTGGGGTGGGAGGAGGAGAGGGGGGGGGGGGGGGGGACAAAAAACCGTCCAGACCAATTCTCAGCAAAAATCGAAGCGAACTGCTTTGCGACAGCGGGATTGAAACAGGACAGGGATCGTCAATTCCCCAGCGGTGTCACGGAGCAGTGCTGTCAAAGACCAAACCGTGCAGACAGAAGTTGTCCCGCAGTGCTCGCCAGAGCCTCTGTCGTAAGAGCGGCGAGCAGAAGGAGGAGTACATGTACACAGTACACCTGAAGACGGAGCGCAGCTGGGGAACCAGTCGCACGTGCATGCAGTGTTTCGTCACCCGGTTGCTGGTAAGAGCTAGCCTCTTAATTGTAGCGGGAAAGAAGGTTAATTACGTCGGAGTGACTGTATTCATAGCCGCTACAGTTATACATCTGCACGTCCGGTGATGACACCGAAGACGAGCACTCTGTATCCATTGACAGCGCGTGACCCGGCCAAACAAACGCGCGTGACGTTGTATGTATGCATGTATTACATACTGTCTCTGCCTGTCTCTCTCTCTCTTTCTCTCTCTTTCGCCCTGTAGAACACCAAGTTACTACTTACTGTCTCTGTGTGTATCTGTCTCTGTGTGTGTCTCTCTCTCTCTGTGTCTGTCTGTCTGTCTGGCTGTCTGTCTCTCTCTGTCTGTCTGTCTCTCTGTGTGTCTCTCTCTGATATACACGATACTTATGGTTGACTGGCCGTTAAAAGATCAATTATCTCTCTCCCTCTCAGTCTGTCTCTCTCTGCGTGCGTGCGTGCGTGCGTGCGTGCGTGTGTGTGTGTGTGTGTGTGTGTGTGTGTGTGTGTGTGTGTGTGTGTGTGTGTGTGTGTGTGTGTGTGTGTGTGTGAGAGAGAGAGAGAGAGAGAGAGAGAGAGAGAGAGAGAGAACTCGAACTTGAACACTTTTTCTCCAAGGATTGTAGTTTAGGTTCATTGAGAGAGAGAGAGAGAGAGAGAGAGAGAGAGAGAGAGAGAGAGAGAGAGAGAGAGACACACACACACACACACACACACACACACACACACACACACACACACACACACACACACACACAAGGGTCGTCGGCAATCATTCCAAGGCGGTAACTGGATGCCATTCATTCACCCTCAGTGCAAGTGATTAGCTAATTAGGCCAGTTGTGTCAGTGCCACGGACGCTGTGACCAGGAATGGTACACCACTAGCACTGACAGCGTAGTACAGCGTTGGCCAACTTGGCACAGAAAGAGCAAACGCCGCGCGTGGTGTCCAATTAATGCCGCATTCTAATTGCTCCGACCCGCAAGAGGTCGACGCTAACTTAATTACGGTGTAGATTCTACCCAAACTCCAAGCACTGGTTTAATTACGACATCCTCCCTTCAACCACTGCCGTATTTAGTTACGCCATAGGGTCCAGAAAACTGTCAGCTAACGAGCCGTTGTTTTTTTTGATGGTGCTCAAACGGTAGTACGTTTGTTACAAACAACTCAAATAAAACTCCAAGCACTGGTTTAATTACGACGTCATCCCTTCAACCACTGCCGTATTTAGTTACGCCATAGGGTCCTGGAAACTGTCAGCTAACGAGCAGTTTTTTTGTTGGTGCTCAAACGGTAGTACGTTTGTTACAAACGACTCAAATAAAAGAATGCGTGTCATTTATAGCCGCCAACAAAGTTTACATCAGCACAAATAAAACCACAATCGTTTGAATCGAGACGGAACTCTTTGTTTTTACCCGGGGTGGATGCGTCTTATGTTTACGTGCGTGCTTTGGCGCTAGGTTGCTTCTACAGTCTTAGTAGTACCCGAACCTTTCGGAGGGCGCTGACCGCGTCGGTGGACAGCTGCGCGGAGATGAAGAGCGCCCCTTCAGTGACGTAACCAAATCTGGCAGGGTTTGGAGGAAGGTGCCGGAAAGCGATGCTCGGAGTGTGGATTCTACCGTCTCTCCGACCCAGCCGAGGCGACCCGTCTGTCCCGCTGTTCAGTCCAGTTCACGATGGTGTCTTGGCGCTTCGGAAAGTCCATAGGTGCGGTGCTGTGCGCTCCTCCCCCGTCGCTCAGAAGTTTGTGGGCCGTTTAGCCTTAGCGGTGAGGCGTTAGACAGGTGGTGTTTGGACGGTAAGCGGACGACGTCGGTTCGATTCCCCGCTCCGGCCGTCCTGTCTCTTCAAGACGGGAATTGTGCGTGGGCAGCATCGGGTGACTTTGCCCTGGCCTTGCTCCTCACGGCGAGTGAAGCGTTAAAATGGCTCTCATCGCTGCTCGTCTTAATGCAGGGGTCATTCTGGTGGTGACAGTGTAGCGTGTCCCTGTATGCTGACGGACTGAAAAGGTGTGTGTGTGGGGGAGGCTGGTTGACTGAAAGGGGGATGTCCTTGTGTGCTGATGGACTGAAGGGGGTGTCCTTGTGTGCTGATGGACTGAGGGGGTGTCCTTGTGTGCTGATGGACTGTGAGGGGGTGTCCTTGTGTGCTGATGGACTGTGAGGGGGTGTCCTTGTGTGCTGATGGACTGAAAGGGGGTGTCCTTGTGTGCTGATGGACTGTGAGGGGGTGTCCTTGTGTGCTGAGGGAAACTGTGAGGGGGTGTCCTTGTGTGCTGATGGACTGTGAGGGGGTGTCCTTGTGTGCTGATGGACTGAAAGGGGGTGTCCTTGTGTGCTGATGGACTGTGAGGGGGTGTCCTTGTGTGCTGATGGACTGAAAGGGGGTGTCCTTGTGTGCTGATGGACTGTGAGGGGGTGTCCTTGTGTGCTGATGGACTGTGAGGGGGTGTCCTTGTGTGCTGATGGACTGAAAGGGGGTGTCCTTGTGTGCTGATGGACTGTGAGGGGGTGTCCTTGTGTGCTGATGGACTGAAAGGGGGTGTCCTTGTGTGCTGATGGACTGAAAGGGGG
>JABMCL010000144.1:235000-237500 GCA_018857735.1 Alviniconcha marisindica
GCCGTGTGTGCTTGCTGCTTCGGCGGTGCTGTACGTCTGCGTCCTTCACTCGCCGAGTTGCTGCAGAAAAAATAACCGTGAAACCTCCGCTCGAAAGTCGGCTCCGCGACTGACTGAACTGAACTGACACGGCAACATCGCCAGCACCGGCCGCTGCAGCGACAACGGCAGCAACAGCAAATTAAAAAAACAACAACAAAAACAAAAACAACAAACAGGTTTAAAAAAAAAAAAAAACAAAAAAAAAAAAAAGTGGAGAGGGAGAGAGAGAGAAGAGAGAGAGGAAAAGGAAAGGGGGGAAGGGGAGAAAGGGAAGTGCAACAGCACAGTTCTGGCTGGACCTCGGTGATGATTCGCTGCCGACTGACAGAACCGCTCCTTTCACTTTGAACGCGCCTCCCCGCCGAGCTTTTATATTTCTGTAGTGTCGGCCGCTTTCTTTCTATTCTGGCGGGGGCTTGTTACTATTTTGTGTATTTATTTTGGTCTCTCCACGGCTCTGGGAGACGTATTTTTAGCCGCGGCGGCGGTCTAAATTAGCCGGCACTTGTTGAGATGGATCCAAACTGGGCAGAGCAGAAGACGGAATAAGTAGCTCGGGGAGCGCTTGCTGACTCGATTTTTCTCTTCCCTGACCCGGCTGGCTCCAGCCGGCTCGCTGTGGTGTGTGTGCCGAGCTCTCTCTCTCTGTGCCCGGTTTAGTTTGTTTTCCTCCCCACCTTGTTCTGGCGTGCGTATTTTTGGGGAGGGGGCAGCGGGGCCCGGTTTGTTAAAACCCCGGGGGAAAGGGGGTTTGGACGGGTGGGGGGGGGGGGGGGGGGGGGGGGGGGTTTGGGGGGGGGGGTTTCGGGGGGGGGGGGTGGGGGGTTAAAAACGAACCATTAGAACCGTTCAGCACGATCGGCAGCCACCGAGGAAAGCCTTATTGATTCCGTCTTGGGGGTTTTCGGGGCCCTTTTTTTTGTTTTATTTTTGGTTTATTTTTTTTTTTTTTTATTTTTTTCGTGTGTATATATACGTAGCGATTTTTCCAGTCGGGGCGCTTCTGGGGTGGTTTTTTTCCGCCGGGGGGGGCGTGGGTGGACGTTTGGCGCGGGGGCTGAAATGACCCCCCCAAATCCTGTCTGGTTTTTGACGGGCTGTTCGAACTGTTCGGGGGGGAAAATCCCAAAAACAACAAAACCACCCCGCACGCACGCACGCGGCACGCACCCCCCCCTCCCCCTTCCCCCCCCCCCCCCAAATTACCACTGCCCCCCCTGACACACACACCACACCACCCCACACACCCACCCCACACACCCACACACACAAAACACACACCCCACCCCCCCCCCACACACACACACCACACCCCTCACACCACACAACACAAACAAAGCACACACACACAACACACCCCCACAAACACCACGGGTAACACCCCAACACACACAAAAACAAAAAACAACCCCCTTGCGTTGGGGTTTTTCTGTCTCTCTCACACACACACACACACAAAAACACCCCAAAAACACACACAAAACACACACACACAACACACACACCCCAAAAACAAACAAAACACACACACACAAAAACAAAACACACACACACACACACACACACACACACACACACTGTCTGTGGATCGTCCTCGAAATAATGGTGGTTCCAATTTTGAGTCGGCAACGAACTCAAGGGTTGAATGATACTTATTAGCCTATTTCATCGAACTCATAGAATTCAAGGAATATTTGAAGATGGATGAATGATCGTCATAATTTCATCGAACTGAAGGAATTGAAAATAATAATAATTAGAATGATAATTATTATTTCATCAAACTCAAGGAATTAAAGGAAACTTTGAAGTTGTTACGTATTTTTTAAATTTTGTTTTTGTTTTTGTTTTTGCATTTGCCAGGTAATAGTTATCGCAGGCGATGCAGGTCTGTCCGTTGCTATTGTGTCGTGGCTGGCTTTGTGAAGTTCTGCGTGTATTGTCACACTACAGAGTAACAGCTAGACCCCCATTTAACCAAAAAACAACAACAAACAAACAAAACCAAAAAAACAAACAAAACAAACAACAAAAAGCAACTTTTTTTTACCCCCTTTCCAGGTTTCAAAACAAACAATACAATAAAAAACTTTATTTCTCTGTGTAAGAAATTTGCTTTCTGGCCCCGTCATTTTTTTTAAAAAAAATTCAAAACGGGTTAACAATAAAACATCAACCCAAATCAAAAAACCGGGGCTAAAAAAAAAACCCTCAAATCAAGGAAATACTTAACAATAACAAAACACACACGCACGCACGCACGGGGCCCCTCAAACCCCCAACCCAAACCCCCAAACCCCCAAACCCCAAACCCCCCAAACAAAACCCCCCCCAACCCCCAAAATTTTTTTTCTGGGTCCCAAATTAAAACAATAGTTATTGCAGGCAATACAAGTCTCTTGTTGCAATTTTGTTGTGGCTTTTTTTTCTTCTCCAGATGTACTTGCGGGTATCACTA
>JABMCL010000144.1:242500-247500 GCA_018857735.1 Alviniconcha marisindica
AGAAGAAGGAGAAAGTGAAAAAGGAGGAGGAGGAGGAGAAGAAGAAGAAGAACTGAGAAGAAAAGATGGACGGAATCGAGCCTGAAAGAGAAGAGCTGGAATAAAATCCAAAAAGAAGAGGGAGAAGAGATGGGTGGAATGGAATCTGAAGGAGAAGAGATGGAATTAAGTCTGAAAAGAAGAAGGAGATGAACTGGGGTGGAGTTTGATGGAGAAGAGATGGAATACAGTCTAAAAAGAAGAAGAAGAAGAAGAAGAAGAAGAAGGAGAAGAAGGAAGAGAAGGAGAAAGAGATGGAGGAGAAGAAGAAGAAGAAGAAAAAGGAGGAAAAGAAGAAGAAGAAGGAGAAGAAGAAGAAGAAAGAAGAAGAAGAAGGAGAAGAAGAAGAAGAAGAAGAAGAAGAAGGAGAAGAAGGAAGAGAAGGAGAAGGAGATGGAGGAGAAGAAGAAGAAGAAAAAGGAGGAAAAGAAGAAGGAGAAGAAGAAGAAGAAGAAGAGAAGAAGGAGGCGCATTGTCATGTCATGCAGGTCACCGAGCTGGCCCTGCTGGGGACACCGCAGTAACCGGACACCCAGCTGACGTGAACAGCGGAACTATTCACCAGCTTGGTGCGCAGTAGGAAATGACCACCGTATTCGTGTTGACCGCACAACTGCAAATCGAGCCCCGTGCCCCTCTCTTCTTTTCGCCCCCCAGCCTTCGTGCCTTACCTCCCTTCTTCCTTCACTCTTCCCCTTCGGAGACGCGTATGTTGTTGTCATAAATTGTAGAACTGCTGCGTAGTAAGAAGCTGTGAATTATTGCCGTGTCGCGCTGCACACCGAGTGTGTATATATATATTATATACATATTCAGTTTAGTTGTTGTATAAACAAGTCGGACGTTAAAAATGTCCCAAATCGGCTAAGACCACAGTCTTCCTCGTGTGTGTGTGTGTGTGTGTGTGTGTGTGTGTGTGTGTGTGTGTAAACTGGGTGAGTGAAGTTGGGTGAATGTTTTACACTGTGTGTGTTTGTGTGTGGCGCTATAATATAGATATGTATTTTAACTAGATCTAGTTCTTGTTTGGCACCAGTAATGACTCGTGAATGTGCGTGTGCCGGGTATGTGTGTGTGTGTGTGTGTGTGTGTGTGTGTGTGTGTGTGTGTGTGTGTGTGTGTGTGTGAGAGAGAGAGAGAGAGAGAGAGAGAGAGAGAGAGAGAGAGAGAGAGATGATGATGATGATGATGGTTTATTGCTTGTTAGGCTATAGCCTATAAAGCAGTGTACAAAACAAGTGAAATTCAACATATCATGGGAAGAGAGAGAGAGAGAGAGAGAGAGAGAGAGGGACGAGAGGAGAGAGGGATGGTGGGGATGAGGAGGGCAATGGTGTTGTGTGGGGAGCGGGGGGTTAGCCCTTCACCTCCCGCCGTGGGGGGGGGGGGAGGGGGTTAGGAGGCAGCCTAACCCAACCCCCACACACCCATACCTACACCTAGCGGACAGGACCAGCGTTTTGACGAGGTGACTACATGTAAGGAGGGACTGTGGTTAGCTGTTGACGTTATTCTCACACTCATCAATCAGTCGTGTCGTGCATTGGTCACGGACTGACGATGCTATCTCTGCCGCTTGTTCTCTTTTGGCCAGGTCGTCTCACCACACTATTTGGAGAAGGAGGGAGAGGGGGGGGGGAGGGGGCGCTGGTGGGAATGAGTGAGAGAGTGAGTGAGTGAGAGAGCGGGAGAGAGAGAGAGCGAGATCGAGAGGGGGATTGTGACAGGGAGGGGAGGAGAGAGAGAGAGAGAGAGAGAGAGAGAGAGAGAGAGAGAGAGAGAGAGAGAGAGAGAGTGTACGTCCGACAGCAAAAATGAAGAGGAGAGAGAGAGAGAGAGAGAGAGACCGACCGACCGACCGACCGACCGACCGACAGACAGACAGACTGGAGAGAGAGAGAGAGAGAGAGAGAGAGAGAGAGAGAGAGAGAGAGAGAGAGAGAGAGAGAGAGACGCCCAGACAGGCACGTACACCAAACACCAAAGCGAATACTCGACACGACTGTCGTAGAATATAATCGTCGCTCTCGTATGCATGAGAATAGCACACTCTTTTATTATTGAGTCTATTGCGCCACGCAAGTCGTCCATTGATAGTCGGATTGATTCGGGATTTTAACGGTTCAGACGTTCAAAGGAGTTGTCACGGGGAACCTGCCGGTGAAGGAATGCATAGTGTGTCTATGTGGGGTTGAATTGATTTTCAATAGTTGGATAGAGCTGTGGGACCGGGGGGGTGGGAGGGCGCGGGGGGGGGGGGGGGGGGGGTCCGGGGGGGGGATGTTGAGGATGAGGTTGGATGGCACAGCCACACCTTCTCTTCTCTTTACTCTCCCCCCCCCCCCCCCCCCCCCCACTCTCCCCACCCTCCGGTCTATACGTGAACAGCGTTCATCGATTTTCATTGAATTTGACGGAGAAGCGAGTGACAGCGGCCCAGTGTTCGCGGTTCTCTCCCGTGTGGGAATTGTGGGGTTTTTGTACCGGCATTAGTGACGAAACTGGACATGGCGGAAGAGAGTATTTCAGTCAGCAGGATGTGATAATTGGGGTAAGGTGGGGGTGGATGGGGGGGGGTGGAGCCGTTAATAACAATAAACGCACACGCAGGCACGCACGCACGCACATGCACGCACGCACGCACGCACTCACGCACGCACGCACGCACGCACGCACACACACACGCACACATGTACATGCACGCACGCACGCACGCACGCACGCACGCACACACACACACACACCACCACAACCACCACCACCACCACCGCAACAACGACAACAACAACAACAAAACGAAACCAGTACCAACCGGAAGCCCATCCCCACATAATACTAAATACTAATAAAACCCTGACAAGTGCCACCAGACGTAGCTTGAACAGTGGAACCTGTCTCCACCACGGTGTAGTGTATGTATGTATGTATGTATGTATGTATATATATATATATATATATCTGAATCAGAGACCCTGCCGGAAAGAAGCAAGCCTGTGATGTTGGCGAGGTTTCTGGAGCCGATCGAGCCCTTTGTGAACTAATAGCCTCTCATCTCAGTCGGTCGTGACCGCGTGCACTGAGAAATTGTACTGTAGATTACCTCAGTACCTGGTCATGGTGCATGCGCACACACAGAGACAGACGCACGCACGCACGCACGCACACAGAACAACAACAACAAACAAAAACTAAAAACTAAACAACACATAGAACAACAACAACACCCACACTCGCCACACTCCACACACACACACACACACACACACACACACACACACACCACACACACACACCACCACACACACACACACACACACACACACTACACCACACACACACACACTCACCACACACACACACACACTACACCACACACACACACACTACACACACACACCACACACACACACACACACACACAACACACACACACACTACACACTACACACCACACACACACACACACACCACACAACACACACACACAAAACACACACACACACTACACACTACACACACACACACACACACACACACACACACACACCCCACACCACACACCACACACACACACACACACAAACACACAACACAACACATACACACACAACAACCACACACACAACACACACACACACACACACACACACAACACACACACACACACACACAACACACACAACACACACACACACAAATAACCACCACACACACACACACACACACACACACACACACACACACTGCTTTGCAGTGACTGGAAAACCATGACGTTTACGTCAGCAAGACCGACGGGGCTGGGGGATTTGCAGTAAAGTGCACACTGCACTCACTACACGTTTAGCCGCCCCACTCTCTCTAGCATCTTTCGGAGCAGAGTTGGCGCTGTTCTGTACTAACAGGACTCGGCCCTGTGCGCGGATCTGTGGGGCACTGGAGGAGGAAGAAGAAGAAGAAGAAGAAGAAGAAGAGAGAGAGAGAGAGAGAGAGAGAGAGAGAGAGAGAGAGAGAGAGAGAGAGAGAGAGAGAGAGGTGTGTGTGTGTGTGTGTGTGTGTGTGTGTGTGTGTGTGTGTTGTGTGTGTGTGTTGAGAGAGAGAGAGAGAGAGAGAGAGAGAGGAGAGGGGGGGGTGTGTGTGTGTGTGTTGTGTGTGTGGTGTGGTTGGATAGAGAGAGAGAGAGAGAGAGAGAGAGAGAGAGAGAGAGAGAGAGAGAGAGAGAGAGAGAGTGGTGTGTGTGTGTGTGTGTGTGTGTGTGTGGTGTGTGTGTGTGTTGTGTGTGTGTGTGTGTGGTGGTGAGAGAGAGAGAGAGAGAGAGAGAGAAGAGAGAGAGAGGAGAGAGATGTGTGTGTGTGTGTGTGGTAGAAAGAGAGGAGAGGGGGGGGGAGGAGAGGGGACTGAGACCAAGACTGTATCGCTAGAAAATCTTTGGAGAGACAGAGGGGAAGAGAGACAGGGGGGGGGGGGGATAAAACAGAGAGGCGAGGGAGAGGGGAAGGAGACAGACGGGTGCGTGGGGGAAGAGAGAGGGAGGCGAGAAGGGGGGTTGGGGGGGGGGGGCGGAGATAGAGAGGGTGGGGGAGAGGAGAGAGAGAGAGAGAGAGAGAGAGAGAGAGAGAGAGAGAGAGAGAGTGGGGGTTGGGGGATGGGGGGGGGTCGATTTTAGAGGCGTTGGAGGTCAGACCACTGACAGAACTGAGGCACCAAACTGGCCCTGTTGACACACTGCCGCAACATCCCCGGCCTCATCTGACCTACTTCGTGTTTCATTCACCACAGGCACCAGAAATGTGTTCAAACCCGTGTGTGTGTGTGTGTGTGTGTGTGTGTGTGTGTGTGTGTGTGTGTGTGTGTGTGTGTGTGTGTGTGTAGTGTGTGTGTGTGTGTGTGTGTGTGTGTGTGTGTGTGTGTGTGTGTGTGTGTGTGTATGTGTGTGTGTGTGTGTGTGTGTGTGTGTGTGTGTG
>JABMCL010000144.1:252500-265000 GCA_018857735.1 Alviniconcha marisindica
GGAATCTCTAACAGATCATCACCAGTCTTGTTCCGTCCTTGAGGAATCTCTAACACAGCACCACCAGCCTTGTTCCGTCCTTGAGGAATGTCTAACACAGCATCACCAGTCTTGTTCTGTCCTTGAGGAATGTCTAACACAGCATCACCAGTCTTGTTCAGTCCTTGAGGAATCTCTAACACAGCACCACCAGCCTTGTTCCGTCCTTGAGCTGCCAATACGTCTGCGCAGATGTCGATGCATGCGATTTCTCGCGGTGGCTGTACGGACCACCGTAAGAGAGTCTGCACTGGAAGTTGACCCTGGGAGTGAAATCCCTTGCCGCACCGGGGACTCGAACCCGCGGCAGTATTGCGCCTGGACTTTCGGTCTGATACGTACGCTACCCACTGAGCTACCCCCTTCCTCTAACAGCAGCCCAACGACGACGTCGTCGTGTGCGAAGAGATTCTGTTTGTCGACGCGACATCTTCCTTTGCACGGGTATTTTGGAAGGAGGAGGAGGTAGTGGAGGAGGAGGAGGAGGAAGAGGAGGAGGAGGTGGTGGTGGTGGTGGTGGAGGAGGAGGAGGAGGAGGTGGTGGTGGTGGTGATGGTGTTGGTTGTGTGTGTGTGTGTGTGTGTGTGTGTGTGTGTGTGTGTGTGTGACATTTAGCATCGAACTGCGCTCACTGAAGGGCAGCTGTACTTGTAGGGCCGTTTTCGTTCGCATTTCTTGTTTGTCACAAATCAATGAACTCGCTCGCGTCAAAGTTTGTTTTTGTTTGTTTTTTGTTTGCTTCATGCCGACGGGTCATAAAGAGAGCAGTAAATTACTAGATTCTCTCTGTGTGTGTGTCTCTTTCTGTCCCCTCTCCGTTTTTTCTCCCTCCTCTCCGTCTGTTTGTGCGTCTGTCTGTCTTCCTGTCTGCCCGTCTCTTCTGCTGTCTCAACTCGTTTCTCTCTGTCTCTGTGAGTCTGTCTCTGTCTAGACTCTCTGACTCTGTCTCTGCCTCTTTCTCTCTCTGTCTCTGTCTCGCTGTGTGTGTCTGTCTCTCTGTCTCTCCCCTCTCCGTTATTTCTTCCTCCTCTCCGTCTGTTTGTCTGCCCGTCTCTTTTGCTGTCTCAACTCGTTTCTCTCCGTCCCTGTGAGTCTGTCTCAGTCTCTCTGTGTGAATGAATGCTTCTGTCTCCACCTGCCTCCGCTTGCCTCTGCCTATCTCTGCCTGCCTGTCTCTGTCTCTGCCTGTCTTCGTCTGTCTCTGCCTGTCTTTGTCTGTCTCTGTCTCCGTCTGTCTCTGCCTATCTCTGTCTCTGCCTGTCTCTGGCTGTCTCTGTCTGTCTTCGTCTATCCCTGTCTGTCTCTGCCTGTCTCTACCTGTCTCTGTTTCTGTCTGTCTCTGTCTGTCTCTGTCTCTGTCTTCGTCTGTCTGGCTGTCTCTATCTCTGCCTGTCTCCGTCTGTCTCTGTCTGTCTCTATATCTGCCTGTTTCCGTCTGTCTCTGCCTGTCTCCGTCTCCGTCTGTCTCTGTCTCTGTCTCTGCCTGTCTCTGTCCCTGTCTGTCTCTGCCTGTCTTCGTCTGTCTCTGTCTCTGCCTGTCTCTCTCTTTCGTCTGAAGTTTTTCTTCCCGAGCCTTAGGCAGGCTGTGGCGTCGGAATCAACCCCCTGGAAGACTGCGCCTCCCTCGCCACCGCCTCTCTCTCTTCGTGGTCGTGCAAACTCCGCTAACCACTTACCCCTGAAAGACAGAAAAGAAGGTCGAACACGCAAACGGCAAGAGAGAGAGAGAGAGGGAGGCGGCGGGAGAGGAGGGAAAGAGAGAGAGAGAGATAGAGAGGGTGGGGGGTGGGGGAGGGAGAGAGAACTCGAACTCGAAAACTTTATTTTACAAGGACTGTAGTTTAGGTCTAACAACTAGCCCTGGTTAAGCTACTGATGAGCAAATATAAAATTACAGGCATCATTTATATACATAAAGGCATGAATGAGTGAGTGAAGGGGGGGAGGAGGGGGGGGGGCTGAGAGAGAGAGAGAGAGAGAGAGAGAGAGAGAGAGAGAGAGAGAGAGAGAGAGAGAGAGAGGCGACAAGCAAAGTGCAACATCAGCAACGTCAAACAGACTGGCTGGCTGACAGACAGACAGTCAAACAGAAAGACAGACAAGCACAAACACCAAGCCAAGAAAGAAAGAAGCAAACCCAACAGCAAACAAACAAACAAACAAACAAAACAAGAAAAAAAGACAAAAAGAAAGGAGCGAAGTTTGAAAAAAAGAAGTTTATTCTGAACTTCGGTGTCTGTTTCACAGCTGGGCGTTTTGTGTACAAATCGATACCGTGAATGGCCTTTCGTGGGGGCGGTGGGGTAATTTGAGATTTCCTCTGTATTTTTGGCGAAGATTACCGCGGAAGGAGGAGGGCGCCTCGTGTGGCGAAGGTTTAGAGGGTTTTGCCTCGCTAGCTCAGTAGCTGCCACTTCCTTGTCGCAAGTAGCAGTAGTAGTACATCACCACGGCGCCCGCCGGCGTATTCAGATCGGCAACGAGCCCAGAGAGTCTGCTGCGCTCCATCTCTGGCATAACATAACCTTCGCAGTCTTTGTTTCAGTCGCGGAGCTGAACAGGTTGATCTTCTTTGAGAGATTACACCCCCCCCCTTCCCCTCCCCTCCCCTCCCCCTCCCTCCCCTCCTTCCTCCCCTCATCACAGATCCACCCAAACTCTTCCCACCCCCACTCTTCCCCCCCCCCCCCCCCCACTCTTCCCCCCCCCCCACCCACCCCCCGACACCACCTCCCATGCACACCGTACAGTCGCACACGCACACGCACGACCCTCCGAACAACAAGAACAACAACAATCAACAACAACAAAATAGAAGAAAAAAGTCCGAAGAACAAAGAAACTTTCTCTCTCTCTCACACACGCACGCACGCACGCACGCACGCACGCACGCACCCAAGCACGCACGCACCCACAAGCACGCACGCACACGCGCACACACACACACAAAAAAAAACTCAAGCAAAAACAGCCAGGTAACTAACTCTGTGTGTGTGTGTGTGTGTGTGTGTGTGTGTTGTGTGTGTGTGTGTGTGTGTGTGTGTGTGTGCGTGCGCGCGCGTGTGGGCGTACATGCGCGTGCCTCGCAGTGACATTTCTTTTTAACCAACAATGTTGCTTCAGTGTATGGCGCTTTGACCTTATAGGTGACTTTTTCCATTTGTTATCTTTCGTGGTCATAAAGCCTGTTGATTAAGTGCTGATCACAGTAATCAGCGCTTGTGTATATTATATATATATATATATATATATATATATAATATATATATATATATATATATATATATATATATATATATGCCTTTTTTAAGAAAGCGATTCAATGAGCTGTTAGGTTGAGTTGGGGGTGGGGGGGGTGGGGGGGGTGGGGGGCACTGAGAGGCCACAAAATTAATCGAGAGATGCAGCATCATGAAAAAAAAGATCACTGACAACAAGCGCCTGTGGCGGAAAAACCAGGCCAACTAGCAGCCAGCGCCCCCCCCCCCCCCCCCCCCCCCCCCCCCCCCCCCCCCCCCCCCCCCCCCCCCCCCTTCCTCCTCTCCGCGCTTTCCTGGCCTCCAAGCCCTCCCTCCCCACCTCCCTCGCCGTTCAAGAAGGAAATCAATACTGGAATCTGTGTCACCGCCTTGCCAGCCTGTGTGATGGAAAGGCTGCAGAAGCGCTCATGTTG
Organism: Alviniconcha marisindica; assembly: GCA_018857735.1. Taxonomy (NCBI): domain Eukaryota; kingdom Metazoa; phylum Mollusca; class Gastropoda; family Provannidae; genus Alviniconcha; species Alviniconcha marisindica. Next base: position 256,213 of record JABMCL010000144.1, read on the forward strand.
CCCCAGTCTCCCCTGCCCAATAAGCCGGCCATCGCTGCTGCACCCTCATTGATTTCTACTTTCCAATCACTGTGCCTTTTGCCACTTCCTTCTCAGTCTCTCTGTCTCTCCCTCTCCCTTCCTCTTTCTTTCCTCTTTCTCCCCTCTCCCCCCACTTTTTTTTGGAGTCCCTCTCTCTCTCTCTCTCTCTCACTCCTTCTCTCTTTCCCCTCCTCTTGTCTCTTTCCCCATCCCCCTTTCTCCCCCCTCTCTCTCTCTCTCTCTCTCTCTCTCGTTTTCTGTCTCCCCTCTCTCTCCCACCTCTCCCCCCTCTCTCTCACCCCCTTCTTTCTCACCTCTCCCCCCCCCTCTCTCCCCTCTTTCCCATCTCTCTCTCTCTCTCCACTCCCTCTTTCTCCCCCTCTTCTCTCTCTGTCCCTCTCTCTCTCTTCCCTCTCTCCCTTCTTTTCCCCTCCCTCATTTCCTCCCCTTCTCTCTCTCACTCCCTTTTCTTCCCTCTTCCCCCCTTCTCTCCTCTCTCTCCACACCCCCTCTTTCTCCCCCCTCTCTCTCTGTCCCTCTCTCTCTCCTCTCTTTTTCCACCTTCTCTCTTCTCCCTCCCCCTTTCTTCCCCTGTCTCTCGTTTTACACTTCTCGGTCTCTCCCATCCCCCCCCCTTCTGTCTCTCTCCGCCCCCCCCCACCTTCCTCACCCAATTCCTTTCACCACGTCAGGTGTTGTTGTTGGATTATGGTCGGACACGTCGGATTGTTGTTATTTTTGTTGTTGATTCAAAAAGAAGTGTTTGTTTTTTGATAATTACCCCCGGTTTATATATTATACTGGCTGGACACCGTGGTTTTTGTGTGTGATAACTTGTACCCCCGATTTCTATTTGTATATATTATACTGGACACCGTGGTTTTTGTGTGTGATAATTACCCCCGATTTCTATTTGTATATATTATACTGGACACCGTGGTTTTTGTGTGTGATAATTACCCCCCGATTTCTATTTGTATATATTCTACTGGACACCGTGGTTTTTGTGTGTGATAATTACCCCCCGATTTCTATTTGTATATATTATACTGGACACCGTGTTTGTTGCTGATGCACCCTCGTTGACACGGCTTCAACCCCCCTTAGCCCGCCCTACCCCTCTCCTCCAATCAGCGAATAATGTAATGTTCCTTTCGTCACTTCCGTCTCTGCCGTTCGTGTCTGGTCTTGTTCGTGTCCTAGCTGACGGCGTTTATCGCCCTTGATTTCCAGTTACCCCGAATACCGCGTTCATTTCAGATGCACTCCTCTCGGATTTTTTTCTGTCCAGTCAGTGAAGTACTGTTCTGTCTTTACTTCTGTCTGTCTGTCTGTCTCCGTCCGTTTGTGCATGCGTGCGTCTCGCTCTCTTTGTCTGTCTCTCCGTCTGTCCCACTCACACCTTCTTTCTCTGTCTCTGTCTGTCTCTGATCCTCTTTCTCTGTCTACGTTCGTCTGTTCCCTACTGTCTTTCTCTGTCTGTCTCCGTTCGTCTATCCCCTACTGTCTTTTTTTTTGTCTCCGTCTATCTGTCTGTCCCCTACTCCCTCTCTTTCTCTCCTCCCTCTATCTCCGTCCCCTACTCACTCTCTTTCTCTGTCTCTCCGCCTGTCTGTCTGTCTGTCTCCTACCCCCTCTCTTTCTCTGTCTCTCCGTCTGTCTGTCCCCTACTCACTCTCGTTCTCTGTCTCTCCGTCTGTCTGTCCCCTACCCCCTCTCTTTCTCTGTCTCTCTCCGTTTGTCTTTATGTCCCCTACTCCCTCCCTCCCTCTCTTTCTCGGTCTCTCTCTGTCTGTCCCTTCCTTCTCTTTCTCTCTCTTCCTGTCCTTCCCCCTCTTCCCCCCCCCCCCCCCCCCCCCGCGGACCCGCCGTGTCAGATATCTGGTATTCGGGGTGCTAACTAACGTCAGTTCAGTGTCGTCTGTCATCTCTGATTTCCATCCGTGCTGATCACCGTCTTTATTGCGGATGCACCGCCATTGACTTCGTCGTGCCGATCACTGTTCACTCCCCGTTTCCTTGTTCTCTGCCCGACCATCCCCCCCCCCCCCCCCCCCCCCCCCCCCCCCCCCCCCTCCTCCTTTCCCCCTTCTCCCCGACACCCTCCCCCCCCCCCTCCTCCCCATCCCTTCTGTCCCCCATGAGTCCTGCGTTGTTGTCTTCTGGTCAGTGGTGGTGGTGGTGGTGGTGGTGGTCCGTGGGGGGTCCTTGCTGGTGTCTTTGATTGCCCGTGATTTCCGTTTGTCTTCGGTACCGTATCCGATTTGGCTGCACCCTCATCGATTTCTTCTTTCCAATCACTGTACCTTCGTAACTAACCCCCCCCCCCCCCCCCTCCCCCCCTCCCCCGCCCACCTCCCTTATGCCCCCTTCCCCCCTCTCTCCCTCCACCCCGGCCTTCGCTGTGTCTGGTTCCTTTTTTAGTTTTTGTTTTTTTGTTGCCTCCTGGACGGACAAATCGAATTTCCTGCTAATGTCCGTCGTTTGTTTAATTTTTTTTTTAATGCTGAGCGTCGTATTCATTGCTGCTGACTTCTCAGTCTCTCTGTGTGTGTCTCTGTCTCTACCTGTGTGTATGTCTCTCTCTGTGTGTTTCTTCTTCTTTCTCTCTCTGTTTCTGTTTATTCTTTCCAATTTCTTTATCCTCCCCTTCTCTCTCTCGTTGACCGTTTCATCTCTCTCTCTCTGTCTCCCCCCCCCACTACCTCCCCCCCCCCACTACCTCCCCACCCCCCCCACTCCGCTCTCTCTCGTCCCCTGTAGTCGGGTACTGTTGCCTTCTGGTCTGAGAAGTCAGAGTCCTTGCTGACGTTCTTTACTACCAACACTTTCCGTTGGTAGTGAACGCTTGTATTTGTTGCTGGTGGATTCGCATCTTTTCGGTCATTGTTCGTTCCCGATCCCTACCCCCTTCTCTGCCCCTCGAGTTCAGGTCTTGGTGTTTTTTTGTTTTTGTTTTGTTGTTGTTGTTGTTTTTTGCCTTCTGGTCAGATGTTCGGGAATCCTTGCTGGTGTCTGGTGTCAATATTACCGCTTAGTAAGTAAGTAAACGTGGTGCTGAACGTCGACAGAAACCATAAGGCTTATTAGGGACTGGTGTGTAAGTAAACATGGTGCTTGACGTCCACAGAAACCGTAAGGCTTATTAGGGACGGGTGTGTAAGTAAACATGGTGCTTGACGTCCACAGAAACCATAAGGCTTATTAGGGACGGGTGTGTAAGTAAACTTGGTGCTTGACGTCCACAGAAACCATAAGGCTTATTAGGGACGGGGAGAAGAGGGGGAAGAGGGTATGGGGGTGGGGAAGAGGGAGGGAGATTATATACCTATCGCTACACTGTCACCACCAGAATGACTCCTGCATTAAGATGGGCAGCGATGAGAGCCATTTTAATGTTTTTCATTAATTGTGATGGACAAAGTCACAGGACAGTGTCCACAGACCACAACCTTTTTGAAGAGAAAGGAGAGCCGAAGCGGAATCGAACCGAGGCCGTTCTGCTTACCAGCCTAACGCCGTTACCGCTAGGCCAAGCCGGCTCACCTATAACCGCTTGGCTGGTTGGGTGTTGCTTTACGCCCACAGAAACCGTAGGCTTATTAGGGACGGGAGCCCAGGACGGCCACCTCGACTTTCACACAGAGCTCCTGAGCTCTGATGTTACCGCTTGGTGGTGAAGTGTTGCTTAATGTCCTCAGATATCAGTTGACATATTAGGGACCAGTTGTGACCAATGCCGAAGCACGGTTCAATAATTCTTTACGTCCACGGAAACCAGAAGGCTCGTTAGGACGGACAGCTCAGGACGGCCACCTCGACTCTCACACAGCTCCTGAACTATCTTGTTTCCATTCATCACTAAATACCGTGTTCACTGCCGCGTTCACAAGGCTCCTGAGCTCTGATGTTACCGCTTGTTTCCATTCGTCACTAAATACCGTGTTCACTGCCGCGTTCACAAGGCTTCTGAGCTCTGATGTTACCGCTTGTTTCCATTAAATCACTAAATACCGTGTTCACTGCCGCTGCGTACGTGTCAGTGGCGCCGTCTGGTCATAGAAGAGCTGTCGGACGCCTCGCTGCTGTCCACCGTCAGTCGCGCCAGACTTCCGGATTATGAAACCCTTAACGGCGGCGTCGATGGCTGTTCGCCGCTCGGCTGTTGCCGTCGTGCGTTATTACTTCGTTTGTCGTCTGGTGAAGACCGTCGTTTAGCGGCAGCGAGACCGGCACCCGTGACCGTGCCCTTGCCTTTTGCTGGCACGTAGTTAACTGTCACGACGAGGAACGAACAAGGACGTAAGGACTGACTGGGCGTAAAGCACCAGAATACTTACTCCCCCCCCCCCCCCACACCCACCCCCCCGCCGCCCCTCAGCCCCGCCCCCCTTTTTTGTTTTTGTTTTGTTGTTTTTGTTTTGTTTTCTTAATACTACTACTACTACTACTACTACTACTACTAATAATAATAATAATGAACATTTATCATGCGCTCATCAACACCCTGAGCGCTCACATGATACATACATTTTTTTTTTTTTTTTTACACTTCTTCACGGCAGCTCCATCAACTACGACAGTCAATCATTGCTCATCTCGTAGTTGATGAAGCTGCCGTGAAGAAGTGTAAAAAACACACAAACAAAACAACAAAACAAAAACAACAAAACGAAAAGGGGGGCGGGGTTGAGGGGTGGGGTGTAATGGGGTGTAAGTATTTCGGTGCTTTACGCCCAGTCAATCATTACGGTTATATCAGGGCGAGGGGGGAGGGGGTGGGGCGGGGAGGGGGGGGGGGGACGGAAAGAAAGAAGGAAAAGATAGAAATTATGATAAGGAGGTCATTCCTGTCAGCGGGCGGAAGCGTGCATGGCTACAGTTCAGACCTTGCTCAGCCCAGGCTCTTAAAAGGAGAACGTGCGACTTTAAACATAATAACGTTACGCGTACGTCACGAACAGTGTAATTAGGAAGCTCTCGCCGCCACTGCCGTTGTCTGCTGGTGAATTTTTCCTTCGTCCTGGTACGGCTCCCGGCGACTGACTTCGGTTAAATAAATGTCAGATTGCTGACTTGCTACACGATAACGGTTCTCCGGGCTTACTGGCGCCATGGCATATGTTATCGACGAGCCAGTGTGATTTTTCTTGCTGTAATTTTAGACAAGCATATATATATATATATATACATATATATATTGTGCACATAAAGGCAGCAGGCTGCAAAGGCTGTGATCACGTATCGTAAACGTTTGTATAGTAAACTTTGTTTTTTAGTATATATTTACGTATCATGTTATAGTTTTATATGCAAACTTCCGTGTTATTCATAAATCATAAAAGAGTCAGTATTCTGTATTCTGAACAAGCTTCGACAACCAGACCAGTCCATGCGAACTCGGATCCGTCCAGTTTTAATTTCGTCGCACCAAAAAAAAAAAAAAAAAAAAATCTGTCAGCAGGGGGATTAATTCGAAGAAACGGCGTTAATATGAAAATCTGTAGAGATACGACTGATACGCGACAACGGCGGAATTTCATAACCTTTGCCACTGTGTCGCCTTATTCGGTTCAGCGCAGTACTTGGAGCGATAACAGAAGTCCTTTGGCAAGTAATAATCTGGAGGTCTTAATGTGGGTGGGTGGGGGTAGGGGTGCGGTAAGGATGGGGATGGGGGTGGGGGTGAGAGTGGGGGGTAGGGGTAAAATCAGTGATCGGGGCTGAGGACTTCGATTACCGTCTTTCAGTCTTTTTGTAAACTGCTTTCTTTTTGTCGTCCCTTTCTCTTGTGTGTCTCGTTCGCTGTCTCTGTCTGTCTGCCTGTCACTGTGCGCACACACGCGCGCGTTTGTGTGTGTGTGTGTGTGTGTGTGTGTGTGTGTGTGTGTGTGTGTGTGTGTGTGTGTGTGTGTGTGTGTGTGTGTGTGTGTGTGTGTGTGTTGTGTTGTGGTGAGAGAGAGAGAGAGAGAGAGGGAGAGAGAGAGAGAGAGAGAGAGAGAGAGAGAGAGAGAGAGAGACAGACAGACAGACAGACAGACAGACAGACAGACAGACAGACAGACAGAGAGAGAGAGAGAGAGACGGAGAGAGAGAGGAGACTTGTACCATTAACATCTTCAGTTGCCTATTTTGTACTTATCTTTGCTCTGTCGTTCTGCTGCATTATAACAGTAGAGAGAGAGAGAGAGAGAGAGAGAGAGAGAGAGAGAGAGAGAGAGAGAGAAGAGAGGGGGGGGGGGTAGGGGGCAGAAGAGGAGAGCACCCCTTCATCGGTCGTGGTTCTCGCTACCTTGTGGTTGACTCCGGCCTGTGCAATACATGGCCGAAGCCAGCACATGCTGTCGATTTTTCTCACAAGACGGCGCTGATAAGCAGGAAGATTAATGACCCTGAGCACCATTAATTAGATGGACTGAGTGCAGCTTCTAAAGCTGCAGTCAGCCCCACCTCCGACCCCTCCCTCCTGCCACGCGTGTCGTTCCCTGGCCGTGCGTAATTCGGATTCTGTCTCGTTCACCGTCAGGTTGACCGTACAGTTCATGCAGGCAGCCTCAGAACCGTCTGTCGTTAAAGACCAGCTCACCGGGTTTTTTTTTTTTTTTCAATTCTTCTTTTTCTTCTTGGCCTTGCTCTCACGCATTCAGTGAAGGGTCTGAAAGTTTTAAAGATTCAAATAAAACGTTACCCCTCCCCCCCTCCCCTCCCCCAACACTCCTCCCCCCCCAAAAAAAACAACAATAACACACACATCCACCAACCAACAAACAAAACAAAAACAACAACAACAACAACAGAAACACGCACACAACCCCCCAACAACACACCACACACAACCACACACAACAACACACAACAACACACAAACACACACAACAACAACAACAACATCACAAACCCAACCCAACAACAAACAAACAAGCAAACAAACAAACAAACAACAACAAAAACCGCACAAAAGAACAAAACAGCAACAAACAAACAAACAAACAACAACAACAACAACAACAACAACAACAACAACAACAACAAGCAAACCCCGAAAACGTTTACGTTGTTCATTCAGTGATCAACCTTGTTGTTGTTGTTATTGTTGTTGTTGTTGTACTGATGTGACCATGTGTGGTTCACAGGACGTTATCAGCTTAAAATCCAGTTACTTACTTGACTTACTGTTGATTTCTTCTTCGCCTGTTGCTGAGCCAAGGAATTAGTGGTAGTTTGTATTTTTTATGGGACTGCCCGTGCACTGAGGCACTGTGTATATAGATGTGTGCAGGTGGTAATAGAAGCTTGTTCTTGAAATCGCTAAGATCAAGGTTGCCGTAATCAGTGTTGTGTTTATGTTGTAGTTACAGTTGGTTCCGTTAGGTAGAAAGCAGTGATCGTTTTGCATTGCTCTGTTGTTTGAAAAAAAAAACAAAAAAAAAACGCGCAAAACCAGCCCCCCCCCCCACCCCCCACCCCCGAAACACACACACACACACACACGCACGCACGCACGCACACACACACATACATACATACATACATACTACATACATACACACACACACACACACACACACACACACACACACACACACACACACACACACACCCCAGCGACAAAGCAACAGTTAAAGAACAGATAAACTGTTGAAAAAAGCAACAGTTGAACTTTCAGTTGAACAGTTCAGCTTTTGTTTTCTCACTTGGAAAAGGGGCTTCCCCCAAAAAACAACTGTTGTTTTGCTGCTTGAAAAAGGGGCCTACCCCGAAAAATCGCACCTTTCGTATTTGTTAAGTTAAATTAGCCTTCCTTTTTAACCTTTCATGTGTTTGATTCTGTTGTTTGAAAGTGTGTGTGTGTGTGTGTGTGTGTGTGTGTGTGTGTGTGTGTGTGTGTGTGTGTGTGTGTGTGTGTGTGTTTTCTTTTTCTTTTTTCGGAGACCTAATTCTCCCTGATGTAACTGTACTGATTAACTGGGCGTAAAACATCAGGTTACTTACCTACTTACCTACGGAGACACAGATGTGCTTTGGCTAGATTTTGAAAGGGCGTTTCCCTGATAAACGCGCGTACCTCCATTTGCGTGGACTGGCGAGCAGCGCTCTTTGTAATTTAATCCGACAAGAAGATCGAAAAACATTTGCTTCTTGATGGCTCATGTACAGAAAGTACCCTCATAGCTGTAGATACGTGATTACGGTTGTCAGCTAAAAACCTCGGTCGCCCTTCGCCTCTGAGCCAAGGGAACGGGGACTTTATTGACAAAGTCGGGTTCTGGTGGCTTTCTTTCCAGTGGCAATACGGTACTCACTGCTTTAGGCACTTCAGGCTACTCACTCTGCTACTCTCTCTCTCTCTCTCTCTCTCTCTTCCTTCAAAGGCAAACTCAAGACATTACGACATTTCTGTTCTTAGAATATTTCAGTTAAGCAACATTGTCCTTCACCCCTGAGCAGTCTGTACAGTGTGTGTGTGTGTGTGTGTGTGTGTGTGTGTGTGTGTGTGTGTGTGTGTGTGTGAGAGGAGAGAGAGAGAGAGAGAGAGTGTGTGTGTGTGTGTGTGTGTGTGTGTGTGTGTGTGTGTGTGTGTGTGTGTGTGTGTGTCTCTCTCTCTCTCTCTCTTTCTCTCTCTCTCTTACACCCCCACACCCCCTTCTCTCTCTCTCTCTCTCTCTCTCTCTCTCTCTCTCTCTCTCTCTCTGTATGTGTGTGTGTGGGTGTGCGTGTGTGAATGGGCGCTGGTCAGTACATCACCATACGACCGCCCGCTGCATGC
>JABMCL010000144.1:270000-280000 GCA_018857735.1 Alviniconcha marisindica
AGTAAGGCAGTTAGGCTGGTAAGCGGAAGAACCTCGGTTCATCATCATCATCATCACCATCACCGTCACCACCACCACCACCACCACCACCGCCATCATAATCATCATCATCATCATCATCATCACACACCATCCTGATATACCTAGTGACTCTAAACACAAGTTACCTACTCATCATCATACATCACGTCACCCCACCACCACCACCACCACCACATCATCATCATCATCATCATCATCATCATCACACTCGCCCTGATATAACCGTAATGGTTGACTGGGCGTAAAACAACAAGTTACTTACTTACTCATCATCATCATCATCACCGTCACCACCACCACCTCCACCTCCACCACCACCACCACACACATCATCATCATCATCATCATCATCATCATCATCATCATCATCATCATCATCATCACTCGCCCTGATATAACCGTAATGGTTGACTGGGCGTTAAACACCAAGTTACTTACATCATCATCATCATCATCACCGTCACCACCACCACCACCACCACCACCACCACCATCATCATCATCATCATCATCATCATCATCATCATCATCATCATCATCACTCGCCCCGATATAACCGTAATGGTTGACTTGGCGTAAAACACCAAGTTACTTACTTACTCATCATCATCATCTCATCGTCATCGTCATCGTCATCGTCATCATCATCACTTTCTACGTGTTTCATCAGCCCATCTTGCGTCTTCGTTTGGGCAGTCTCCTTGAAAAACCCCGAATCCGGTTCGGTGCGGTGCGACTTTGCGGCGTCACCCGTCAACGCTTGTTTATCACTTACTCAGCGCTGTTTCTGCTCGTTAGCGGCCGAATGGCGCGCAGCTTAATCCGAGATTAATTGACTAGTTTACGGCCGTCCGACGTTTGCAGAGATTTTTTCTCTCCTGAGGATTCACTGGTGTTCCGGCGGCCGCGGATTAGCGGCTGGTTTAAGGCCCGAAAGCTGGGGGTGCCGTGTGGACGGTCTCTTTGAGGCGGCCTGTCTCTTTAGCACAGATTTATTCCCGGAGAATCTAATCCCATTGTTAAAAAATAAAATAAAATAAAAAACCCGTCCCATTATGCCGCCTCAAGCGCAAGAATGTCGAGTGATTGGGGATGCGGGAAGAAGGAGTAGGAGGAGGTGGTAAAGTCAATGATTTATCTTTGTCTTCTTCTTGGAATTATATATATATATATATATATATTATATATATATATATATATATATATATATATATAGAGAGAGAGAGAGAGAGAGAGAGAGAGAGAGAGAGAGAGAGAGAGAGAAATGTTTTAGTTATTGGTGCTTGAGAGTGTGTGTGTGTGTGTGTGTGTGTGTGTGTGATGTGTGTGTGTATTGTGTATTGTTATTATATATATATTGTGTGTGTGTGTGTGTGTGTGGTGTGGTGTGTGTGTGTGTGTGTGTGTGTGTATGTGTGTGTGTGTGTGTATGAACCTCTGAGAGCAGGTACTTAATAATAGCGTCTTTTACACGACGTTCTTGTTTTCGAGGTTCACAAAAATAACGTCAGAGCGCCGCAAAGCTCAGGGCTGTCAAAGCGTGCTACCAATTAGCAAACCAGAGTATAAATTATGGTTCGGAAGTTATATATAATTACATAAAATTAAATATAGATGTATGTATAAAGCAACGCCCCCCACCCCCACCCCAGCCCCTTTAAAAAGAAGAAGAAGTGTTGTGGCAACCTAACAACCTCTTTATAACCATAAACCTGTATGCTCCACCCTCTGTAGTTAGCACGCAGAAGAGAAGAGTTCCGATCTTTTGCTGTTGAAAGTGCTGGTGGATGGGTGGGTGGGTTCCAAAGAGTTAGCAAAGAGGGGTTTTCTTTCGGGAACTCTGGTTTCGCTACCCAAGCCCAACCGCTACCCCTCTTCCGTCTCTTCCCTCATCTCACCCCTCTTCCGTCTCTTCCCTCATCCCTAAGATGAGGGAAGAGACGGAAGAGGGGTAGCGGTTGGGCTTGGGGAGCGAAACCAGAGTTCCCGAAAGAAAACCCCTCGAAAACTTTCCCCGTGCACTAAAATCCGACATCACATGATGCGGACCCCCCCCCCCCCCCCCCCCGACCCTCCAACTCGGAAAAGCCAAATCCACAAACTCCACCCCATTAATCAATAGGATTGAAGTCTGAGCAGCTTAATTGCTAATGATAGTATTACAGAGTGAACAATTGTTTTATACAGAAAAGACAAAACAAACAACAGGAAAGTAGCGGGTGGTTTTTATTTTGTTTTTTGTTTAAAAAAAAAAAAGTGTGGGGGTGGGGTGGGGGTGGGGGGGTGGGGGGGTGGGAAGGCATTATTTGTGTGCTATAAAGAAGCATTGAGGGAAACCTGGTTACACAAATAGTCCCCAGTCTATACAGACAACATTTTCCTGTTTTGTTGTTGTTATTGTTGTTGTTGTTGTTTTTGGCACGGAAACCGTTTCTCATTCTGTAATGATAAGTTCAAAGGTTCAAGATCTGGGCGGTTTCCCCGTCAGCCTTTGTGACGGTAGCAGATAAATGAGCTAAGCGAACGGTTCCATGAATGTCAGGGGATTGTCTAGAGGCAACACCGACCTGACGCTAATCCGGAGGCTTTGAAAAGGTGCCCCGTGAGTGTGACGTACACGGGGATGGCACGTGACAATTATAAGGCAGGCCTAGCTCCCCACGCAAAAATGATCGCCGACCTGTGAAACAGCGCAGCGAGTAAAACACACACACACACACGCGACCTGAAAACAAAACACATGCAGTTACAGGGCAGAAGAGCCCGGTTTGGATGATGGCAGCCATGTAGCACGACTAGCTACCCCCCCCCCCACACACACACACACCTCCCCACCCCCTCCTCCCTCCTCCTCCTTGGCCCCCCCTCCTTCCCCACCTATCCTCCTCCGCCCGGTCCCGCCTTCCTTGGTCTTTTATAATAAAACAGCTTTGAGTACGTTCTCTGTTTGTGTTTTTCTGTCTGCCACCTGTTCTCTCTCTCTTTCTCTTCCTTTTTTTCTCTCCTTTTCTCATCTTCTCTGTGTGTGTGTGTGTGTGTGTGTGTGTGTGTGTGTGTGTGTGTGTGTGTGTGTGTGTGTGTGTGTCTTTATGTTTCTGTGTGTGTGTCACTTTTTGTTTGTAGCTTTGTCTCTTTCTGGTCACCATTTATCTGTTTTTGCTTCTCTCTCTCTCTCTTCCTCTTTATGCCTCTGCCTCTCTTTCTCTTCCTCTTTCGGCCTCTCTTCTCCCCCCCCCCCCCCCCCTCCCCCCCCCCAACCTGCCTCTCGCTCTTTTTCTTCAGTTCTGCCGCCCCCCGTCTCTCTCTCGCTCCTCCCCGGCCTGTCTCTGTCTGCTTCTGTGTCTGCCCCGCCCCCCGCCCCCCACTCCCCCTCTCTCCCTACCTCTCCCTTTCTCTTTCTGCCTCTCTCTTTGTCTGTCTGCCTCTCTCTCTCTCTCTCTCTGCCTCGTTCTTTCTCTGCCCTGCCTATCTCCCCTTGCCTCTCTCTTTCTCCTTCTCCCTCTCTCTTTGTCAGTCTGCCTCTCTCTTTGTCAGTCTCCCTCTCTCTTTGTCAGTCTGCCTCACTCTTTGTCAGTCTGCCTCTCTCTTTGTCAGTCTGCCTCTCTCTTTGACAGTCTGCCTCTCTCTTTGTCAGTCTGCCTCTCTCTTTGTCAGTCTCCCTCTCTCTTTGTCTCCTCTCTCTTTGCAGTCTGCCTCTCTCTTTGTCAGTCTCCCTCTCTCTTTCTCCTTCTCCCTCTCTCTTTGACAGTCTCCCTCTCTCTTTGTCAGTCTGCCTCTCTCTTATCTCCTCTCTCCTCCCTCTCTTTTGACAGTCTCCCTCTCTCTTTGTCAGTCTGCCTCTCTCTTTGTCAGTCTGCCTCTCTCTTTGTCAGTCTCCCTCTCTCTTTCTCCTTCGCCCTCTCTCTTTGACAGTCTGCCTCTCTCTTTGTCAGTCTCCCTCTCTCTTTCTCCTTCTCCCTCTCTCTTTGACAGTCTCCCTCTCTCTTTGTCAGTCTGCCTCTCTCTTTGTCAGCCTCCCTCTCTCTTTCTCCTTCTCCCTCTCTCTTTGACAGTCTCCCTCTCTCTTTGTCAGTCTGCCTCTCTCTTTGTCAGTCTCCCTCTCTCTTTGTCAGTCTGCCTCACTCTCTCTGTCTCCTTCTGTTTCTGCCCCGCCCCCACTCCCCCTCTCTCCCTACCTCTCTCTTTCTCTTTCTGCCTCTCTCTTTGTCTGTCTGCCTCTCTCTCTCTTCTGCCTCGTTCTTTTTCTGCCTCTCTCTCTCTCTCTGCCTCGTTCTTTTTCTGCCCTCACTCTCTCCCCTTACCTCTCTCTTTCTCTTTCTGTCCCCCCTCCGTCTCTTTGTCTTTCTGCCTCTCTCTTTCTGTCCCCCTCCGTCTCTTTATCTTTCTGCCTCCCTCTTTCTGTCTATGCCGCCATGTCCGACTCCTTGTCTTTCTGACTCTTTTTCTCTTTCTGTCCCCCTCCGTCTCTTTGTCTTTCTGCCTCTCTCTTTCTGTCTATGCCGCCATGTCTGACTCCTTGTCTTTCTGACTCTTTTTCTCTTTCTGCCTGTCTCTTTGTCCTTCGGCGTCTTTCGCTTTCAAAAGCTCTGTCTCTTTGTCTCACTGCCTCTTTCCCTGACCCCCCCCCCCTCCTCCTCTTTCTGCCTGCCTTTGGCTCTCTTTCCGTCTCTTTATTTTCTTTGTCTCTCTTTCCCCTTTTGTCTCTTTCTCTCCCTTTCTCAGACTAGCAGGCCACATGAATACTATGAAGTATGTGTTGTTGCACAATGCCGAATGGGAGTTTCAAGAATAACAACAACGACAATAGCAACATGTTTTATGAGCGCCGAGCGTGTATCAGAGTGTGTGTTTTTCTAAAAAAAAATTTTTTTATTATTGTTGTTGTTGTTTTTGGGCCATCGACAGACGTCACGGGTGATAACGCTTGTTGATTCTGTACACACGTAGAGCGCTCGGGGACTCGTTGTGTTTCAGTTAGTGTTTTCTGCAGCATGTCTCTTTCTGGCGTAGAAAGCATTAAACAGCGCCCCCCACCCACCTTCCTCCCTCCCCAAAATGATGTAGCATGCGAAAATCAGACTCCACGACGCCACAGATGGTGATAAGTTCAAATAATATAACGTCTGGCACAAAATTACGTTATGTTGGAATCGCTTCTCCGTCTGTCCTGGTTTCGTACGGAAGATGTCTTCTGAACTTGTGGTGGTGGTGGTGGTGGGAGAGGGGGTGGGGTGGGGGTGGGGGGGTGGGGGGCTCTACCCTAACCACCGTAACGCTGTTAAGGGGTGGGGGATGGGGTTGGTGGTGGGGGGAGGGGGGTGTCACATTGAAATCGCTTGTTCCTGTGTCCAGGTTTTTGTCCGTTACGAAATCGTCTGAGCCACACAACATTTTGTAACCAATTTATTGTAGTTTGGTGGTACATCGACATGAGCCGAAGTGTCGTGCGAACAGATCGGTTGGCTGTCTTCCAGGTCAAGGTCACGTTGAGAACTCAGTGCAATCAAAACAAGACTGTTACCAGTTTGGTGGTACGTACGCCATCTCTATCCAAAGTGTCTTGTGAAAAGATTGGATTGCTGTGTTTAAGGTCTGTGCCACAGCGAAGGTTGAAAACGTCAGTGAGAGTTCGCCCTGATATAACCGTAATGGTTGACTGGGCGTAAAACACCAAGTTACTGACTTTACGTGCTTACTCAGTGAGTGTACGTCCAGGACGATAATAATCGTCAGAATCGCAGAACCTTTCGTAACTACCCTTGTGTCTTTCTTTCTTTCTTTCTTTCTTTCTTTCTTGGATGACCTTGTGCGGTACGCAGGATGTCAGTACCGATGTATGGCTTAGTAGTTCACCTTCTTCCTTTATATTAGATCCAAACACATAAAAGGTTCAAAAGAACGCTGCTTATTAGGACAAAAACACAACCTGCAAATTTTCGGGGTAATCCCCTTTATCAAGCTACAAAACGACACTTAAACTAAAGTTAAACGGTAAAAAACGATGAAAAAATGAGACGGAAGGCTAAACCACTTATCTGTTTTTTTTAGGGTTGAGCTAGGTTGTTTCCCTGTCTAGTGCTTGGAAGAGTGAAGTGCTTGATTGAGGAAAGTGGAGACAAGAGAGTTGGACAAACTCTTGCTTCTGCTTCAGGCTCCAGCAGTTGCTTCTCGGACACTGTCTTTGTGATTTTGTTCCGCACACAGCTGAAAATTCAATTGTAGTACCCACGTTGCTTAATTCGCACTGGCGGGGTCCCCACTTCCTTAACATCGTTGTTCTGGCGATGGCTGACGGTCTCTTCTGTCTTCGCGGCGCGCGGACGAGCTATTCATCTCTTCCCTCTGTGTCTGTCTGTCTGTCTGTCTCTCCCCCCCTCCTCCTCCCCATTTCCCCGTCTGTAATAAGCCTCATGGTTTCTGTAGACGTAAAGCACCTTCTTTACTTCCTGTTCTCTAACAGGTCTGGTTTCCACGATTGCCCGTGCTGACCTACTGACCTGCTTTTGCCTTGAGGCCCGGTGTGTCAATGTGCACACACACACACACACCAAAAAAAAAAAAAAAAAAGGGGGGGGAGAGAAGAAGAAATCTGATCGTGTCGAGTTTTGGCTGTCGGGTGTAGATAGAGGTCGACGTGTTTCAGCAGCGGATGATGTTTCTAAAAATGAGCTGGCTCATGTTGGCCGTGTTGCGTATTGTACGTAATTATGTCAGTGGAGAAACGGTTCTCCGACTTGCTCCGTTGTTCTACTGAATTTGAAACCGTGTGCTTAATTAAATGCTCCCTCTTGTACTGTGCAGATCAATACCCTGCAGAGGAGAGAGAGAGAGAGAGAGAGAGAGAGAGAGAGAGAGAGAGAGAGAGAGAGAGATCACATTGCACATACATAGAAATGTCTTTACCGCGAAGCGAGTAGGGTTTAAAATATCAACACTATACTACTACAGACCATTCAAGTACTACTCATACCGTTTCAAGGACCGCTTCTTCAGTTCCGCCTCTTTGACAGCGATAGCACTTAGAAACTTCAAAAGGTAAGTAGGCTACAGAAAGCATTGCCATCGTGGAGTATAAATAAGGTGATTTACAGCTCTATTTACTCCCGATGGCTGTATCGGCCCGAAAAGCACATTTTAGAAATCATGTATGGCGGTTCATATGAAAAGGATAAAATAATAATAAAACACACACACACACACGCGCGCACGCACGCACGCACGCACGCGCGCACGCACGCACACACGCACGCACGCGCGCACACTCGCACGCACGCCCATAGACACGCACACACACAGAGTTACCCCCCCCCCCACACACACACACAGAGCACACACAGAGTTCACACACACACACACACACACACACACACACACACACACACACACACACACACACACACACACACACACACCACATCCAGTCTCTCTCTCTTCTCTCTCTCTCACACACACACACACACACACACCGCACATACACACAAACATACACACACACACACACACACACACACACAACACACACACACACACACACACACGCACACGCACGCACACACACACCACACACACACACACACACACACACACACACACACACACACACACACACACACACACACACACACACACACAAACACACATCACACACACACACACACACAAACACACATACACACATACGCACACACACCACACCACACCACCACGCACGCACGCACGCACGCACGCACGCACACACCACCACACACACACACACACACACACAGCACTCACACACACACACCACGTACACACACACACACAACACACAAGCATACACACACACACACACACACACACACACACGCACCACCACCACCACCACACACGACGCACGCACGCACGCACGACACGCACACACACACACACACACACACACACACACACACACACACACACACACACACACACACACAGGTCCCCAGCAGGACACCCTCCAGTTCAGCAGACTGCCAGACGTTCTGATCGAGTGGTAAAAAAACTGTGACGCGTTGCGGTGATGCCCACAGTTTTCCTGTCAGTGACTTCACTGTAGGAAGTGTCACTGTTCTCGCCAACGTTGCAATTACACTACTTTGGCAGCAGAGTTATCGTCTCTGTTTATCGTTAGCCCGTAGTTGTCGTCAACCCGGAAGTCTCTCGACCTGACGTCACCGGCTGTCACGTCGAAGCGGTTTGCGGGTGGCTGTTTTTGACCTCACGGGGCCATCATCGCTGACCACCGTCATCAGCATCATCACTGAGTCGCAGAAAGATCACCGGGCCGTTGGTCATTGCGAACCGTGTTCACAGTCTTACGTCACACGCTTGCCAATTCCTCCGCAGCAAAGGGCTTGAAGCCCTCGTAGAAGCCTTGTGTTTTATGCACGCAGTGGAAACCTCAAAGGTGGTTGTTTAATCAGACCATCGTGGGGGGGGGGGGGGGGGGGGGGGGGGGGGGGGGGGGGGGGGGGGGGGGGGGGGGGGGGTCTTTGGCCCGCCCCAGGCCCCCGCATTAGGCTGGAAGAGAAGGGTAGGTAGGTAGGTGCGATGGCGGCTTTGATGCGTCAGAAGCGAGTATTTATAATTATCTTCCAAAATAATTTGCTAATTATCTCTCCCGTGTGATAACCGATCAGCTGTGCGTGATAAGTAAGTCTTTCTTCTGGAGCTGTGCTGTGCTCTCAGTGGCTTAGTTCCGTCGTCAGTCTTAAGTACGTCTGCGTAGTTATTGTGATTATCACAGCACCTCTCGGTTTGTGAACTGGGCCGCCGGGCGCTCTCGGTTTGTGAACATGGGCCGGAGGGAAGAGACTGGGGAGGGGAAGAGGGGAGAGGGGGGGGACCAGTACTGGGTGGTGGGAAGAGGGGGGACCAGTACTGGGTGGTGGGAAGAGGGGGACCAGTACTGGGTGGTGTGGAAGAGGGGGGACCAGTACTGGGTGGTGGGAAGAGGGGGACCAGTACTGGGTGGTGGGAAGAGGGGGACCAGTACTGGGTGGTGGGAAGAGGGAGGACCAGTACTGGGTGGTGGGAAGAGGGAGACCAGTACTGGGTGGTGGGAAGAGGGTGGACCAGTACTGGGTGGTGTGGAAGAGGGGGACCAGTACTGGGTGGTGTGGAAGAGGGAGGACCAGTACTGGGTGGGGGTGGAAGAGGGGAGGACCAGTACTGGGTGGTGGGGAAGAGGGTGGACCAGTACTGGGTGGTGGAAGAGGGGACCGAAGACCAGTACTGGGTGGTGTGGAAGAGGGGGGACCAGTACTGGGTGGTGGGAAGAGGGTGGACCAGTACTGGGTGGTGTGGAAGAGGGTGGACCAGTACTGGGTGGTGTGGAAGAGGGGGGACCAGTACTGGGTGGTGTGGAAGAGGGGGGACCAGTACTGGGTGGTGGGGAAGAGGGTGGACCAGTACTGGGTGTGGGAAGGGGAGGACGTATGGGGTGTGGAAGAGGGTGGACCAGTACTGGGTGGTGGAAGAGGGTGGACCCGTACTGGGTGGGGAGAGGGTGACAACCGAAGACCAGTACTGGGTGGTGGGGAAGAGGGAGGACCAGTACTGGGTGGTGTGGGAAGAGGGGGGACCAGACTGGGTGGTGGGAAGAGGGTGGACCAGTACTGGGTGGTGGAGAAGAGGGAGAACCGAAGACCAGTACTGGGTGGTGGGGAAGAGGGAGAACCAGTACTGGGTGGTGGGGAAGAGGGGGACCAGTACTGGGTCGTGTGGAAGAGGGAGGAGACCAGTACTAGGTGGTGGGGAGAGGGGGACCAGACTGGTGGTGGGAAAGAGGGTGGACTAGTACTGGGTGGTGGGGAAGAGGGAGGACCAGTACTGGGTGGTGGGAAAGAGGGTGGACCCGTACTAGGTGATGGGGATGAGGGTGGACCAGTACTGGGCGGTGGGGAAAAGGGAGAACCAGTACTGGGTGTGGGGGAAGAGG
>JABMCL010002332.1:0-125000 GCA_018857735.1 Alviniconcha marisindica
AATGTCTGTCTATCTGTCTGTCCTTTCCCCTCTGTGTCTCATGTATAAAACATTTCACTCACTCATTCTCCGTATGTAATAAATAATGCCTGTAATTGATATCTACTCATCAGTAGCTTGGGCAAGGACTAGTTGTCAGACAGGTGTTTTTGATCCTTGTAAAATAAGTTTTCGAGTTTGAGTTTTTTTTCTCTTCTCTCTCTCTCTGAAGCAACACTGACACAAGGGACTTAACAAACGCTTGACATAAGTAACAAATACAACAAAGACCCGAGTTGCCCACGGAAACCTCTCACATGGCATGCGTGCAATCATACAAGGTACATTAACTCCACCGCCGCTGTAACAATGAACCCGGGCGAGAGCATTGTAGTATCTAGTATTGCTGCTGTAATAATGCACCACTGTAAACAGTGTGTGTGTGTGTGTGTGTGGTGTGTTGTGTGGGGTGTGTGTGTGGTGTTGGTATTGGTGTGTGTGTGTGTGTGTGTGTGTGTGTGTGTGTGTGTGTGTGTGTGTGTGTATGTGTGTGTGTGTGTGTGCGCGCGTTGCACTGCTGTTGACAAACAACTTGGACAACTCAAGCAAAGGAAGTCCAGCTTTCTTAGCCCAGCTCCACCTCCCTACTCATGATCTCTTCAGTCTGGGCTAAGTTGAGGGTCCAGCTCCACCTCCCTCCTCTAAGATCTCTTGATCTTTTGATCTCGCCTGGAACCCCGGCGGCGGCCGAGTATGGGGTGGCGGCCGTCCTGGGCTCCCGTCCCTAATAAGCCTACGGTCAGTTTCTCAGTGATGGACGCCAAAGCCGCAACACTCACTGACCAACCGAAAGTCGAATTGAAAATTTGAATCTGCAATGTTGCTGTGGCAGAAATCTTCCCTACATAAAGTCTGGTTGTAGAGTAGTGGTGTCAGTAAGTCCACACTGAGAAGAAAAAAAGAAGAAAAAAAGAGGCTTTAGGGACCCGGGGAAGGAGGGAGAGATTATATAACCTATCGCTACACCGTCACCACCAGAGTGTCTCCTCAGAGTCATGTGTGCTTCAGGTGTTGGACAAGCCGCTGAGCATGGTTCAATATTGCTTTACGTTCACGGAAACCATAAGGCTCGTTAGGACGGACAGCCCAGGACGGACAGCTCGACTCTCACACAGCTCCTGGACTATCTAAACTGGTGGGCAGCGATGAGAGCCATTGTAATATTTCATAACTCATTAAATGTGAGGGACTATAACACACTCCGAGCATCGCTTTCCGGCACCTTCCTCCAAAGGATGGCTGTCGTAAACCAGTGCTTGGAGTTTGGGACAAAGGCACATGACAGTGTCCTCAGACCACTCTACTGAAAGTCGGCCAATCAAAACATCGACTACAATTTAACCAATCACAGCCGCAGA
This sequence comes from Alviniconcha marisindica, assembly GCA_018857735.1. Taxonomy (NCBI): domain Eukaryota; kingdom Metazoa; phylum Mollusca; class Gastropoda; family Provannidae; genus Alviniconcha; species Alviniconcha marisindica. The sequence continues at coordinate 1,398 of JABMCL010002332.1, forward strand.
CAGGGTAGAGCCATGTGACCGCAGGGAAGTATGGCGGCCTCCACGAGAATGTCACGGGGCCCGCTGCAGCGCTTATTAACTGCACAGCAAAGAACGTCTTGCCAGTACTGCAGTTTGCCAGACCAAAGAAATGTGAAACTGTCAGGTTCTTTCCAAAATGCGTCTTTGCGTGGTTCAGGAAAGCAGCTAGGCCTGTTGCCCATGCTTCGACCCTTTTCTCGCCGGTCGTGTGGTCCTGAGCATTTTTCGTGGGGACTTCTCAAGCGCCAGTCATTGTTTGGTCAGACTTTGGCTTATTCGACGAGACCCGACAAAAACAGAGTGAAAGGTTTGATGGTGGCAACTTACATATCGGCTGCTATCGGTGGTCTCCTGTTGACTGCTGTGGGCTTCAGGTTATACAGTCGTTTCAAGAAGCGCGCGAGAGGAATCGAAGAAGTGGACTGTCCACTGTATGGACGGCGAAGTCGAGTGTTTTGTCGCTACAGGGGATACATTATTCCGTCCAGCATTATTGATACGGTTGTATATGATGTGCCTAGGTCGGAAGTTCGACCCGACGACGTTTGGGTTGTGTCTTTTCCAAAAGCTGGTGAGTAGGTCTGTTTTAATTTCTAACTCTAATCACGACTAATGAAGACCAAATCATTGACATTGCTTCATTTCTTTTTCTTCTTGTCAAGGACTTTGCTGTAGTCGCTAGTGTCAGAGTCCTGCAGCGATGTGTGTTTAAAAGGTGGCCACAGTCTGCCTTGGGTGTTATCAAAACAATAAGAGACTTAGAGAGTAAATAACTTTAATAACTTAAGACAGTTCCTGACTGGAAGTGGAATGAGCTGGTAGACACTGTGACTGTGGTCACTGCAGACTCCAGCAGCGGGCAGAGTGCTATGACTTTTATGAGGGGCGTCCCACACATAGGCAGCCAGAACAAAAATGTTTTCAGCCAGTTTTTAATAGTGCCTGTTCAGTAACAAAATGTGCAGATTAGTCCTTTTAAAGGAAAAGTCCAATGTTCTTAAGTATGCAAAATGACCATCAAAATGATTGACAAATGAGTCACAGGTTTGCGATTTAATGAAATAAAAAATGTTTATGTTTGTTTTTAATCAATTTTATTTTCTGTAGGCTGGCCGAGACTGCTGTCTTGGGTTCTCTATCAGTCACGTGACTTTCTTGGAAGTGATGTCAGTCTAGAGTCAGTGCGGTTGCCATCTTAGATTGTTCATTGAATGTGTATGCGTGTGGTTGACAAAAAGTTGTAACCATGCCAGCCTACAGTCTTGCAGCAAACTGTAACAACTCACAGTCACAAGTAACCCAAAGCATAATTATGCACGAGTTCCCGCGGAATCGACCCACTGTGAGGTGAAAATGGGTCAAATTTGTACAATTCAAACGAGCTGACTTGATGCTGCGCCTCAGTCACGCCCATTAATTTTGTGTAGCGAGCACTTTGCTGAGTGCAGTTTCGTAAACTTTATGGCGGAATACCAAATGAGGTTTGCTTCAAAGCGGAATTTGTAAGGCTGGCCACAGGGTAACCAACTTGGAAAAAAATCCAGTTTGAATCACCAAGGATGAAGCTGAAGAGCAGCAAGCACACAGCATGATACAAAAATTGAGAGATACACTGATACCCTGAAACAAGCGCTAACAAGGCAACAGACAAAAAGTCTAACATGAATGCTTACACCAGAAAAGGCCATGAGAGAAAGAGACTGTACACAAATGCATGGGGCAAAGAAAGAAAGAACAGACCACAAATGCCTGTGGCAAAGAAAGAAAGACCAAACCACAAATGCTGGTGGCAAATGAAAAATGGCTGCCCTAATCAGGCAAGCAAACAGCTGACACCAAATGAAAGAAACAAAACAGCTGAAACCACCTCAAAACCCCAAACGGTTGCCTACCTGCAAGCATAAGGTGGAGAGAAAAAAACACCACCAAATCACAATAGTCTAATACAGTAATAGACTACTGTCTGCAACAAAGGAGTGGGCGACTACAGTCTTATGCACAGAGCAAAAATAACTGTGCCAACGTCAAACAGATGGAAAGCCAAACGAACCATAACTAACTCTAAACTAACCCTTACTAACCCGGCTTCCATCTAGGAAAACAAAGGCTGCAGACTGATAAAGCAGAACGCTAATCAGGACTACTGATGACAAAGCACACGATGTAAACAAATGCAGACGACAAGAGAAATGCAAAATGGCTGCCCTAATCAGGCAAGCTAACAAGCGGGTACGAAATGGCCAATAAACCAAAGATAAAAAAGAAAGAACGCATGGTGAAAAAGAAGGGGAAAAGAGAGAAAATAACAACACTTTCTGAAAAGAAAGAGGAGGCAAGTAATGTTAGCAACCAGTGGATACACGTAATACATGTCAGTACATGATACAACCCACTTAGCAGTGACAACAACACGGCAGGGCAACAGATGCTCACGAACTACCCCACACAAAGAAAGAATGAGAGGTCTCGTTAAACATTGGACTACCCCCCTCACTCGTACATTGTAAATGAACGATATAACTCGAGAAACAAAAGGGCAAGCCAAGAGAAAAAAACAGTGAATGGCAAGAACCTGTAACTCAATCCCAAACCCTAACCCAGGGAAGCCATGAAATTGCTAGTCTATTGAACTAGAATGAACAAAACGTTTTCATTTTTACATATGATGAAACAAACAAGGATAAATTTGGAAAATAAAATAAAACACCCAATAAAAGGCAGGCTCCCTGGAGGTCCAGCCTGTTGTGAAAGCTAGAGTAAACAGAACGAAAAAGACTGAAATGCCACACACCTAACAAGGCTTGAGAAAATGAAATGAAATAACAAGGAGGAAATAAACAAAGGCCCAACTACTGACAATGGCATCAGAGCTTCATCCTTGGAGATTCGAACTGGATTTTTTCAAAGTCGGTTACCCTGTGGCTACTAGCCATTTTGCAGTGACTCCCCAGAGTGACGTAGTGTGCATATGTGCACATGATTTTCAGCGTCATGGCGATGCGTTCGGTACAACAGAAAATGCCTGTTTTCGTGCATTTATAACCCTCATATCACAATTTCACCTACATCATTGTTCTCAGCGAACTTTAACGGAAATCATGTCAAACACCACCCCAAACCTTGGACTTGTCCTTTAAAGTACATGTTTTATTTTGCATTATTCTCTCCCAGTTCCAACTTCCATTGCAGAAATGGCCAATAATGGTCCCACTCCCAGCAATGTATGAATCCAGATCCAGATCTAAAGTAATAAAAGTATGTTCCAAACAAATTTGGAATCAGCTCAATTCAAAGATCTCTGAGTCTGACCAGGCGAGTGCATGCACACAAAGGGAAGACAGAGAATGGAAGTATCAGAAGATCATTGCTGGCGGGTTGGTTTGTAAGGCTGTATCTTGTTATACAAGATACGTGTTTATAAAATGCATGTACTTTCAGGGACCACCTGGTTACAAGAGTTAGTGTACTTGATCAGCACAGACTACGACTATGACAAAGCCAGGGCTACCATAGTGGTGGACAGGTTCCCATACCTGGAATTTCCATACCCCGGTCTCCGGGTGGTGGCTGAGAAACCCTCTCCTCGCTTCATCAAGAGTCACCTGCCATTCTCACTCCTTCCTAAACAGCTGGAAGAGAAGAAACCCAAGGTAATTATTTTTACTGGTGTTGCCTTTAGTTTACCACATAACCACTAAATGACTAATAATATTGTGTAATACTAATACTAATAGAGAGTAATGCTTTTCACAGGAGAACAGCACATGTATTGATGTAATGTTTTAGAAATCAAAATAAAAAATAATAATAATTAATATAGTCCTAAGCCATTATCATGCCTGCAACATTACATCGGAGCCTATGAAACAACCACATAGTACTCTGAATGAAATGCACAATCAACACAACAATTGAACAAATGGCAATCCAACTTACTGGCAACGTGGTGATTTCCTTGAACTTGTGGCTGAAACACAACACTGCATAGACACTGGCTGATGAAACACTAATTGGAAGATGGCTACCACTGGCTGCACTCGCCTCTTATCGATATTAGCTGGGCGGACTGCAAGGACAGCACTGTCTAGTGAAATCTGTGTAGGCTGTGTGAGGCACTTCAAACTACTAAGTACTCTAGATCTTGTGTTACTTCTAACTTTTAATCGGGCCCAAACTTTAAAAGTACTAAACACATTTTAACGTGGTTTAAAATGCCCAAAACTATGGACCATCTTTTTATCTGTCAAAATTATCATTGTTACCTAGTCTATCAAATGAAGCTAAAATAAGATTAACTCTGCAAGCTCAGCCATGGAACTGAATTAGCAGCAATTAACCTCAAATTAATTAACTACAACATGACCTCTACCCCTAAACACTATTATAGATTTGAAATTAGGGCCCTAAAATACTTCAAACATTTACTATATATATCATTATATGCAGTCCTCCTACTTATGTACCTAAAAATCAAGAAATAAGCCTGGAAGTGGAACACAAACACCAAATTTGGCACCAGACTCAAAGTTTTGCAACTGATATAATTATAAGTCTGCAAATCCATCTGATCTAATCTAAGCCCAGTTCCTACTCCTATTCCTATGCATTATTTTGAAAGTCTGCATCACAAATACTATAAATATATAATATAAAACTATACTAAACACCTAATTTCTGAAGTGTGCAAACTTATAAACAAATCTGACATTGCTGTAAAGCTGGCAATAAAAAATAAAAATAAAAAATGGCCTCAAATATCATCTACTATAATTTAGCCAACAAGCAAGTAATCATGATGGTGTTACCAGTAGTCATCAATAAAATTGGGGGAAAATGGACAAAACTATATCTGTAGTGCTATATCACACTGACAAGGGTAAGCACACCACACTTTACCAGATCAACAAAAATGTATGCATTAAAACCTCAAAAATAATAATTCTGTGGTGATACAATTGTATTGCTCACAGTCACACACCACACCTGTGCCTGCGTCAAGAGCTTTAGCCTTTACACTTTTACAGTTACACTACAATTGTACATCAACTTTGCATATATTCTGTATATATGATCTAGCCATAAAGAAAAGCATTGTTGCAATACTACCACCAGGGCAACAAGTGAAGGAATGAGTGAACAACTGCTGGTGAGGTTGACAAAATAGAACAGCTGTAGAGAAATGTACTTGCCTATACGACAACACATAAAGAACAGTTAAAAACAAGTGCTTTCAACCCATGGTCTTCGTCTGGCGTAGAAGAGAGATAGAAAATAATAAAAGGAGAAGGAAGTAAAAAAGAAGATAGACAAGAAGTTGAACTTGAAGTAACATAGATTTAAAACGTCATCAAAATGACGAAAATTGTGAAGAGAGCAATCTACCCATGTAATTATGAATACACGCACACACAGACATATTCCACCTGCTGAGCAACAGCATGTAATTAAGAAGGGCTCTTCTTCTTTACTTCCTTCTTTTATTATTTTCTATGCCTCTTCTACACCAGACGAAGACCATGGGTCGAAAGCGCTTGTGTTTTGAATCGTTCTTTATGTGTTGTCATATACTGATATAGGTAAGTACGTTTCTCTTGAGCTGTTCTATCATCTCAATGATGATACGATGACGAGTCGGACGTGCTCTGTTGTTGAACAAGGTTGCAGTTTTTGTGGCCATGTTTAGACTAGGAGTGCTCCATGAAGACTCTGAGGCATTTGTCTGAGAGATCCTCTGTAGTGACACTACTGACTAACTAGTGCACAGTACATTGGAAGAAAATCATCCACCAGCGTACAAATAGGCTGTTAGAACTCTGTATGTCGTTGACTGGTGATTCTCATCATTGCAATATTTTGAGATCATTGATGATTTACTTAATGTGTAACTGTTTCTAAATCTAAGTCTGTTTTTTGTTTGTTTGTTTTTTAACTGATTAAATGTGTGTCCCAGACTTGGGCTGAGCTGTAAAACTTTTGACATGCAACTTAACTGAAGTAGATGTCGTTAGTGTGACTGTGTCTCTCCCTTTAAAACCTGGAGTACGTTTTGGTGATCACTTATATAGCGGTATTTTCCACTCTATTGAGCAGACTCACTGCGCTTGCATGTGGTTCTACATGGGTGACTGGCTTTTTATAGCGCATTTTTTTAAATATTGATTATCCACTGAAGTGGTGTACTTAAAGCGCTGGCATGGCTGGTGCCACATGAAAGCGCTTGTGTTTTGAATTGTTCTTTATGTATTGTATAGGTGAGTACATTTCTCTAGAGCTGTTCTATATCTCAATGATGATACGATGACGAGTCGGACGTGCTCTGTTGTTGAACAAGGTTGCAGTTTTTGTGGCCATGTTTAGACTAGGAGTTCTCCATGAAGACTCCGAGGCATTTGTCTGAGAGATCCTCTGTAGTGACACAGTGACGCTTGTGCACAGTACATTGGAAGAAAATCATCCACAAGCGTACAAATAGGCTGTTAGAACTGTATATCTTTGACTGGTAATTCTCGTCATTGCAATATTTTCAGATCATTGATCATTTGCTTAATCAGTTAATGTGTAACTGTTTCTAAGTATTATTTTTATTTTTATTTTTTTAACTGATTAAATGTGTGCCCCTGACTTGGTCTGAGCTGTACAACTTCTGACAAGCAGCTTAACTGAAGTAGATGTTGTTAGTGTGACTGTGTCTCTCCCTTTAGTTTAAAACCTGGAGTAGGTTTTGATGAATGCTTATATGGCGCTATTCACCACTCTCTTGAGCACACTCAGTGACTCATTGCGCTTGCATGTCACCATGTGGTTCTACATGAATGACTGGCTTTTTATACTTTTATAGCACGTTTTTTGAATATCCACTGAAATGGTGTACTTAAAGCGCTGGAATGGCCGGTGCCATGTGAAAGCACTTGTGTTTTTAATTGTTCTTTATGTGTCATTGTACATGTGAGTACATTTCTCTAGAGCTGTTCTATCGTCGCAATGATGATACGATGATGAGTCGGACATGCTCTGTTGTTGAACAAGGTTGCAGTTTTTGTGGCCATGTTTGGACTAGGAGTTCTCCATGAAGACTCTTGAGGCATTTGTCTGAGAGATCCTCTGTAGTGACACTGACACTACTGACTAACTTATGCACAGTACATTGGAAGAAAATCATCCACAAGCGTACAAATAGGCTGTTAGAACTGTATGTCTTTGGTCATTCTCATCATTGCATTATTTTGAGATCATTGATGATTTACTTAATGTGTAACTGTTTCTAAATCTAAGTCTATTGTTTCTTCTTCTTTTTTTTAACTGATTAAATGTGTGTCCCTGACTTGGATTGAGCTGTACAACTTCTGACATGCAGCTTAACTGAAGTAGATGTTGTTAGTGTGACTGTGACTTTCCCTTTAAAGGGCCCCTGAACACTGATTTTAAGTTGTAAATATCATTTACATTGTACTATATAAATAAAGTTTAACATACACACTGTTCGTTTGACAGATTGACATTTTCCTGAGGTACATAAAAGTATTGATTTGAATTAAAACAAACACGACGCTTCGAGCAGCTGCGTCATCTGCAGCTGAAAATCCCGGGTTTCGGTCACAAGACCTCTGTAACGTCACGACAAGACAACTGACCCGCATGGCTCAGTAACGACTTGAACAAAATTGAATTGAAAGTAGTCTGGCAAATCAGTTTTAAAGCATGCTGAGCGAGTGTGCTCCAGCTGGTTGCAGTGAAAAGTTGACAAAGGAGTTTTCTTTCCATGTTTTTCCTTTAAAAAAAAAAATGAAGCCCAAAAACAACAGTGGCAAATGGCAATGAATCGATGGGACCTAGCCACAAAGAAGTGGGAACCAAAATACCACGATGTGCTCTGTTCAAAGCATTTTAAAAAAAATGCTTCACAGATCGCACCCTGCTGAGCATTCAGTTCGGGCTCAAATACATGTCCACAGGGTAACCGACTTGGAAAAATTTCCAGTTCGAATCTCCAAGGATGAAGCTCCGACTCCATTGCCAGTAGTTGGGCCTTTGTTTATTTCCCCCTTGTCATTCCATCTTTCTCGAGCCTTGTTGAAATCATTACTGAGGCACGGGATATATACCTGTATTAACTGTGTGAAAATATTTAGTCGGTGGAATATACCAAAGAGGAGATCTGAAGCTAAAAGCTGTCAAAATCAGTGTTCAGGGGCCCTTTAAAACCTGGAGTAGGTTTTGATGATCGCTTATATAACGGTATTTTCCGCTCTCTTGAGCAGACTCACTGCCCTTGCATGTGGTTCTACATGGGTGACTGGCTTTTTATAGCGCATTTTTTTAAATATTGATTATCCACTGAAGTGGTGTACTTAAAGCGCTGGCATGGCTGGTGCCACATGAAAGTGCTTGTGTTTTGAATTGTTCTTTATGTGTTGTATAGGTGAGTACATTTCTCTAGAGCTGTTCTATATCTCAATGATGATACGATGACGAGTCGGACATGCTCTGTTGTTGAACAAGGTTGCAGTTTTTGTGGCCATGTTTAGACTAGGAGTTCTCCATGAAGACTCCGAGGCATTTGTCTGAGAGATCCTCTGTGCACAGTACTTTGGAAGAAAATCATCCACAAGCATACAAATAGGCTGTTAGAACTGTATATATATATCTTTGACTGGTAATTCTCGTCATTGCAGTATTTTCAGATCATTGATTATTTGCTTAAATCAGTTAATGTGTAACTGTTTCAAAGTCTGTTATTTCTTCTTCTTTTTCTTCTTTTTTGAACTGATTAAATGTGTGCCTCCAACTTGGGCTGAGCTGTACAACTTCTGACATGCAGCTTAACTGAAGTAGATGTTGTTAGTGACTGTGACTCTCCTTTAAAACCTGGAGTAGGTTTTGATGATCGTTTATATGGCACTTTTCGCCACTCTCTTGAGCACACTCAGTTTTTGTGGCTGCTTTCTGACGGTGGGTGATCTGTGAAGACTGAGGCATTTGTCTGAGAGACCGGCAGTGAAAACAGAATATTTAATTTAAAAATTTTGGTATTCGGACAATCACTGAATCAGACACACTATGATGCAGTGGGGTATGTAGGATTGAACAGTCAGCAATACTCACATCTGGCATGGATGGCCATGCATCTGACCAGTTTCCCCACCTTATGGATGCCACGCCAGGTTGAAGAAAAGCGCAATCAAGGTTGACAATGATCAGTGGACGTATTTGGAGACCCACAGTCTGAGCTGTCAGCGCATTAGGGGTTTTGAGAATCACCCGAGTCTGAGAGTGAGAGACCCACGGCACTTGTGGGTTGTTAAAAATGTATGCATTTTGTTTGTTTGTTTGTTTGTTTGTTAAATCGATGTATGTATTTGTATTATGGTTTATTTACCGAATCAGAATGTGTGCCGTTGTGAATTTAAGTACGAATTGTCACTAAAAGTGCTATGCGTTCTGTCAGGTGATCTACCTTGCACGCAACCCCAAGGACACGGCTGTGTCTCTGCTAGCCTTTAACAAGCTGACCAACTTCACCACTTTCCTGGGAACCATGGACGACTTTGCTCAGCTCTTTGTTGATGGCACAGGTTAGTGCTTTGAGAGTGATTCTTTGTTATTCAATTGATCACTGTTAAAAGAGAATTTGATAAAATTGCTTTCATTTGTTTGTTTTTCCCTCAAGCTTAGGTGTTGGAAAAAAAAGAATTGCAGAATAAACTAAGTAAGGATACATGAACACATGGTAAAGAACACTTTGAAATAATTTGTTGCTGAAAATGTCAATTTTTGTATTACTATTACTGTAACTAAATAACATAATAAGTAATTGAGTAATAACTGAATTGTTTTGAAAATGCTGTTGTGTTGCAGATCTCATTGCTATGCATGCAGCCAATCCATGTGTGTGTGGTGTTTATTGTTTTTGTATAGTGCATGTTGCCTTGCAGTGATTTACATAATAAAAATATGGTTTGGATTTTTTTTCTCCTGTTGCTTGTGATTTTTAGCTGTCTGACCCATACACAGCTCAAGTGTTTTTCTTCGTTGAGTATGCACTGTTGTCACTTTTTTCAGCTATCTATGGTCCGTGGCTGAAGCATGTCAGGGAAGGCTGGGAACACAGAAATGATGAAAATGTCCTGTTCATCACCTATGAGGAGCTGCAAAAGGTAATTACAGTGGAACTGTGGTGATCCTACCCCACCCCATACCCCGACTAGAGACCGCTGAAGCTGTTGCCTTCATATTGTGATTGATAATACTTCAGGAGCTGCGAAAAGGTAATTACAGTGGAACTGTGGTGATCCCACCCCATCCCCTTCCCCAACTAGAGATCACTGAAGCTGTTGCCTTCATATTGTGATTGATAATACTTGAGGAGCTGCGAAAAGGTAATTACAGTAGAACTGTGGTGATTAAACCCTACCCCACCCCCTTCCTCGACTAGTGATTGCTGAAGCTGTTGCCTTCATATTATGATAATGCTTATGAGGAGCTGCAAAAGGTCATTACAGTGGAACCGTGGTGACCCCACCCAACCCCCTTCCCTGACTAGAGACCGCTGAAGATGATGCCTTTCTATTTTCATATTATTGCTTACTTTTGGCATGCTGATCAGATACACAAACCCAGCTGTGTTTTTGTTTGAAGGTTTCCATGGGGCAATGTGCAAATGAGAGATACTCAGTCGAATTGTGCTTTTGCTTCAGGATTTCTGTGGGACAGTACGTGGCATTGCCAAGTTCCTGGAAAAGCCGCTGTCCGAGTCACAGCTTAAGCAGTTGGAGCAACATTGCAGCTTCGACAACATGCGGAACAATGACAGCGTCAATTATTCTTGGAATCGTGGCATTTGGAGTGATGGCGAGTTCCTGCGTAAAGGTTGGAACACTTTGCGAAGGAATTTCTGTCGTTGGGTGTGTTTGGGACAGCACAGGTTGAATCCCCTGTTTTCATGACATCCTCCATATAATTATGCCAGTTTTGTTTTAGTTTTTTTGTAATTCAACATGAATGTGACTATCATGTGTGTGTGCACAGACGCACACACACACACACAAACCCAGGGGGTAGTGGGGTTTTCAGATGGAGTAGGAGGGTGCTGGTGGTAAGATGCTTTGCCCTTGAGTGCATGTTCTCACTATGTATTTTTTCTCCAAAATGCCTTTCTCCTTTCTCTCTGTTTCTATGTCACTTTGTCTCGACCCCCACCCCCAACACACACACACACACACACACACACACACACACACACACACACACACACACACACACACACACACACACAACCCCCTTATCCATTTAACAGTTTTTTTGATGAAATCCCCATAAACAACTGATTAACCTTCACATTGTTGATCACATTTTAAGGTTAGTCTTAGCTGCTGAAATCTCGGAGGGTCACAGTGCAACATTGAAGGGGTCACAACTATTACTAACAGTATCAAAAACTTTGATTATGACTGATGCACATGGACACACACACACAGCCATTACCTTCTGTACAGAGACTGTAATTATGACTGGTGAGACACACACATACACACGAACAGTCTTATACACTTGCAACCATATAGTCTGCACTGGAGATTGTAGTGTAAATTATGACTGATACACATACTACTACTACTACTACACACACACACACATACACAACAAAATGTAAGGTCACGCAGTAACAGACTTACACTAACAGCCATGTGACTGATCAGATCAGTATTGTAATGCGTAATATTAATAGTGGGCACTACTAGGTGTCAGTGCATCTGGGTCAGAAATGATTGTGTGCTGGTCAGAAGTTTAGTGTGCAGGGATCTGAGCTTTGTGCCTCAGACATGGGTTGTTCGCTGGAACTGGGTACTCTTGTATAACACGGGTCATTCATAATCTAAAAACCTTTAGCTTGTTTGTGTAACAATAGAACATGTATCCATTCCCATACCATGGAGAGAAGAAATGAGAACTGTTTACTTTTCATCCTTATGGTGTGAGGTGGTATTGTAAGTAATGGAACTAGGATTATCACTAGCTTAACATGGAAACCAAAAACACAAGAAGCATTTGCATTTAATCACTCCTGGGTGCAATTTTACACTTTTCTGTACTTATTCTCAGTCTTCTACAACATCCTGACAGAAGTGCAGAGAAACGGGTGAATAGCTTTGGATTATTTGGGAGCTGGGTTAACAGTGGCAACACAAGACTTGTGTTGGCAACTTTGTCATTCATTTGTATTGAATGAATATGCTGTTCTTCACTTTTTGCATTTGATGCATCTTTTGCACCGAAGTTGATTGTGTGTTCACATTATCACTGGACTCAGAAAAAGAAGTGCCAGCCTCTGGCTCTGTTTCCTGTCCAGCTTTTGTAGCCATGGTGGCCGGTGCCAGACATGATGCTCAAGACAAAATCCAAGAAAAATGTAACTTCACCTTTGACTTGACAAAAGGTTTATATGTTTATGAATAGTGTGGCATGGGACACAGTGACGCAGTAGTGCGACACTGCGACAATTCCATGCAGCATGGGGAAATCCACAGTTGTAGCATTTATGTGAGAAAGAACATTTTTCAAATTGGTAGTGTCTGAAGCTATGGTAGGCCCAACAGAAACCTTTTGGCACAATTGTCTGATGTGCATCAGACTTGTTCTGCTGTGGCAGTGCTGGCCTTCCCCTATCCTTCGCTTCAAAGGACGTGTCATAGTGCTTTTCTCCCCATTTCGTCAGGCCCTTTTCTTTCAGAAGATGAAACTGCGAGTCAGTACTTCCAGTCCTGCTCTTTTTGGAAAAGGTCACAAACCACCTGAAAGAGCTGTGCCAAGGCTGGGGTCAGTTTTTTTTCTTTCTGGGTGGCCTGTAACATATATACATACAAAGATGTTCCAGGCGTGAATGGCGGCTTCATCTTTTTTGACTGTGGGGCCAACACCAAGTTTGGTTGCCCAGATTGGTTGTCGACCGCCAAGGTGTAGTCTACACTTTGAGGTTAATTTGTCTGGCAGCCTCTCCTTGATCCTGAAAGACTCGAGATCCACCACAATTTCATTTGACACAGGTTCATCTGCTTGCCTTGTGAATGTTTCCTCCTCCATGAGATGTGCCCGTTTGAGTCCCATCTTTAACTAAGAGGGGAATAGACGTTATGTCAAGGTCAATCCTTTCCTCCAGGTTTGATGTAACATCAGCATCTTTCTTGAAATGTGATTCTACTTTTGGCGACAGCTCTGTTCAGTAGGTTGGCGAGTCGACTCGTTGGATAGCTCACTGATGGAAACAGGATTCTAAACCAGCACTCAACCTGAAACACACGAAAATCAACACACTTGGTAATAATACAGATAGCTTTACACAACTGCACTTATTACCTGGGACTGGGGGGCCTTTTAAATTTAAAAACCATTGCTTATGCTATGCTCTCTGTTCACACAAAACTGTTATGAATACTTACATCTTTACCAGTTTTGTGACCCTCAGTCTGAAGTGCTCGCAGCTGCAGTAAAACAGGGTTGGTAAGTTGCACTGACAGCCTCTTGAGGACCTTGTTGTGCTGTCTGTCCTTCGAATGTGTCCAGGCGCTGGATCAATGTCTGGGTTGATTTTTGCATTTGTGCCAGCAACTGGATGAGCCCTGGGTCTATTGCCCCAAGGGGACTGCTGGTTGCAGCACTGGTCCTCAAACTGCCAGAGGATGTTCCGGGTTCCTGGGCTGCCGAGTTGCGTGCTGGATGGGCTCCATCAGCCGCCCTTGGTGTTGGGCTTGTCCTAGGCCCTCTCCTTAACACTGGACGACCTCAGGCACTTCCAGCTGCAGCTGGTGTACGGTTATGTCATGCAGCCTGTCTGTTGCTGGTGTGGACAGGATGTGTCCTGATGAAAGAAAAACAGGCAAGCAGTTTCAGTCAGTGAGCCATAGGGTTACAGCTGGGAACATAATGGGTCCAAAGGTCCCTTGCTCACACCTGTCATCACTGGAAGCACACTTGGCAGGGCCCCCCATCTACCTGATGGAAAACACTTGGTACCACACCACATCCACAAGATGGGAACACACACTTCGATAATCAGTCTGTCAAACATCATGCACGCACACACACACTCTCTCTCTCAGTGTTTCTTCCTATGAGCTTGAGTTGATATAATTTTCTGAATCAGAAGATCACAGTGCCTGAAAATGTAGGTCGTAAATATAAGGCGACAGCATGGCACTGCTACCAACTAGGTCTCAGCCACACTGAGTGGTGTAGATCTGTGCAGGTCTCTTTGTTGGACTGCGCACATGTGATTGTAGGAAAATTGTAAAGCCAACAACTTGACTCGGAATGAGAGTGCAGTTGCACAGATCAGTCTGCCAGTCAGTGAGTCACCAAAAGCAATGTGTAGACCCCCCCCTACCCTCTGTCTACAAACAACCCTGGCCACAAGCACCCTGCTCAGCAGCCTAGTATGACTTTTCTGGACCACAACAGTGTGAGCAACAAATCTTCTCACTGGCTGATCCACAATAAAGCAGCCAATAAAATGCTCAAGCGAGATAACCCTACAGACTGGTGCTGTCAATGTTTATAAGTGCAAAAAAACTAACAGTTTGCTGCATTAAAATGAGAGAAAGGGAGAAAGAGACAGACTTAAAGTTGGAAAAACTTTCCAGTTGCCTTATCAAACTCCTTGTGGGACATGCTTTCAACATGTCACTTACAATCAAACTGACCGCCATGTTTGCACGAAAAGTCTGATTTGCAATTGGTGCAAAGAACAAATTTATGGGTGAACATTGGTAATTCTTCAGGTCCATGGCTGGGGTCCAGGGACCGCTGAGGCCCCGGTGGGTGCATGGGGCACCACCCTGCTGGGGGTATGGTGGGCGACGCCCCCGGTCCGCTGAGGAATTTTAGCAGATGTGAGGTTGTTTTGTGGCTTCTCCTTACATCAAAAGTTAAACTGAGAACAAGTACATCAAAGGCTATTGTTGGAGTATGGTGTATAAATGAAGCTGAATAGTTAATCTCATCCAGTGTATATGATGAACAGTTAACGAACAAAGTATAGGTTAACCAAGTCTCCCCAGACATTTGGACAGGAGTCTCAGTGTAATACAACTGAAATAAATCACAACCAAGAAATTTCTTACTTCAAAGGTTCATTTGCATTAGTGTACAAGTATTATAACTTTACTAGTGCTACTACATAATCATACTGACCTTACTTCACATAATAGATGCAGATGTTGCCTGCGTCCTATTCCTGATTGAACGTGCCTCACCAAAGTTATTAATAGTTGCTACTGCAATTAATGATTTTACTTTTCAGTGACATACGCTCCTTCAGTCTTTGCAACATGCGTGATATTTTCTACTGTCACTGTTACTGAACTTCCATTCAACTTCTGGTTAAAAAAAGTCATTTATGCTGTCAAAGTACTGTTTCACTTTCCATGAACTCTTTTAAGTATTTGCTCTTGAAGTGTCTGATTCTCACAGTTGTCTCTTCCCATTTGAGCTGTACTTCAGCTTCTCGTTACAAACAATGCAAAACGCAACCCCCAGCTCATTGAACTTTCAACGCCAATGTCAAAACGGTATTCTGTCCGTGTCCACTCTCAGTTCCATTTGTTTTTGACATTTTTATCTATGGTGATGGAAAGCTCATCGCCCTCTGATAAACATGGAATTTTTGTTGAACGGCTCTAGACTTTTCAGCTGTGTGAAGCAGGGATCCCGCCATTTCAAACAAATTTTCACCCACTTCCGGCAACGCGTGCGCACATGTTAGCTTTGGGAAACATGGATCTGTTAGTGGTCAGGTATATGGATTGGTCCGGATTGCAGAATGAAATTGAAAATAATAATATATATTAAAAATTCTGAAAATTGTCTAAATATAGATATCCCTGTCTGCACATTTCAATTTTACGAATCTCTGTATAAATACGGACATACTTTTACCCATGCAAATTCACTGCCTTTCTTTGAAGGGACCAAACACGGATATGCTTTGTGGTAAGCTGGGAGAAACTTCTGGTTTGGAACTTTCTTCCTTTTAGTCACAGCAGCAGAGCCTTTGGAGGCTAACACTGAGTTTCTTCTGAAGAAGTGTCATGCACTCACCATTTTCTCCCAGCTGAAGTGAGTTTTGGCTGCATTCAGAACCTATATTCATGTCGAAACCAGCACCACTATTGCAAGACTTGATGTGCGCGTATCATAAGTGGGCGCAGGTTCCTTTTGAACATAGTGGCCATCTGAAAAAGAGGATCGAATCATGCTTGTCACTATCGCGTAGCCGAAACAAAGTCATTTGTGTAATGCAAGCGTGCGTGTGTAATTTGGGCTTCAAATGTGTAGATGTCTACATCAAATGCTCAGGCTAAGCAGTACTGCTAACATACATCTACAAATTCACACATACTTTCGTTCAACAATTCTCTCACACTCACATTTTTCCACTAACTCGCAGTTCAGTTGTTTGAGTTTCAGCTTTGGGTCGAGGCACACCTCATGCAAGCAGTGTCTGAACTTTGACTTCTTCACAGATGTCAATGAAATGACCGGAGGGACTCTTTGGATTTTGTAGCCTTCACAAAGTCATTGTGCAGTCCACTCACTGGTTTGAGCAGCTGCTCTTTTTTTAATGCCTTGCACAGATCATTGACAGCATTCTTTTCAAAGAAGTCCTGGATCAATCTCTGGATGCTGCTGGGAGTCCTTTTACATTTGGAGTAGGGAGAGTTCATCTTCTCTTGGGTCCTGGTCATGAACCTCTTGGTGAATCCCATCTCATTGTGGTTGCTGCAGTCTCGGAAGGCTTCAGCAAGTCTCCTTTTGTGTGGAAGAGTGTGTTGTCCCTTTTACATTTGGAGTAGGGAAAGCTCGTCTTCTCTTGGGTCCTAGTCATGGACCTCTTGGTGAATCCCAGCTCATCATGGTTGCTGCAGTCCTGGAAGGCTTCAGCAAGTTGTCTTTGTGGTGAAGCGTCTTCTTGTCTCTTTTACCCTTGACAGAACCACTTGTCCTTTGGTATCGCTTTGTCCCTGGTGGGGTCTTCTTCCTCTTGTTTCTTTCTTCCCGGCTCTGCCGGTCTGCAGTGAGGGAATTTCTTGCACATGTCTTCGAGCGTCTCGCTTACGCCGAGTTCAAGTGCTAGCTTCCTGATCGTCGAGCTTTTCGCCTTCTGGCAGAGTTTGTTCAGACCTCTTATGGTCAACTCTGGGATGGAATCCTCTAGGCTTATGACGCCGAGGCCTCCGTTTCTGGTCCTTGCATGGATCAAAGCGTTCGTCGTCTGTTCTGGGAGGTGCAAGAGGCTCTTCACATGTGCACGGATTTGTACGTCCAGACTCTTTAGCATTGTCAGGCTTGGCCGGCTGTGGAGTATCCTGGCTTTGATTCTTGGCAGGATCGTGTCTCTCCATATTTCCAATGCCTGCATTGGCTTTAGTGGTGCAGCGGCCACGCTGCTTGCCCACTTCTCGATTTGAAGTTTGAGGTTCGGAACTGACGTTCCTCCCCATGGCCCAAACATCTTTCCGAGGTATCTGGTCGCTTCGTCCGGTTTCACCCATGGTATCTGCCTTCCATCGACTTCGTATGGCTTCGTGTCGTTGACCGTGAACGTCTTTCTGTCTGATTGAATGTGGAAGACGTACGACTTGTTCACATTAAGCCGCAGGCCTACTTGGTCACAGTATGCCTTCACCAATGCCAGGTTTTTCTCGAGTCCTGCTCTTGATGTGGGTTTGCTGAATCATGTTTGGGGATGGAGTTTTCTGTGGAGTCAGTGCTGTTACATTCAGCTCCTGCAATGCTTTCTTTGTGTCGTTGTCAGCAGTCTTTATCAAACCTTTGAAAAGGAAAGCAAATCCCCCCACCCGCCCCCAGCCCACCAATGCTCTGATATAACCGTGATGTTGACTGGGCATAAAACAACCAAATTACTTATTACTTACTTGTCATTGTAGTTTGCCATGATATAACTGTTATGGTTGACTTTGGCGTAAAACACCAGGTTACTTGTCATTGTCATAGTGTAAATCTGAAATGTCATGCAAAGTACGAAATAAAAATCAAACTGTGTGCATCACTGCATCCCTCAAAGTGTCCTGCCTCTTGAACATTTGAAGAGAGGACTTTCCAGTCAATCTGATTGCATATTTGCAAGTCTGGAAAGCACTAAATGTTGCCATAGACATTGGCCCACTTCTTTCTTCAGTGCTGTCTCCCATCAAGTTGAAGGAGCTCTTAACTACCGGGCCATAGAACTCAGAACTTTGTTACTCAAGGATTGAGATTTTAGGCAGTAGCCTGTTCTTACGATCTGTCCTTGCTAAGCTACACAGACAACACATATGTAGGGGAGCAGGGTGGGGAGTGAGGGAAGCAGGTTGGAAGCATGGATGAAGAGTCACAAGTCAGAGGTTGCTATAACATAACTTTTTATTTGCACACCAACCAGGAAACAGTGTAGGCTCTCCGCTGAGATGAACACCGGCCGCAGCAGCAAACAAACAACCTGCCTCTGCAGGGACACTGGGGGGAAAGGGACGCTGCCGGCCCAGCGCACAGGTTTTAACACTTTAGATAATTGGGGCTGTGACAGGTCGTGGGGAATGGACTCCAGACTCAAAATAGATGTTTCACCATTTATTGGTTGTGAAGACAGCACGTGGTGACAAACAATAAACACAATTGTAGGTCCAGCCGAGCATACATTATTTACACATAATAATAATATATAAGCATATAATGTTTTTGAAATCAACATACAAAATTATAATATAGTACTAAGTCATTGTTATGCCTGAAACATTACACTGGAGCCTATGAAACAACCACATAGTACTCTCAATGAAATGTATAAAATAATAAAATGCACTAACCACAATACGCATGAACTGAAGGAACATTGTAAGTCCAAGTTGACAGAACAACTACTAGTGACACATTTGACACGGAATGGACGCATCACAGAACAACATCCATTAATAACATCTTGCCATCATTCACATTCAAGCATACTAAGGGATTGAGGGGTAGGTTGCAGGGAACATCTCATCAGAGTATATGAAACAACTACATAATACTCTTTCATTGAAATGCATACAACTCTAAGTGACATAAGTACTCACACAACAATTAATAAAGCAACATGCCATACCATTCTAGAACTTAATAATCTGAAACCACTATAAAACTAAGCAACTGTAGTACTGACCATGTGTAAGGGGGGAAACATCACAAAACCATTGTTATGAACACAGTATGATGGATGTACCATCATGTCACAGCACAATTCTATCAGTCCACAACTATCACTCATCTTGACTCGGGCACATGCTAGGGATACTTTTATTTACACAACCGGTCATACAAGGGGTATGGGGAAGGTTGCAGGGAACATTTCATCAAAGTATGTGAAACAACTACATAATACTCTCAATGAAATACATTCACACCATGCCAGAGGGAGAGAGAATTTAAAAGACTTCCAACACCATAGGTGTACACATACACACACAAAACAAACAAGTCATCTAAAACAACAAGATTACAGACAGACAGGGGCTGGGTCAATAATTACAACAGTAACTGAACACCAAAATGTAATAATGGGGGTCAATCATCACTGTAATTTATATACAGGGCATTCTGGCCATACTAGAAGCATAATCACTCCTGAGGTGTAAGTGTAAAAACATAATAATAACCATAATATGACTAAGCAATAAGTAAATCTGTCATTAACAATAACTGTAATATAACTAAATAAGTAAAACTATCATGAACATTTATAGACAAGTAACAGATCATAAGAACTATAATCCAAGTCAGTAAGTGAAACAGTTATGAACTTTATAAACAAGAAAAAAGAAAAGAAAAAAACTATAATATGACTAAATCAATAAGTAAATCTGTCATTAACAGTAACTATAACTAAATAAGTAAAACTGTCATGAACATTTATAGACAAATAATAGATCATCATAAGAACTATAATATAATCCAAGTCAATAAGTGAAACAGTTATGAACTTTATAAACAAGAAAGAAAAAACAACAACTATAATACGACTAAGTCAATAAGTAAAACTTATGACCAGTTATGAACAAATACAATACTACATACTATATCTAATGTATATATATTACAATGACTAGATTAACCAGTCAAAGCAAAATAGAATAAGGACAGGTCATGAATGCTACACTGCCACCCAGTCAGTCAGCCAGGTGTGAATGCCAAAAAACTGATTCTAACTGTTTGGCCAGCTTGCATGCTATCTATGGGTCTACTGACACTTGACCTTGAAGAGAATACTTTATGAATGAGCAATGGTGCCCACATCCACAATTATCAACAACCGGCACTCTACCCTTGTAAGATGGCACTTGGGGTGACCAATAATATAAATTGACAGTAGTCTATCACTGTAGCAGACAACTTCCACATACGGCAGCTGATAGTCTAGCCACCTCTCTATAAAGCATTGCAACTTTGCAATATGTTACACTTTACACATGACTGTCTTCTGATAGTCTAGCCACCTCTCTATAAAGCATTGCAACTTTGCAATATGTTACACTTTACACATGACTGTCTTGCAATTGCATATTAGGAATCTATTGACAAGATGTTTCCTTAAATTGCAAGTAACTTCACATACTAGGCCTAGCCTAGTACCACACATCCTACAGTATTGGACTGAGGTGGACACATCATAGTGTTACAGTAATTCTCCTGCTACTGATCACATCCTAAGTCAAAATACATCACTCAATTTGGCCTTCCACCATGACATTATTTATAGCAGCAACATGACTGAATAAACAAAACAACCTGAACCAGTGGCAGTGAGTATCAAACTAATCAACGCATACATAGTATCATACATCAAAGCATAAACAACACAACAACTGAGCAAATGGCTATCCAACTTACTGGCAACAAGGTGATTCTCCCGAACTTGTGGCTGAAATGCAGTCATGGACCCGGGCCAGTGGAACACTAAATCAAGATGGCTGCCACCTGCTGGACTCGCCTCTTATTTATATCAGCTGGGCAGACCACACGGACAGCACTGTCCCGCAAAATCTGTGCAGGCTGCCTGAGGCACTTCAGACTACTAGCTTGTGTTTCTTCTAACTTTTGATTGGGCCCTAACTCAAAAAGTACTAAACACATTATAACGCGGTTTAAAATGCCAAAAACTGCGGACCATTATCTTCTTATCTATCAAAAATTATCCTTGTTATCTAGTCTATCAAATGAAGCTAAAATAAGATTAACTCTGTGAGCCCAGCTGTGGAACCGCATTCGCAGCAATTAACCTCAAATTAACTAACTACAACATGACCTATACCCCTAAAAACTATTACAGGTTTGAACCTAGGGCCCTAAAATACACCAAACATTCACTATATACGCAGTCCTCCTACTTATTTACCTAAAAATCAAGAAATAAGCCTGGATAACAAACACACCAAATTCGGCACCAGAATCAAAGTTCTGCAACCGATTAAATCTGCAAATCCCAAATCCATCTAATCTAAGCCCTGTTCCTACTTCTATAAAATATTTTGAAAGTCTACATCATAAATACTAGCTATAAATATATAAAATTACAATAAATACCTAATTTCTGAAGTTTTACAAAATTATAAATAAATATGTCATTGCGGCTGTAAAGCCGGCAATCAAAAAACAAAATGGCCACCAATATCGTCTGCTACTATAATTTCGCCCACAAGCCAGGAATCTTGGTGTTACCAGTGCTTGAAATAAAACTGGAAACAAATACACAAACTAGCAGACTGTCACAGGGCCATAAAACTCCCACCCAATCAAAAAGGAAAATAAACCAGAAAGAAGAGTTTAAAGGGTCATGGCCTGAAACACATACAATACACTCGGTTACACATATAAAGATTATGAATGACACTTTGGTAAATAGATTATTAATGATACTTCCTTGCTAAGCTACATAGACAACACATATAAAGATTATTAATGATGCTTCGGTAAATATATAATGCCATACAAGTATGACCATGGTCTGCAACATCACGTCGAATGATAGTATAGTGAGGAATAGAAAGCGATTCATCACTAAAGTATGCACTAAGGCACGTTTCGCTGAGTACAAGAAGGTGGATAAATAGAGAATCATTTAACAACATGCACACATCATATACTTTATTATACAGATAATATACATTTGTGTGCCCTATGCATAGTCTAGCAATTGTCATGATCATTCAAATCTTACTGAATACAGATAATAATGTTTATACTACTGATTATGCACATGCACTCAAACGGAAATCAAAATTTAAACCCAAGATAAAACTACCTACACAATCACAGTATACAGTAGAGGAAGCCCAAACTTTGCACACGGGGGGGGGGGCATGCAGACCTGAAGTTATGCTTGCAGAAGGTAACAAGGAGGTAGGCTGAAAAGTACTATGATATAAAATTTAAAAGTGAATGTTACGCATACATCAGCATACAGGACCGACTGGTGTACTGCAAGGCAGTCTCGTGGATACATCGTTTGGTTGCTTCGAATTTGGACTCTACCCATTGTGGACAGCGAAAGTCCTGCATTAGTACAATTCTAACACTTGGCTTTTTGCCTTCTGTGTGATAAATGTGCACTGTTATCTGTTTATCCTGTCTTTGTTGATCTTCAGGTCCTGCAGTAAGATGCACCTGAAGAGTACTTTGAAATAACTCATAGTCATCGACTTCATCAGTATCAACTGGTACTCTTTTGCCATCTTTTCTTGCGCCTTCAGCCCACATTGAGTGGAAATATTTGGACTCGTTGAGACTGTCAAAGAACCCGCATTTGATTACAGTGCGCCATACAGGTGTGAGATCAGGTGCAGTTGTAAAAGTCACTTGAAAGCAATCATTGGTTTTCTGGATTTTTTCATTGATAACAGTGGTAATACTAACAGGCACTGTTGTCATTACATTATGCTGAGTTGTCATTGTGCAGTTAGCCAGATTGATGCAATCAAAAATGAGACATAAACCATTTGTGATAGGACAGTAGTTTCCTTGCATGTGTGACAGGTCGTGGGGAATAGACTCCAGACTCAAAATAGATGTTTCACCATTTATTGGTTGTGAAGACAGCATGTGGCAACGAGGTGATTCTCCCGAACTTGTGGCTGAAATGCAGTCATGGACCCAGGCCAATGGAACACTAAATCAAGATGGCTGCCACCTGCTGCACTTGCCTCTTATTTATATCAGCTGGGCGGACCACACGGACAGCAATCAAATTAATTAACTATAACATGACCTATACCCCTAAAAACTATTACAGGTTCAAACCTATGGCCCTAAAATACACCAAACATTCACTAAATACACAAACTAGCAGGCTGTCACACGTGAAAAATAACTTACCTGACAAATGGAATTTCTCATTCACTGTCTTGACTTTTTGCATGTTTGATTTTCCCTTCAAGTGGTGCAACAGGGCCTGTTTGCCGCCAAAAGCGTAACATATCTCGCACTGGCAAACAGTACAATACGCTTTGCCAGGAACAAGTTTTTTCGAAACTATTCGAAAACATTTCCCCTTTGTATTCTGTTTCCAGTTCCAGCGCCACTTATTCTTCACTGTGGCATCAGTGTCCACTGTCAGGCTTCTCCGTGGAACTACATTGCCTCTCATGATGCGAAATCTTTGGAATCTTTATTCATATTGTATTAATCAACTGACACAGGAGAAGACGCCTTGGCACACATGACAATGACTGTGTATGCACAGAGGCTACCACACTTCCTCTCTCTTAGCCTGATGCACTAACACCACACGCATTCATGCATAAAAACCAAGCATTGACACTTGCCTTTTTTCTGTTTTTCGCGCTCTCTCTGTTTTTGCTTTTTGCGGAATTATGCGGTTTCATAGAAAAGTACCATGCCTGATATGCATACTTTTTTCTACATCCCCAGTTCAGACATGGTTCAAATTGAACCATATCTCCCCTGGAGATGTATAAAAAAAAGTATGCAGACTGTGTTTGCAGCCATCATCTCTGGGTTGCTTGCTGAGGTTGCTGTTCTTGCAGTAGTCCCTCGCATTGGCAATGACAGCATCACCAGATCTGATGGCTCATGTCGCTCCACTCATAACGACTGCACTCTCACCATCTGAAAGACCCTTGCTCTCAAATGCACAGCCAAAGTCGGAGAGGGCACAGAAAATGTCAGCAAAAGGGCCCTTCAACTTGTACTGCGGGGCACAGCCGTCAGTCCACTGTATGATGTTGTTGATGTCCAGTCCTCGAATGGTGTGTAGGTGGTCCACAGCCAGCTGGGTAAACCAGAAGACAGCATTGAAATTGTGGACACAGTTGTCGCTGATATACACAAACGACTCCATCACCGTTTCTGGACAGACCTGGCAGGCATAGTAAGTGACTGTCGGATGAACCGTCACCTGCTTGTGGTGCAGTTTACTGCCTGGACTGGCGGTTAGTCACGCTTGTTGACTCCCACTCTGGAAATCTTGGACGAAAAGTGCTGTTCTCTCAAACAGCAAAGTCTGTTGGCAGTGGTGGTCTGTTGGCACTTGGGCTTGGGGACAGTGGGGGCATCTCTGATGAACTGTCTGACAAGATCCGTCAGGAACTTTTCATTAAAAAAAATTCTTGTCCCAATTTTTACTAACACAGAGTTGTCTTATAAATGAAATCTTGCAGAATTATGTCGGACGTCGTGAACGGTCGAACATGTTTATGACCGTAATTGTGACATACCTTTTGATGTTTGTAGCACACGATTCCCTTTATGCTCAGCAAAAATGCTGGGTCTGAAGGCGACCACAGAGAGCAAGAAGTACTATATAATTATAAAGAAGAGTTGTGATGCAGACAAATACAGGAGCATGACTGGTTAGACAGAAATCAGCTGTAAGAAGGGAGCTGAAAACAGGTATTGTGGAGCAAGTTTTTGGAATGAAATATAGGTGAAAGGGCTGGTAGACAGAAACTAGACATGTGAAAGGGGTGGAGCAGCTTAGTTTAAACACCCCCATGCTGTTCAAGTCAAATGTGACTGGGAAGTGTCATGCGATGCTGTCGTGTGTGTTGATAAGTATAAACCTTTAAAAAAAATGTATTCGCTTACAACTTACTAAATGATCAGATATATCTTGCAACAAAATCTGAGTAACAGCAATGTTTTTTAATGCATCAAAAGTTGTTTTCAGTGTTGTGACACAAATGACCTCGAATTGAACAAAGTTTGATACACCATTTACTAAAGCATAATTTAGATAATTTAGTTGAAGTCTTTCCGATACATGCATCTTGTAAAACAGTCTTTCACCTACATATATATGTATTGAAATCAGACTTTGTCACACATATTTCCCAGACTGCTTGAAATTATTACTGCAGCTGTTTCAACTATGTCCTCATTCAATTGCACACACACAGCTGAGTCCGACACTTGAAACAACTTTTTCTCTGCAGACTACAAAGTCAAATTTTCCTGAAATCTCCAATCTGTGTGAGCGCAGTAGGCAGAGGGGGTGGTAGAAAGAGGTTGAGCAGCAGGCAGAGGGGTGGTAGGCAGAAATTGAGCAGCAGGGTGGTAGGCAGAGGTTGAGCAGTAGACAGGGGTGGTACTACTGGTAGGCAGATGTTGAGCAGTAGACAGGGGTGGTACTACTGGTAGGCAGAGGTTGAGCAGTAGACAGGGGTGGTAGGCAGAGGTTGAGCAGTAGACAGGGGTGGTACTGCTGGTAGGCAGAGGTTGAGCAGTAGACAGGGGTGGTACTACTGGTAGGCAGAGGTTGAGCAGTAGACAGAGGTGGTACTACTGGTAGGCAAAGGTTGAGCAGTAGACAGGGGTGGTACTACTGGTAGGCAGAGGTTGAGCAGTAGTCAGGGGTGGTAGTACTGGTAGACAGAGGTTGAGCAGTAGACAGGGGTGGTACTACTGGTAGACAGAGGTTGAGCGGCAGGCAGAGGGGTAGTACTGGTAGGCAGAGGTTGAGCAGCAGGTATTACTGGTAGGCAGAGGTTGAGCAGCAGGTAGTACTGGTAGGCAGAGGTTGAGCAGCAGGCAGAGGGGTGGTACAAAGCAGTAGTCAAACAGGTCCTTCACAAAAGTAATGGTGGCAGAGCCTGCCTTGGCTGCATGGTGTTTGTTGACGGCACTTTCTCCGTTTGGTGGCTCCTTCCCACGCTGTGAGCCTAATCATCCTCGGGCGACAACAAAATTGTGGATTTCTATTGAAATCAGTGGCAGGTGACAATAACATTTTCAAGTGGGTGACCCACAGTGATGTCCAGCCCAGTGTCAGGGAACAACCCACTTCATACCATCATCATGAACACTGCCGTAACATAATAAGTTTCAAGTGGGTGACCCACAGTGATGTCCAGCCCAGTGTCAGGGAACAACCCACTTCATACCATCATCATGAACACTGCCTTAACATAATAACAGTTTCAAGTGGGTGACCCACAGTGGTGTCCAGCCCAGTGTCAGAACAACCCGCTTCATACCATCATCATGAACACTGCCCTAACAAACAGTCTAGTGAAATGAGTGCGTCTCAGATTTGTATGTTTGTGCACAATGATTCATGCTGCTTCATGTTCACCATCAAGTGTACCAAAAAAAAGAAGAGAGTATGAAAGTACAGTCCAGTAAAATGAGCATGAACAAATAACTTTCAGGTGAGGTGGGGGACTGGAAGAATCACCTGTCCCCAGAGATGTCTGCCAAGTTTGATGCCATGGTGGCCAGTCTGGAACCTCTGGGACTGCACATCCAGGACAGTTAGCTCTTCCCTGTGACATGTGTCGAGTCTTGACTACCAAGCCCGTGGCCAGTCTGGAACCTCTGTGACTGCATATCCAGGACAGTTGGCTCCTCCTTGTGGCGTGTGTCCCACCTGCCTGCCAAGGCTGATGCCGTGGCTCTTCCCTGTGTCCTGTATCGAACATGTCAGCCAAGCCTAATGCCATGGCCATCAGTCTGGAGCTGCACTGTGAGGATGGTTGACTCCAGCAGTTTCCAACAGTTCCAAGAGGTGGTGATGAGGGTAGAACAGTGGATAAAGGG
The DNA here is from genome assembly GCA_018857735.1 of Alviniconcha marisindica. NCBI lineage: Eukaryota > Metazoa > Mollusca > Gastropoda > Provannidae > Alviniconcha > Alviniconcha marisindica. The sequence continues at coordinate 28,497 of JABMCL010002332.1, forward strand.
GAAGAAAGATGGGCTAGGCAAGGATGTCTGCTAAGCCTGTTTGGCTATCTGCCATTTCTGAGCTGCCTGTCCCTTCTTTGGTGCCCGGAAAAGAAGAGGGAATGGGCAGGGTTGGGATGTCCAATACAGTTTTTCACTGTCTCATGGTGATTTCCTAACCCCTTCTTTGGTGTACAGAAATGAGAGAGAGGAGCAAGGAAAAGAGAAAGAAAGAAGAATGGACAGATGAGAAAGGAAAGTTAAAATAAAATTAAAAAAAGCTTCAGTTTTGGGGAGCAGGGTAATTGCAAAAAAGGAGGGTGGTGGGGGGTTAGCTTTAAGAGGCTGGGGAAACGTAGGAACAAATGTGATCATCTGCTACATGGGCAGTCCCTTACAGTATCTTCTTCCACCTCACCAAGTATGCAATGTAGGCGTAATATGTCATGTTCCTACAAAGCTTCGTCACCCAGTATGGGCAAACAACCATGACAGCTACACACAGAGATAAGGACACTGCACTTTGAGCAACAGCAAGGAATCTTTTAGTTGTACCTGCAATGGGGAAAAACGTACACTGAATGAAGCAAATGCTAAAGACTGAAGCTGCTCTAACCACACTAGGGGTCTAGCAACAGCCTGTGACCCACTATCACTATCAGTAATGCTGACCTGAACCCCACAGGTGCCCAACATCTTGCCGCCATACCGCTGCTGCACCATCTCCAACTTAAGCAAAACAACATGCTAACATTTCTTGAGTAAGATAAGATTTACTGCTAGACCTCTCTCCTTCCTTTTACCATAACAATTGTTAAAGCTGCTGCATAAACAGCAACAGTAATCTACGTTCCCCTTGAGCAGTAGCAGGCAAAAAGAAAACCTGGTGAACAGGAAGTATACATTCGCAAATTAACTGGCAAGCCATAGCATCTGTTGGGTTTTCCCCTGTGGACACAGAAATTAAGGCCCCCCCTCTGCTGAGAACCCAGAGGTAACAAACGTTTTCTCTTTAAAGCCTGGAGCAGGTCAGAATAATACAGCTGTGCGTGCTTTACCCACTGCCAGGAACATCTTCCTTGTCCCAGTTTCTACCTTCCCTGTCCATGTAGTTTCTGGAAGGCTACACGAAATGGAACTCTCTTTTTTCTCCTGAGATAACCCTTTGCAGTTGACAGGACGTTCCAGTCCAGTTACTAACCAGTCTATGGGTATGTCAGTAAACTTTGACAAATGCCAGCAGCTGCACTGTTGGTGTAACTACAGCTTGTGCCATGCGTCTTTCCACGTGATTTCCGCAGTGTGCAACACAGCTCATCAAGTCAGTCTGTGTCTCTCTTTGACAGCTGTGTTTTTGCTTATGCTTCCTTGGAGGAATGATCAGATCAGTTTGCAGCAGTGTGGTCTGATTTGAAATGAAAACCCTTTATTTCCCATCAGGGCATTGCCCTCTCCACACAAGTCTATTATGTGGTTTGTATGGACTCCACACAGCATCGCCTTCTTCACTCGAGTGTAAAATATCCAGTTCAACAACAGTAGGCTTGTCACTTGTAATAGACCCTGTCCACAAGCCTGAAAGGAAACCAACACCACCACCATTTGAGGTCACTCAGGACATGGGTGCTTTCCGGGTCACGTGTTTGTGTTTGTATTGGCTCCCACAACCAAAAATTTTTAGCGTTTTTTGGGCCAAAGCGTTGGACAAGTGAATAGATCAGGTTTTTTCCTCCCTAGAAAAGCAGGTATGGTGAGAACTTCAAAGAAAAGAAAGAAGTCTAGACAGTTCATCCAAAAACCCAATGCACCTGAACCTTAATGTTGAGAACCCTTTAAAACCTGGGGTAGGTCAGAATATAGCCATGCATGCTTTGCCTGCTGCCAGGAATTTCTTCCTTGTTCTGTTTTCTGCCTTCCCGGTCCAGTCACCTTGATTATTTCCAAAACCCCTGCTAATTTTGAACTGTGTGTTTTGGCCAGGGCAGTTTTCCCTTGTTGGCCTGCGAAATAAAAAAAACCACAGGAAGGTTTGGAAACATGTTAATTCCCTCTTGTGTAGAATCTCAGGGCTGTCATTGGTTCTCCTTTCTTGTTTCCATTGGGTTTTCTGTCAGGTCCTGTTGCTCTTTCTGCCTTGTCATTTTTAAGAGATGGGCTTTTTCAAATGGCTCTTGTTGAACAGCTTGGAGGTGATAGATGGTATATACAGTTTACTGCCATATGGCTCTGGTATTTGCCATTATGCATTTATGTATGTTTTTGAAATCTTATTTTTTTGGCCATCCTTTTATATATATTTTTTATATATTTTAATCTGGTATCAGTAACTTAGACAGAATGGTTAATGATACAGAATGTTCTTGCCATAATACTTTTTTTAAGAGTTGCAGTATTAAAGGGACTGTCTGTGAAAATGTGTCTTTCATGTTTGTGCATGTATGTGTTATTATTGTAGGGACTGATTTTGTGGATTAGACTGTTAAACATTAAAGGATTTACATGTATAAGAGTTTTCATATATGCATTTGCCTTTAACAGTTTGATTGTTCTCAGGTGATCCTGTGCGATTAAAAGAACATCAGTCGGTTGAAGCAGATTCCTGCAGATGCCCATGGAATATAAAATAATACATGAACGCATATTTATTATGACATAGACTCACAATCTGCAAAGTTTTGGGGTAATCCTCTTCGTCAAGTGACAAAACAGTTAAATGGTTAAAAAAATGATGAAAAATTAGATGACTTATCTTCTGTTTGGTTGTTTGCTTGTCCAGTGCTTGGATGAATTGTGTATCTGTTATAATAACTAAGCATTCTTTTGAATCTTTTACATGTTTGGATCTTGTTTTAGAATGCTAGCAGTCATCCATGTTTCAGATTTTTTTATTTAAATAACAGACTCCAAAAAATGTGAGAGCCTGTGTTGTAACCCTACACACAACGTGCTTGTGGTTTTATCAGTGTCCTCACCTTCATCAAGTCTATTCAATGCTTTTGTTTCAGTTCCTTTGTAGAAGATGCAATGCTTCTGGCAGTTGTAGTTAGCTGAAATTTAATATAAATATTGTGATTGACAGTTTTTGACTTTTTTTTGTGAACTCTGTAGTGTCCAGAGGTGTGATCAAGCTTTTTACTTGCGATTTAGTGATGTGACATTTTTTAACTGGTATAGAGCAGTTTTCAAGTAACTGTGATTCATCCTGAGGTGACCTTGAGAAGATAATGGGATGTTAAAGTCCAAGAGCTAAGACACACACCGACACGTGGAAAGAAAGAGTGGGTTGTTGACAACGGACGCGGGTGATGAATGCATTTTTAGGACTTGTTTGCAAGTGGTCCAAGTGGTGGGCTCACTGCTAATTGGACTGCACGTATGAAGGATGTGTATGCATGTATGTGACTTAAAAATCTGAAACAAGAATGACTTGGCATTCTAAAACAAGATCCAAACACACGAAAGGTTAAAAAGAACACTATTAGGACAAAACACAACATGCACATTTTTGGCATATTCCCCTTTCTCAAGCTACAAAACGATACCAACAAAAATGAGATGTAGAACTAAGACGGCTATCTGGTTTCGGTTATGTTGTTTTCATGTCTCGTGCTTGGAAGAAGTTTGCTAAACAGCGTCGCTGCCTATAATTTATATGTTGTGGTTGACTGAGTGTTTGACTTCAGTGTTTTGTTGTTTAAGGAATTTTGTTTTATTGTAATTTATTGAATGTTTTAAGTTATTGGTGAGCCAGAAGAATAATGTGTGGGTGCATGCATGCATGTGTGTGTGTGTACATGTTATTGTAAGTATTTTCCTTGTATTTGAGCGGTTTCTAGCTCCATGTTTCATTGAGTTGTTGATGTTTTATTGTTAACTGTATTGAATGTTTTTATGTAAATGACGAGCCAGAAAGCAAATTTCTCTACACAGAGACAATAAAGTTGTATTGTAGTTCAGCAAAAAGCAAATGAGTGTCCTAGTTCTACATCTCATTTTTTAACTGTTGTTAGGTGTCATTTTGTAGTTTGATAAAGGGGATTACACCCAGAATTTGCATGTTGTCTTTTGTCCTAAAAGTAGCGTTCTTTTTGACCTTTTATGTTTTTGGATCATGCCTGTGATTACCCACAGAAAAAGCGTGTTCATGTTGTAGACATGTATATGATTATTTGTATGTATCATTGTGGAGAAGGATTAAAACATACGCTTTTAATTTTGTGTGCACATTTCATTTTTAACCGGATTTAAAATAATAATAAAATGTTTAAAAAACATTTTTCATCCCATCAAAAAGCATTCTTTGCCTGCATTCTGAGGAAAGATCAAAACAACTGGTTGAGAAAGAATGCTTTTTGGTGGGATGAAATTGTCTTTAAACATTTTATTATTATTTTAAATCCTGTCAACTTTTAGAGTCTTCAAATAACTGGTTTCAGGCATGAAAAAGGCATTTGACCAAAGGTAGTCAAGTTGTAGTCTGAAACATGAAGAACGACTATCCCACTGAAACGCAGGCTCAAACGTGAAATCTAAATCCTTCACCAGCTGTGTATGCACCTAAAAAGCTGGAATCAGTCCATCTCCCCCCCATCAGTGCTGTGCAAGTCACACAGCTGGGAGCTGTTTCTAGCAGTCAGATGTACACAGCTGCTGCTGGGATTTTAATTGTTTTTCTAAGTAATGTCTTCCCAAATCTGGATGTGGAAAATACATTCACTTTGCCACACTACTGGAAGTTGCCAGTTTCCAGTGTGTGCCCACCATGCACTCCTGAGTCAAAACAGACCAAAGAAAAAAAGAATGCAATCTGTATTCAGCAAAAAATATTCAGACTTGGCTGACAGTAAGTACCCTGGCACTGCATACTGTGAAGCTGATGCGAACAGTCTATTCTTTGGCAGTTTTGTTCACTGTGGGCATACTTCAACGTAACAGTCCACACTTCATGACATACAGTTCATACTTCAGGGTGTACAGTCCACATTTCAGCCAATCTTGATGACAGTACAGTGGAACTTCAATCTGAAGCTGCGCTGGAAAGGTCACTTGTAGCTGTAGGTATTCTTGTACCTTTTTATGAAGCATCACAAACAAGAATGCTGAGGATATAATTCTGAACATATTCTACTACATGAAACATTTACAAACGTGAAGATCTGGGATCAACACAAAATCTTAATTTGAAACAAAGAAACCCATTTTGAAGTAAAAGAAGAAGAAAACTGAAACCTTACACATGCACACCCCACAGCAACAAATACACCTGACTACAACATGTACCCCTGAACACACACACACACACACTTCTGTGAGGTGTGGCTGCAAAATCCCATGAAGCTGCTTCAACAAGATCCTGCCATCCCAGGCATCTGCACTCTGATTACTCAACATGAGTATGTTTTGTGTGGAAAAAAGACAATTGTATTTCTTTCAATGAAGTGAAGGTTCACTGTTCAACTTTCTATAAATAATTTAAAGATGCATTGACAATGCTTTGCAGCCTTTAAAAAAAAAGTCTTGACTTATTTTAAATCGAGACCCAGATGAATTGTTTCTTTAAAACAGGTTATGAAGTTCAATGACTACAATCCACAACATTCTTGAATTTCATGGACAAGCACTTGCACAAATAGCTGTTTACCAAAGATATGAACTGACAACAAATTTGTTCCCAAAGAAACGGTCACATCCTTGCAACAACAAGAAAAAATGCTGCAAAGTCACTTTGGACAGCTGCTGCTCAGTACAACAAAACAAAAAACAAAGTAATATTTTCACACACTGATCCAATCAGCTGGTGGTATGAAGTCTCAAAAGACGGCGGATTCGACGAACAATGGCCTCTGTGAAGCTGTAGTGTGTGTGACTCTTGCCATAATCCTGAAACATTGCAAAGTTAACACTTAGCCCAGGCTAACAACAACATTAAACTCATACATGCAAAGGAAGTACTGAACAAGATGATGTAACAAAATCACTGCATAAGAACTGCTTTGAGGGAGAGGAAAGGTGTGCACAACCTGACTCATCCCTGGCAAGATCAGTCATCAGCCTATATTTCTGTCCCACAGCAAGTTCTGCTCACACATTATTAGCACATACAACTGGACCTGTTACAGACTGGTCATAGCATGTACAAATGGACCTGTAACAGACTGGTCATAGCGTGTACATCTGGACTGTTACAGACTGGTTATAGCACGTACAACTGGACCTGTTACAGACTGGATATAGCGTGTACAGCTGGACCTGTTACACAATGGTTATAGTATGTACAACTGGACCTGTTACGGACTGGCTATAGCATGTACAACTGGACCTGTTACGGACTGGTTTGGACTGGCACTTGCATTTTGGTCTGTGGGGGAGATGACCAGAATGCAATTTAGACCTGAAAGGTTGAAGTAGACCTGTGAGGTGAGAGCAATTTAGACCTGAGGTGAGGTGAGAGCAATTTAGACCTGAGGTGAGGTGAGAGCAATTTAGACCTGAGGTGAGAGCAGTTTAGACCTGAGGTGAGGTGAGAGCAATTTAGACCTGAGGTGAGGTGAGAGCAATTTAGACCTGAGGTGAGGTGAGAGCAATTTAGACCTGAGGTGAGGTGAGAGCAATTTAGACCTGAGGTGAGGTGAGAGCAATTTAGACCTGAGGTGAGGTGAGAGCAATTTAGACCTGAGGTGAGGTGAGAGCAATTTAGACCTAGGGGAGAGTGACCTGCAGGTGAGAGCAATTTAGACCTAGAGGTGAGGTGAGAGCAATTTAGACCTGAGGTGAGGTGAGAGCAATTTAGACCTGAGGTGAGGTGAGAGCAATTTAGACCTGAGGTGAGGTGAGAGCAATTTAGACCTGAGGTGAGGTGAGAGCAATGCCAGAGAGAGAGAGCCTGCCACAAACATTCCCACAGTATTTGAAACAGACTTGGTGTGTGCTGAATGCAACACATTACAAAGGATCATGACAAGACATTACAAACAATCAAGACATTACAAAGGATCAAGATGAGACAACATATTACAAACAACACATTACAAAGGATCAAGACAACACATACCCAGTCATGATGAGATAACATTACAAAGGATCAAGATGAGACAACATGTTACCGTCAAGACAACACATTACAAAGGATCAAGACAAGACACTGTGTTAACCAAACTTTGCAGCACATGACGTGCGCTTACTGTGAGGGATGAAAAATTGCAGCTGTATATTCCCTGCAAGAGAGAGCACTGCACTCACCTGGTTGATGTCCAGCACTTTTTTCAGGAGAATTTCGCTGATCACTGACGGTGCTGTCTGTTTGAGCTGGTCGAGGTCAGTCCGTGTAACTCCAAGCGCTGCTTCTTCAAGCTCTGGTCCCACCCCATCCATGTCTCCGCCCCCTTGCTGCGTCCAGCTGGGGTCTGTGGGCAGAACTGAATGTCAGCATCACCCAGCCACTGGTCCCACCCCATCCATGTCTCCACCCCATCAACATCATATGGTCACTTAAGTTCTGGTACCACCCCATCAACATCATATGGCCCTGGTACCACCACATCAACATATGGCCCTGGTACCACCCCATCAACATCATATGGCCACTTAAGTTCTGGCACCACCCCATCCATGTCTCCACCCCATCATCATATGGCCACTTAAGTTCTGGTACCACCCTATCCATGTCTCCATGCCATCAACATCGTATGGCCACTGAAGTTCTGGTCCCACCCCATCCACGTCTCCACTCCATCCACATCATATGGCCACTTAAGTTCTGGTACCACCCCATCCACATCATATGGCCACTTAAGTTCTGGTACCACCCCATCCATGTTGCCGCCCCCTTGCTGTGTCCAGCTGGGGTCTGTGGGCAGAACTGAATGTCAATATCACCCAGCCACTTAAGCTCTGGTCCCACCCCATCCATGTCTCCACCCCATCAACATCATATGGACACTTAAGTTCTGGTACCACCCCATGCATGTCCCCACCTCATCAACATCATATGGCCATTTAAATTCTGATACCACCCCATCCATGTCTCCACCCCCTTGCTGCGTCCAATGGCCACCTCAAGTTCTAGCCCCACCCCGTCCATGTCTCCATCCCCTTCTTACTTTGCGCTATGAGAAGGAGTCTGAGACATTTATCATGATCATTTCACACTGTAATAATATTTTACCACTATTTCTGCAGAGACTGAAAGGCGAGTTAAAGTCCTTCCACAAAGGTGAAACAAAACTGAAACGTACGGCAGAAATTGCCTAAAATCGTAGAATGTATTACAGGCCAACGGCAGCATCAAATCTGCAGGTTCTACCTGGCACGCATTACACTACATGCTTACTTAAGATGATGATGATGTAGGGCTTAATGTCCACAGATCTTGGGTTGACATATTTGGGACAAATTGTGAACAAACCACTGGTTTCAGCATGTTATGCTTACTTACCCATACATACCTCATTTAGTCTTGCTCATGCAACAGGTGGTGGTGAAGTGTTGCTTAATGTCCTCAGATGTCAGTTGACATATTAGGGACAAGTTGTGACCAATGCCAAAGCACGGTTCAATAATTCTTTACGTCCACGGAAACCAGAAGGCTCGTTAGGACGGACAGGCCAGGACGGCCACCTCGACTCTCACACAGCTCCTGAACTATGATCTCATGCAACATATGGTATGATTGCTTATATAGCGCTATTCTCCGCTCTTGAGCAGACTCACTGTGCTCGCGTGTGATTCTACACAAGTAACTAGCTTTTTAAAGCATGTGTTTGAATATTCACTGAAGTGGTGTACTTACAGCGCTGGCATGGCTGGTACCACATGAAACTGCTGCGTCTTGGCGCATTCTGTGTACACCATACCTGTCACTTAATGCAAAGCCACATATGTAAGATGTATGTGTGTTTAGCTGTAACCTGCCACCTGCACTTTTGGCAGAATGACTGGGATCTTTTATGTGCTACTGCAGTAACACGAGGGTGGAACGGATACCAAAATAAGAGTCAGCACAGAAAGTTGGAGAAGAAAATTCTCCCGCTGCTCCTGCAGGAACTCGAACCTGGAACCTTTCAATCATGAGTCCGGCGCTCTAACCACTGAGCTATCCCCGCCCCCACATCTCTGCTTACCCTGCAGGCGCCTCATTTGCTGCTGTCTGTGGGCCACGCTCTGGAAGGCCAGGGGCTGCTGGTCGGCCGGCACGCAGCGCAGCAGGTAGTACTCCAGGTGGCGCCAGATGATGAACAGACAGTTCTCCAGGATGTCTGCCCGGCTGTCAAGGAAAGACTTCCCCTTGCCGGGCTGGCAGCAACACAAATACCAGTTACCTGCTGCTTCTGTGATCCGCATGGCATGTTTTGAGGGCTAGTCAACTTGATTCTTGTGGTTTTGGGTTTGGCTGCTATTATGTGCAAGCACACCTTGTGTGGCAGCATGTGTGTGTGTGTGTGTGTGTGTAAAGCATGCTACGCAAACTCACTGCAATCAAACTTACAAAAGAGCCCCCCTATTTCTACCCAGCCCCAACCCAAAAATAAACACGCGGTTGGTACAGACCTCTCACAGCAAAATCGCAGCACTTTTCTAGGGCATACGTTTTCTCAAGGACCTTGGTGTTATCAGTGTATCAAAAATTCAGTCAGGATAAGGGGTGGGGGTAGGGAGGGGGTTCCACAACCGTATCAAGATTCAAGAATTCCAGACTCAGAATTTTTCTTCTCCAAGCCCAGGACTTCTCCTGGTTTCCTGGACACACACAAACTCTGCAACTGAAACCCCAAAAAACACAAGCACACCAAACATTAAAAACTAAAAAAAAATAAAAAAAGTCCCCCACCCCCTTCCCCCCATACAGACAAGAAAGCATGAAGCAGGATACAGGAGAGATGCTGAAGTTCCTGGGCCTTGCTGGTGACCATCTGACGAAGACGCCGGCGTGCCACCGCCTGTCGTTGCTGTGACGACAACTTCTCCACACCGCTGGTTTCAGACAGCTGAAACACAACCACCACGTTGATCACATCATGCACAGTAACTGTGACTGAATCACTTATGCCATGTGCTGTGACTGTACAGCTTGTCCACACCGCCGGTATCAGACAACTGAAACACAATCGCTATGTTGACCACATCAACAGGACCTGTTAACTCTCCAATACAAATAAGTACTCTTTAAAAAATATTTTAAAAAGTGTAGTATTTGGGGGGAAAAGTTAAGAGTATTTTCATTTGTTCTCCATTTCATTTTATTTTCAATAAAAAAATAATCTTAAAATAATTTCAACAATGATTCCAGAAACAAAATGCCCAACACATACTTTGCTGAGGAAACCGAAGCCCTGAGAGCTCAGTGCCAAGACTACACAAAGCACAATACAGAAACTGACATTACAGCAGTGAGAGGTCACAAGACTTACACATGTGCCATCTAAAACCCAGCACTGGACATATTCTGGATTGGAAAACAAATGAACTGCAAAACATGTCTTGAAATGTTTATGATTGTATTTTTTGCTTGTATGCTGAAAATTTAGGCACACAAAATATGCCCAAATCGTATGAATAAACAGGTCTGCATCATGCACTGTAAAGGTGACCTAATCGCTTACACCACGCGCTACAACCATACAGAAGTGATTATGTGCGGCGACACTACAGTCATACTGTGAACTGTAAGGACCTGGCAGCAATCAGCTGTCACAGAAACATGGGGAGACTCCTCTGGTCACTGACCTGTTTCAAGTCTTCGGTGCTGAGCTCGTGGATGGCCGCCAGCTTCTGCTCAAACTGCCGATGCGACTCAAACACGGAGGTGAACTGGGCCGCACACTGACGCAGCTGGTAGACCATCACGCCCAGGTTTGGCGCCTGGTACACGCTCAGGCTGACCACACTGGAGACATCTGAAAGAGTCCAGTCGCACGTGGCTATCATGTGTGAAGAGGTCACTGAACTGGACATTTTTCGGCAGTGTGTTATGTCACTTCTCAGGCTAGTGGTCATGGGTGAGTTCGGCAGTGTGTTATGTCACTTCTCAGGCTAGTGGTCATGGGTGAGTACCCATGACCACTAGCCTGAGAAGTGACATAACACACTGCTGAAAAATGTGCAGAGGAAATCCAAGCCCAGAGAGCTCAGTGCCAAGACTACACAAAGCACAATACATTGAATGTTTTAAGTTATTGGTGAGCCAGAAGAATAATGTGTGTGTGTGTGTGTGTGGTGGGTGGGTGGGTGGGTGGGTGTGTGCATGCGTGCACGTGTGTGTGTGTGTGTGTACATTGTTATTGTTCAGTATTTCCTTGTATTTGAGTGGTTTTTAGCTCCGTGTTTTATTGAGTTGTTGATGTTTTATTGTTAACTGTATTGAATGTTTTTATGTAAATGACGAGCCAGAAAGCAAATTTCTCTACACAGAGACAATAAAGTTGTATTGTGTTGTGCCAAAATGGCGGTACGTCGCTTCACTACAGATGAAGTGATTCATTTATTATGGGTATTCCGGGTGACGGAGTTTAAAACAACAAACAAAATGTGTTTGGAGAGCAAGGGGGTGCTGAGGGTGACCCAGCCGATGTCAATGTCAGCGACTATCCAGAAGAAAGTGTGGAGGAGGTGAATGAACCCAGTACATGTTGGGGTAGGGGATGTGTCGTGGGAGGAAAATGCGATGTGGTTGTGGTGGTGGTTAAGGTAGTGGTGGTGGTGGTGGTAGGGGGTGAGGACAAGCACAAGGCACTGCTGAAGAACAAGCATGTGGCAGTTAAGATTTCCTTGCTTCTCATGATTCTGTGTGATTCTATTTCAAGTTTATAATACTTTATATAAGATGTTTTGGTAGGACTGTGCTCTACAGTTAATATGTATCATGTGAGCGCTCAGGGCATTGATGAGCGCATGATAAATGTACATCATTATTATTATTATTACTAAGTGCTGGAATCCTAAAAATGGTGAAAGTGCTGGGAGCGAAAGGGTTAACACAAGCGCCTCCAGAAGGAGGAGGAGGAAAGGCTTACCTTCTCCGTTGTGCAGGTCTCTGGCAGAGGCTTCCTCCAGGCTTGGACCGAACAGAATGCGGCTGTACTGGTAGGTAGGACCTGCAACAGCACCCGTCTTATTCCACACAGCAGGCAGTAGTGCACTTTTTCAACATTGAGCAAAAACAAATTGTATCATGATATATGAAACACACTCAGACTGAAGGCAAAAAGCACACTTCGCTTGACTTTGCAATGATAATTCTGTGGAAAAAGAGCAAGTCTTTTTGTGTGATTTCAAATGCAAACAGATCCAGTGTCTCTCAGCTCCAGCAGACCAGTTCTGTGGTGGCATCCCAACAGAAAGTGGAGGTCTTGGGTCCAACATGAAGGTAAGAGCTTGTTAACACAAACACACTCTTGCAACCCCATGTCACCACAACAAGTAACAATGATGTCACCACAGCAAGTGATGATGTCACCACAGCAAGTGATGATGATGGACACATTCTCGCGGTAACATGAGAAGACACAAACACACACTCACTGGACTCTGTGATGACAGCCCTGCAGAAGGCAGTGATGTTGGACGCAATCTCCTGGTAGGCCAGCGCCAGACCGGCCGCTCTGTCCTTCCCCTCACTGGCCGCCTGACTGGACAGGTTCCTCAGCTGCTTGTTGAACTTCTCCGAGAAGCAGAACCGTGGCAGCAGGGCCAGCATCTGGCGGTGAAGGCGAGCCCGGTGACTGCGGAACTCCACCTGGGCGGTGACAGTCTCGAGGAAGTCGGATGCAAGGTCGTCTGCGAAAAGAAGGCACGTGTTCACCCTGGGGGTTCCCGTACCCTCCATTTTGTGAAGCAAGTACAAAGAGTTACCCAACGCCTTGCCCCCAAAAGGAATGGCATCTTGAAGGGAGCTGGGGTAAAGATTGTGATCTTGGACAGCTTTGTCTGACGCATTTCCTCCGCTGATGCACAGAGGGAGCAGTCAAGCACACACTGAGGTGAAGAGGCTAAAGACGACAGCAACAGAGGATGTACCTCTGGTGGAGTTTATGTACCTGGTACTTACATGCATGCCAGGTGAGAGTTACTGTAGGCGATTCAGGTCTTTGTTGTTGTATGTGTGCAACGTGTTTTGAGTGCTAATTAACTCCCCTGCGGGCTGATTCTTACAGATGACAGCTGCAACCAAGCACAGCTATAATTTGACAGCAAGTACAAGCCCACTTGGAACCTCACAAACACGACAGGGTTTTGTCATGTCCGTATACTGCAGGATGGAGGGGGTAAAATAAAATATATAAAAAATCTGATGACAATGAAATAAGAACCGGGTCAAAAACCGAGAACCTCACCTTGACAGTTGGCACGGGCGATAACTGCGGTGGTCAGTGCCAGCTCTCGCATGGCCGGCAGGTCCAGCGACGGGGAGCGACCGCGCAGAATGGTGTTGAACACGTCGGCGTGACTGATGATGCAAAACATCACCTGCACAGCACATCACACAGTAATTTCAATGTGTAAGAGAAACCACTGGAAACATTTTTTTTTTTTTTTTTTTTAATCCATGAGCAAAATAGACGGTGCAATATAATGATTTTCAGATCCAGAAATATTGCAATGCCAACCACATAGAATGTTTCTGCAACTGGAGAAAAGCACTGCCATCTGTACGAGGCAATGAAACGCTGGAAGGGCAGGCACAGGCTCTTTGTGCACCTAAAGCATGGCTTTTTGAGGCTGCTGCCAGGCCTCACAGTGCACAACCAAAAGACCCCCTGCCCGAATTTTATGCAAAATGACTGAATGCAAAAAACGACCCCAGTACAACAACAAAAAAGCCCAGACACTGACCTGGGCAGCGGCCTCCTTGTTCTCGATGCCCAATGAGGTGAGGATAGCCAGACACAATCGCAGGGCAGCTGACAGCAGCAGGCGATACCTGGCCAGGGGGTCTGGGACAAAGCCATCCTCTCCAACCCCATCCATAGGGCTGTTATGACTGCACACACACACAAACATATGCAAGCATACACACAGAGAAACATATGCAAGCATGCACACACACACACACACACGCACACAAACCACAACCACACATGTATGCACACACAACCACACACATGCACACACAAACCACAGCCACACAAACCACAGCCACACATGAACCACAACCACATACATACACACATGTACACACACAAACCACAACCACACATGCATGCACACACACACATATATATGCATATGCATGCACACACCCCACAACCACATGCATGCGCACACACACCACACACCTGTATGCACACACACAAACAACTGCACACAAACATGCACAACATCTCCCAACATCAACAGCAGCAATTACTGGACACGGGAAGATCAACACTACCCTTTACATGCCTGCGATCACCACAGAGCGTAAACTGGCAACGCTACCTTAAAAATAAAAAATAAAGGTTGCATGCATGCATTTTGGTTTCTTTCAAAAAATTAAAAAGGACAAACCTAAACCAAATCCTTCAACCTTGATAAGAGCAAAACTTGAATGCACACATTTGCTTTAATTGTAAATATAAACAGAAATGCACAAAAATAAGTGACAGAAAAAAAGAAGGAAGGAGGGAACCAGATGGACCAGGGTGGTGTGGGGGGGGGGGGGGGGGGGGGAGCTTTGGGGAAGGAAGGCTACTCGGGACTCACCTGTCTCTCTCAGGCCGCAGGTCTAGCGCTGAGCATCCCGCCAGTTTCTGCATGATGCCACACTGAAGCAACGTCCGGGCTCCCTCTGCTGTCTGGGCCAGCCGTGTCAGCGTGGACTGCACACAATCACATTGATTTCCTCTCAAAAACTATCCTATTTGCACATTTGCTCCTTCACAGGTAAAAACAGATTACGAGCCTGGAAAACACACACCGAAGACGGCCAAGCTTCCACCAGCTGTGAAGTCCGTGACAGTCTTTCAGTGTGCACAGGCAGATGTGGGAAAGCAGTGACATTCAATCAGCATGCATAGGCAGATATGGGAAAGCAGTGAGTCATAGGCAGATGTGGGAAAACAGTAGGTGACAGTCGTAGACAGATATGGGAAAGCAGCAGGTGACAGTCATAGGCAGATGTGGGAAAACAGTAGGTGGCAGTCGTAGGCAGATATGGGAAAGCAGCAGGTGACAGTCATAGGCAGATGTGG
This sequence comes from Alviniconcha marisindica, assembly GCA_018857735.1. NCBI lineage: Eukaryota > Metazoa > Mollusca > Gastropoda > Provannidae > Alviniconcha > Alviniconcha marisindica. Next base: position 43,640 of record JABMCL010002332.1, read on the forward strand.
GAAAGCAGTGACAGTCATAGGCAGATGTGGGAAAGCAGTAAGTGACAGTCATAGGCAGATGTGGGAAAGCAGTGACAGTCATAGGCAGATGTGGGAAAGCAGTGACAGTCATAGGCAGATGTGGGAAAGCAGTGACAGTCATACAGGGGGTGCATAGGGCAGATGTGGGAAAGCAGTGAGTGATAGTCATTGCAGTATGGAAACGGGCAGTAAGTGCATGTTAAAAACACAAGCAGATGAAGAGCCAACTGTCCATAGGCTAGAAGGAAAGGGGCAGATTTCCACATGGAAACCAGATGGTAACTGGCAGAGTAAAAGTAACAGTCATAGGCAGATGTGGGAAAGCAGTGACAGTCATGGGCAGATGTGGGAAAGCAGTGACAGTCATAGGCAGATGTGGGAAAGCAGTGACAGTCATTCAGGGTGCATAGGCAGATGTGGGAAAGCAGCAAGTGATAGTCATTCAGTATGCACAGGCAGTAAGTGCATGTTAAAAACACAAGCATGATGAAGATGCCAACTTGTACCATAGGCTAGAAGACGAAAGTGGGCAGATTTCCACATGGAAGACCCAGACTGGTAACTGGCACTGCAGTACCAAAGTAGAGAAAGTCAGCACATCAAACTAAAAGGGGAGAAAACTCACTCCTTTGATCTGGGAGATGGTAAAGCAAACAAGCAAAACCCACTGCTCTGGCCAGAAGCCACCAATCTCACTTCTTTCATGTTGCTTTACATCCACACACATATGGCTTATTATGGAAAGGACCCAAGATCACTTCTTTCATGTTGCTTTATGCCCACAAAAGCCACATATGGCTTACTAGGGATGGGCACAAGCTCATTTCTTTCATGTTGCTTTATGCCCACAAAAGCCACATATGGCTTACTGGGGATGGGCCAAAGCTCACTTCTTTCATGTTGCTTTATGTCTGCAGAAGCCACATATGGCTTATTAGGGATGGACACAAGCTCACTTCTTTCATGTTGCTTTATGCCCATAAAAGCCACATATGGCTTACTAGGGATGGGCCAAAGCTCACTTCTTTCATGTTGCTTTACATCTACAGTAGCCACATATGGCTTATTAGGGAAAGGGCCCAAGCTCACTTCTTTCAGGTTGATTTTATGTCCACAGAAGCCACATACAGCTTATTAAAGAAAGGACCCAAGCTCAATTCTTTCATGTTGCTTTACATCCACAGTAGCCACATATGGCTTATTAAGGAAAGGACCCAAGCTCAATTCTTTCATGTTGCTTTACATCCACAGTAGCCACATATGGCTTATTATGGAAAGGGCCCAAGCTCACCATTTTTGTCTGGAAGATGTAGAGCGGCCGGAGCTGCGAAGGGACGGGGGCCAGCGCAGCGTGAAGACCGCTGTTGTCGGCCGGCAAGCCGTCCACCAGGTGCTTCAGGTAACCCTTGGTCACCAGGTAGGACAGCCACTGCTGGTGCTGGTCCTCGGCCACGATGGAGTCCAGCACTGACAGCGCCAGCATCTGGACTCGAGGGGAAGACAAGGTACAATTAGGTAAATAACTGGTAATAACATTTCCACCATCACTTGCACCATCACAGCCACACTCACTTATGCCTGTGTTCTTTCAATTTCTAGGTTTACACACAAGTATGTTTACACATAAATACATGTCTGCATACATATATATATATCAGGGTTCGTGCTAAGTGATAATTTCCGGTATTTTACTGGTTAATATCAGCATGTACTGGGAAATAAATCAGCAATCGTTCAGACATACTGGCTGTTATTTTGTTTGACCGGTTCCAAAAACAAAGAAATGCAGTAGTAGTAGTACAGATGGCCATGTGACTGACTGTGGTGATTGTCTGACTGGTTTCCGTGAACAACTTTTACCACCTTACAGATGTCAGACTGGTTTGAAAAATGCCTAGCATGATCACTGTATATACACAGATATATGGTCAAGTTCCTTTACACCCCCCCCAACCCCCTTTTTTTGTGTGGTTGTTTTACATTCTAAACAGTTTGACATTAGGTATGCCTTGGCATTCCCCTCCCCCTCTGCACCCCCCGCCCCATACTCCCCCCAGTAAATATATGCTCAGAGTATGTTCAAGGTTCATTAGAATGTGCCCAGACACTACATGAACGGTATCCAGCAAAACAGCAACAGTTCAGTGGTAAGGTGCGTTTGGCCAGCCACCAGACAGACCCAAGTTCCATCACCGACCTCAGCTCTGCTCCGCTTTCTCTTGTGACTTTGCTACCCCACAACCAACAAAACATTCGAGTGGCTCACATCCCTGCCCATCTGCTTCATTCTGGTGGTGGTGGCAGTGTAGCGGTGTTAGGTACAGATTGATCCCCCCCCCCCCCCCCCCCCCCCCACCATCCCCGATCCAGGAGCTTGAGTCCCTCCCTGCCAGTCTCTTCAGAGACAACTCAGAGCCAAACGCATTCAGGCACCTGGCATCAACCTTCAGCCCGACTCACCCTGCCGATGTCGTGCCCATCACAGGCGTCCCGGCACACCACCTCCATGAAGGCCTCGCCGAAGGTGGCGATGGTGGAGAGGTTCTCCTTGCACAGCTGCTCGTACTCCGTGTCCCTGCCGGAGAGTATGCGCCCCACGCCCTGCACATCTGAGTGACAGCCGCCAGGAATCAGGAATCAGGCGCAGGGCCTGGCGCACAGGCTAGACATTCATTTACTGTCCTGAGAGTGGCCAGGAAATGGGCACAGCCCCTGGCACACAGGCTCAGACATTCACTGTCCTGAGAGCAGCACTAGGCACAGCACCTGGCACACAGGCTCAGACATTCACTGTCCTGAGAGCAGCACTAGGCACAGAACCTGGCACACAGGCTCAGACATTCACTGTCCTGAGAGCAGCACTAGGCACAGCACCTGGCACACAGGCTCAGACATTCACTGTCCTGAGAGCAGCACTAGGCACAGCACCTGGCACACAGGCTCAGACATTCACTGTCCTGAGAGCAGCACTAGGCACAGCACCTGGCACACAGGCTCAGACATTCACTGTCCTGAGAGCAGCCAGAAAATGGGCACATCATCTGGCACACAGGGTCAGACACTGATGTCCTGAGAGCAGCCAGAAAATGGGCACATCATCTGGCACACAGGCTCAGACACTGATGTCCTGAGAGCAGCCAGAAAATGGGCACATCATATGGCACACAGGCTCAGACACTGATGTCCTGAGAGTGGCCAGAAAATGGGCACAGCGTCTGGCGAACAATAGCCAGGACTGATTATCCTGGGCACACAATAGCCAGGACTGATTATCCTAAAAGTGACAAGGAACTAAGGGCAGTACCTGGCACATAATTCCCGGGATTGATTATCCCAGCAGTGACAAAGAATCAGGTGCCATGCCTAGCACACAATACCTGGAACTGATCGCCCTGTGCCCCACTCCACTCCCATTACCAAATGAGGTCTGGTATGTTTGCAATGTAAAGTACACCACTTGTTCCCTTCCTTACCCTAAGCTGATTACAGCTGAATAGTTCTCACAAATGGCCCATTAGAATGCTATGGGGTGGGATCATAGTTGAACCAGTGATAAAGAGCGGAGGAGGCAAGATTCTCTACCCGAGTTTGGAAAGTGAGGGATGGGGTCGGGGTGGGTGGTGGGTGGAATCGCTCCGTTCTGCCTACTTTCTGTCATGTGTGTGAAGGCAGACAGAAATCTCTGGTCTTCTCTCCTTTTGTTCCAGCAGAGTGGAAATACCAGACCAGTTTGCACATCATAAACATCAGTTCAACAAGCAACACACACTGGAACAGTATACAATGGGTTTCCCATAGGCTTTCATCGCAAAACCTTTCCTTGCCTGGCTTGCTGAAAGGAAGCAGTTTAGCAAGCAGATATCCACCAACTGCCTAAACATTCCCATGCCTGTGTTCTTGTGAGACAGGCAACACAATATCATGTAGTTCCCTCAGTCGACTGTGATATGTATACATGTATCACTAAGAAGACCTGCACAACAGACACATTTTTCACAAAAAACACACCACTGTTCCTGTTCCCCTTCCTTTGCTTGCCCCCTTACCCTGTGCCGGCTCGGCGGTGGCAGGTTTTTCCGCTATCTGCAGGTAGAAGAGCAGAGCTCCGTACAGGTTCACGCGAACTCTCTGCAGCCCGCTCCCTGAAAGTGAAACAGTGCACGTGTACTTTTCTACCAACAAAACCTAGGACAGTTCTGAGAGTACCATTTTCTTACTAACTAGAAACAAAACAACACTCGTATTTTGATTTTCTTACTAACTTAATTCTTGAAACAAAACATCAATCACATTCAATTTTCTTCCTAACTTAAAACAGCAATCACATTTTGCAAGTTACAAAGACTGGATAAAAGTAAAAACAAGTACAGCACAAATGGAAACCAGAACCATCCAACAACATAACTCAAGGGGCTGTCTCTTCTTCTTTATTAACCAAGAATAGATATATATAAAAAAACAAAAACCGGAGACAACCATTCAACAATCTAACTTGCAGGGATGCTACCACAAACATACCAAAAGTGCCCTGTCTGCCAGAACAGATCTCACATGAACTCAGCCTCAAAACATGCAATCAGCCCAAATAAGCCCCATTTGCCCAACCTGACTCATGTAACTCAGATTATACTTGATCAGCTCCAAAGAGCCCCATTTGCCACACCTTACCCACATATCAGCTCAAAAGAGCCCCATTTGCCACACCAGACTCACATATCAGCCCCAAAGAGCCCCATTTGCCACACCTTACCCACATATCAGCCCAAAAGAGCCCCATTTGCCACACCTCACCCACATATCAGATCAAAAGAGCCCCATTTGCCACACCACTCACATATCAGCCCAAAAGAGCCCCATTTGCCACACCTCACCCACATATCAGCCCAAAAGAGCCCCATTTGCCACACCACTCACATATCAGCCCAAAAGAGCCCCATTTGCCACACCTCACCCACATATCAGATCAAAAGAGCCCCATTTGCCACACCTCACCCACATATCAGCCCAAAAGAGCCCCATTTGCCACACCACCACATATCAGCCCAAAAGAGCCCCATTTGCCACACCTCACATATCAGCCCAAAAGAGCCCCATTTGCCACACCACTCACATATCAGCCCAAAAGAGCCCCATTTGCCACACCTCACCCACATATCAGCCCAATAGAGCCCCATTTGCCACACCACTCACATATCAGCCCAAAAGAGCCCCATTTGCCACACCTCACCCACATATCAGCCCAATAGAGCCCCATTTGCCACACCACTCACATATCAGCCCAAAAGAGCCCCATTTGCCACACCTCACCCACATATCAGCCCAATAGAGCCCCATTTGCCACACCACTCACATATCAGCCCAAAAGAGCCCCATTTGCCACACCTCACCCACATATCAGCCCAATAGAGCCCCATTTGCCACACCACTCACATATCAGCCCAAAAGAGCCCCATTTGCCACACCTCACCCACATATCAGCCCAATAGAGCCCCATTTGCCACACCACTCACATATCAGCCCAAAAGAGCCCCATTTGCCACACCTCACCCACATATCAGCCCAATAGAGCCCCATTTGCCACACCACTCACATATCAGCCCAAAAGAGCCCCATTTGCCACACCTCACCCACATATCAGCCCAATAGAGCCCCATCTGCCACACCTTACCCACATATCAGCCCAAAAGAGCCCCATCTGCCAGACCCGACTCACATGAACTCATAATATACTCAATCAGCCCCTTCAATACGAACTCTCGTGAACTCAGAATATGCTCAATCAGCCCCTTCAATACAAACTCTCGTGAACTCAGAATATGCTCAATCAGCCCCTTCAATACAAACTCTCGTGAACTCAGAATATGCTCAATCAGCCCCTTCAATACGATCTGTAACGATGTGGCAAAGAGAGACCCAACTCATGTGAACTCAGAATATGCTCAATCAGCCCCTTCAATACGATCTGTAACGATGTGGCAAAGAGAGACCCAATTCTCATGAACTCAGAATATATATGCTCAATCAGCCCCTTCAATATGATCTGTAACGACATGGCAAAGAGAGATCCAACTCACGTGAACTCAGAATATACTCAAGCAGCCCCTTCAAGACGATCTGTAATGACGTGGCAAACAGCGTTCTGGACGATGCGCCTTGACTCCAGGGTGAGGGCTGGGAGGAGGGGCCGCTCAGCATCACGCTGTGGTCCAGGAGGCTGACGTAAGTGCTGGATCGCGACTCTCTCCCCTCATCCAAGGGGAGGCGATCAGTGAGGAAACACTGGCGGAGGTTTGCTATCAGCGTCAGCACCACGCCAGACACCGGGGCTGTCGACTCGGGAAGCGATTCCTCTTCAGACACCTGAGAGGAGAAGTGTGAATGAAAGATGAGAAATTGGGGCACATTCACCAATGCCTGGGTCTAAAAAATAAATAATTTACAATCATAGAATAACTGATGCAAAGACACATCATTTAATATCAATTTTTTCTTTCTTTTTAAAACAACAACTTCCACAACAACCCACATCTGAGGGGCTATGTAGCCGTTTCTAGCTAGAAAAAATATAAGGGATATCTGCCACCCAGGTTCAGTTCAGTTCAAGATGGTATTTATGAGGTCAGAAAAGCCCATATGCGTTCCAGCTTGTCTCTCAGAAGTTTCCCCAACATTGCGTTTTAAACAGTTCCAGGGCTGATCTGACGATGGCCCTCTCTTATCCTTTGAAGGAAGATCGTCTAGCGCTTCCTCTTTCCACACCTCTCTCCTCCAGGCGACTGATGGTGTGAAAACACCCATGTGCTGCAACAGAAGAAGCAACAAAAAACAAACAAACAAAATGAGACCTACTTTGCAGAGCAGTTCCTGTAGCAGTTCAAAGATGACTGTCTGGCGTCGTTCCCCAGACAACAAGTCCTCAGGACACGCTGTCAGCAAGACTTCAGACACCTGCCGCCATGCCTCAAAGTTCTGGCGCTGCCGGTGGAGTGCCTCCCTCATGCTGTTCCGCTCCACCACCACCTCCAGCAGTTTGTGTATCTCCTGAAACACCAGGCGGCGCTGTAGTCACTCAGCGTCACGCTCGAATGGAGTCAAACCTCATTAAAGCGACCAGGACCAGCAATGTCACTGTTTCCTCAAACAAATGTGTCAACCTTGTTCCCAAATGGACTATCTCTTGCTATTTAACACCCAGTTAGCTGCATTTTAAATACAATTCCTCAGCAATAAATTACTTGCCTGTTTTGATCTACACTTTCATCTAGACTTCAGCAGTAAGAGAGGAATGGAAAACAGCTCCATTTCCAGCAACACCTTTCAAACAAAACTAGGTGCTCATGATGATCACTTTTTTATAGTGCTATTCTTGGCTCTAAATGAGTGACTGTGGCTTTTTATAGCACATTTTGAATATCCACTGAAGTGGTGTATGTACAATGTTGTTTGGTTGTTACATGGCTGGTGCCACATGAAACTGCTGACATCTCGGCATGTTCTGTGTACACCAAACAACCATGCACCAGTTTACCGTGTCACCATTCCAAGCTGCATATGTAGGATGCATGCTTGTTTAGCTGTAATCTGCCACCTACATTTCTGGCAGAACGACTAAGATCTTTCATGTGCTACTGCGGTAACACGGGGTGAAATGAAGATACCAATATAGCAGTCAGCACAGAAAGCTGACCTTGGCAAAATAAATTATTCTGCCGCTCCTGCTGGGACCTTTTGATCATGACTATGGCGCTCTAACCGCTGTGCTATCCCCACTATCATCCCTCCCTTCACTCCGAGCCCCCCTTATGCCCGTGCAGACAGTCATACCCACCTCCAGGATGAATGGAAAAAATTATCCTGCCGCTCCTGCCAGGACTCCTAACACTCTGACCGTTTGATCAGGAGTCCAGTGCTCTAACTGATGAGCCATCCCTGCTATCATCCCTCGCTTCAGTCCAAGCCCCCCTCCTGTCCTTGCAGTCAGTTGTACCCACCTCTATGATGAGCGGCCACTGAACCATCCCTGCTATCATCCCTCGCTTCAGTCCAAGCCCCCCTCCTGTCCTTGCAGTCAGTTGTACCCACCTCTATGATGAGTGGCCACTGAGCCATCCCTGCTATCATCCCTCGCTTCAGTCCAAGCCCACCTCCTGTCCTTGCAGTCAGTGTACCCACCTCTATGATGAGCGGCCACTGAGCCATCCCTGCTATCCTCCCTCGCTTCAGTCCAAGCCCCCCTCCTGTCCTTGCAGTCAGTCATACCCACCTCCAGGATAAGTGGCCACTGAGCCATCCCTGCTATCCTCCCTCGCTTCAGTCCAAGCCCCCCTCCTGTCCTTGCAGACAGTCATACCCACCTCCAGGATGAGTGGCCGCTGCCCAGCCATCCCTGCTATCCTCCCTCGCTTCAGTCCAAGCCCCCCTCCTGTCCTTGCAGTCAGTGCATACCCACCTCATGATGAGCGGCCGCTGCCCAGCCATCCCTGCTATCCTCCCTCGCTTCAGTCCAAGCCCCCCTCCTGTCCTTGCAGACAGTCATACCCACCTCCAGGATGAGTGGCCGCTGCCCAGCCATCCCTGCTATCCTCCCTCGCTTCAGTCCAAGCCCCCCTCCTGTCCTTGCAGACAGTCATACCCACCTCCAGGATGAGTGGCCGCTGCCCAGCCATCCCTGCTATCCTCCCTCGCTTCAGTCCAAGCCCCCCTCCTGTCCTTGCAGACAGTCATACCCACCTCCAGGATGAGTGGTCGCTGCCCAGCCATCCCTGCTATCTCCCTCGCTTCAGTCCAAGCCCCCCTCCTGTCCTTGCAGACAGTCATACCCACCTCCAGGATGAGTGGCCGCTGCCCAGCCATCCCTGCTATCCTCCCTCGCTTCAGTCCAAGCCCCCCTCCTGTCCTTGCAGACAGTCATACCCACCTCCAGGATGAGTGGCCGCTGCCCAGCCATCCCTGCTATCATCCCTCGCTTCAGTCCAAGCCCCCCTCCTGTCCTTGCAGACAGTCATACCCACCTCCAGGATGAGTGGCCGCTGCCCAGCCATCGGCCTGCTATCGTCCCTCGGCTGTCAGCAACGCCCAGCCCCTGTCTGTGCCAGCCAGTCATACCCACCTCCAGGATGAGTGGACGCTCCCAGCTCCATCCCTGCTATCATCCCTCGCTTCAGTCCAAGCCCCCCTCCTGTCCTTGCAGACAGTCATACCCACCTCCAGGATGAGTGGCCGCTGCCCAGCCATCATGGGACCCTGCTGACTGTCCAGCTCGGCGATCAGCAGACGCCGCAGGGCACGCACGTCGTAGTAGGCCACGCCCTCAGCATCGGTCACCTCCTGGCTGCTCAGCACCCCCTCGATGACTTTGGGGTTGAAGAACTTGAGCTGCAGCTCCGGGGGGAACTGGTAGGAGAAGCTGACTGTGTCCAGCACAGAGAGCAGCTTGCTGCGCATCTGTTTGCCTGGAGACAACAGCAACAAAAAAGTGATCTAAGCACATAAACGTTTTAAAAGAACGCTATTTATTAGGACAAAACACAACAGGTGAAATTTCGTGGTAATCCCCTTTATCAAGCTAGGAAATGATACTTAAACAACGGGGGGGGGGGGGGGGGAGCAAAAACTGGAACTGTTCCATTCAGAGAAATCTGTTTGCGAAATGAAATGCTGAGATTTGTGTGTTTTTTAGCAGCTTAACAGAATCTATTCTTCTACAAGCCAATCAATACTCCTTGACAACTTTTACGACCTCCTCTGCTTCTCCACCAAGACATATGAAGGCATAACATAAAACAGCAAAAATACAGTGCAAACTTAAAAAATAGAAGAAGAAAAAAGAAGGTCATTCCAGGAGAAAAGGCACTAACACCCACACACAAATGTGAACTTGGATCAACCTCAGCATTACTACCACCACCAGTGATCCGTTTGGAGTAAGTAACTTGGTGTTTTATGCCCAGTCAACCATTACAGTCACACCAGGGCGAGATCTCTTTGGATGACATACAGCTTTGGTGCAGACCGACAGTAATACCAGTTTATAACAGCCAAACAAAAATAACAGAGGAACCAAAATGCAAATGCTGTGGTTACTGACCTGTGACAGCAACGGTAGAGGCGAGACGTGCCTGCTCCGAGTCCCAGCCAAGCGTGTCTGCCTCCTCCACGCTGACTGGACGCAACACTGGTGAACAGAAGAAATAATAATAACAAAGAGGATTTCTAGAGCGCCCACCTACCACACAAGGTGGGAGCACAGGGCACTTTACAATAACACTAACGACAGACACAGACACACATTCAGCGTCGGATGAGGTGATAGGCACAGTTGTGAAAAACAGTTTAGAAATAATTATTAAACAGGTGCATCTTGAGGGTGGCTTTAAAAGAGGAGGCAAAATCAGAGTGGCGGAGTGTTTGAGGCAAATTGTTCCAGACAGAAGGGCCAGCATAAGAAAAAGATCTTTCACCAGACGTTTTTGTGTTTACACAAGGGGTGACAAAGGTTCGTGTGTCAGATGCAGATTGTAATTGGACATACAATGCTGAGCTAAGACACATCAAGATGGGACGTCCAGGAAAACCATTATCTTCCAGGCAGGTAGTCCACTTCAAGGCTGTCACAGACAGCCGTCACAATTTGGGCATTTGTTTTTCTTTGGTTGCTTTAGTTGAATTTGTACCAGTTAGGCATGTATCTTATGGAAAACCCAAGCTTTTTGAGGATGTACCTCTGGTGGACTTTATGTACCTTGTATTTACATGCACGCCAGGTGAGAGTTACCTTAGGCGACTCAGGTCTTTGTTGTTGTGCGTGTGTGATATTTTTCAAACGCTAATTAACTCCCTTGTGTATTGATTCTATCCAAGTTTGTTTTTTTCCACTTTTTTTTAATAATGATACACAAGTCAGCGTTGACAAATTTGCGCAACCCACCCTATTCACTTATACACAGCATTAGTGAATCTCAGACCAGGGTACATTGTTTTGGCTACCACAAGGTCTCATAATTCTGTCAAAACTATCTGCAGTTACATCACGTATCTGCATGCTGGCCTCTCTCCCTTTCGCACACGCAGACGCAAGCCGACAGCATGCCCTACCTTGTGTCTGTTCATCATCTTCATCACCCAACAGGAGACGAATCAATCGCTGGCAGTGCGAGCGTTGTCGGTTGAGCGATGTCAGCCGCAGTTCAATGGCCACTGTCTTCATCAGCCAGGACTGATGGGAGACCACTGACGACTCTGAAACACCGAATCCACACAGTAATGAGGGGGGAAAAAATGGCGGGTGGGGGGTGGGGGTGAGGCGGGAATAAAAAAAGAAAGAAAAGAACTTTGCAGAAATCTCACCAGCAATTCATGCCCTTGAGTGTTCTTTTGACATTTGACAGGGGTTAAAAAGTACGTAAGTACATATATATTATTCAATCACACAAGCATCTCTCTCACATACACACCCCACACACACATTTATCTCTTTTAACTCCCTCAAGATGGTGGGGGGGGGGAATGTTGCAGATATCTCACCAGTAATTCATGCCCTCGAGTTTTCTTTTGACATTTGACAGGGTTAAAAAGTACATAAGTACATATATTATTCAATCACACAAGCATCTCTCTCACATAAACACCCCACACACATTTATCTCTTTTAACTGCCTCAAGATAAAACACATCTATTGATTTTGAGTCAAGACCACAAACACACATATATACACTACAGTTAGGCATCACACATGAAAAAGCAACAGTGAATCTCTGCACCTACACCAACAAATCACTTTCATAAATAACACAGATGTAGAGGCATGCCGGCAACGCAAAGCCAGAAAGCGTTCGCATCACAAAATCAACTCACTGTAGTCAGTCTGATCAAATGGCAGATGCCGAAGCTGCTGGTACAGAAAGTCGTAAGTGGTTCTCAGGTATCTCAAGGTAGGCGCAGATGTGTCACGCACGGCACACAGCTTGTACACAAGCTGGTAGCCCAGTTCAGCCAAGCATGGTGTGTCGTGCAGACACTGCGGCCCTGACCCGGTGTCCACGCCCTGTTGCAGCATGTTCAGCAGAGCGTGAAGACAGGTGCGAGGCTGGCCCATCACTCCTGAAAACACACAAGATAATTTGAAACTGCGTTCAAACTGAAAATGAACAACACAATTTGAAACTGTGTGTTCAAAGTGAAAATACACAAGACAATTTGAAACTGTGTTCAAAGTGAAAATACACAAGACAATTTAAAACTCTGTTCAAAGTGAAAACACGCAAGATGATTTGAAACTCTGTGTTCAAAGTCTCTTGCAACACAGCTACACCTGACTCAAGACCTGTAAATACTGGAGGGTAAACAGAAACTTTAAAGTTTGTGTGCCAGTTGCAGTAAGGCTGTTACCAATTAACCACAGAGCTCCTGAGCACCAAAAATATCAAAGTTTTGAAACAGGATTTATGTTTGCATTTGCAGACCTGTTTACCCCCTAAATGCACAAGTGTAGTTTGGGTAGCCTAAATGTGTAGTCAGGAGGTACAATGTGTCGTCATAGTGCATCAGTTGAAACTGGACTGATTTATCATTCACACATTCAGATTCTCATTCTCACTCAACGAGTCAAAATAACACACTAGAAACTTTGTCTATACAAACTTAATAAAACAACAAATACAATTATTTTGCTGTAGTGTAACACTGTAAGTGTAGTATGTTCTTTCTATCTCAGTTACAAATTTAGACAAGATAATCAGTTTGTCCAACACACACACACCAAGCACACACTTTCTCTCATCCTTTCTATGAGCTTGACTGAATTGATATAATTTTCAGAATCAGAAGACCACAGTGCCTGAAAATATAAACATAAGGCGACAGCATGGCACTACTACCAAGGTCTCGGCCACACACAAGTGGTGTAGATCCGTTCAGGTCTCTTGCTGGGCCGTGCACATGTGCATGTGGGAAAATTGTAAAGCCAACATCTTGACTCAGAATGAGAGTGCAGTTGTACAGATCAGTCCGCCAGTCTGCCAGTCAACCCCGGCCGCAAGCACCCTACTCAACAGCCTAATACAATTTTTTTCCGACCTCACAACAGTGTGAGCAACGAATTTCCTCATTGGCTGATCCCCAACAAAGTAGCCAATCACAACGCATGTTCTTTGTAATGGTGATAAAAATTTGCTCAAGGGAAATAACTCTACGGACTAGTGCTATCGATGTTTACAAGTGTGGAAAAACTATATCAGTTTGTTGCATTAAAATGAGAGAGGGGGGGAAGGGCGGGAAAATGGAGAAAGAGACAGACTTGAAGCTGGAAAAAAACTTTCCAGTCACCTTGAACTCCTTGTAGGATTTGCTCTCAACAGGTTGCTTACAGTCAAATCGACCACCATGCTTGCATGATAAAAGTCCGATTTGCAGGTGGTGCAAAGAGCAAGTTCGTTGCCTTTCCTTGAAAGGAACCAAACACAGATAAGCTTAGTGGTCAGCTGGGAGAAACTTCTGGGATGGAACTTTCTTCCTTTTAATCGCAGCAGCAGAGCCTTGGGAGGCTAACACTGAGTCTTCTTCTGAAGAAGTTTCATACGCTCGCTTCTTCGACTCGGACATTTTCTCCCAACTGAAGGGAGTTTCGGATGCGTTCAGAACCTATGTTTGCGCCAAAACCAGCGCTGCTATTGCAAGACTTGATGCGCGCATATCATAAGCAGGCGCACGTACCTTTTGAACACGGTGGCCGTGTCAAAAATAGGATCGCATCAAAAAAGAGGACCGAATTACGCTCGTTGCTATCGCGTAGCCGAAACGAAGTCATTTGCGTAGTTTGTGTAATGCAAGCGTAGATGCGTAGTTTGGGCTTCAAATGTGTAGATTTCTACGCCAAATGCGTAGACTAAACAGGTCTGCATTTGCAACACTGCACAAGGAAGTTCTCCAAATCCTCTGAGTTACAATAATGTATCATAAACCGTAACATTTATCCTTGTTTCCTTAACCACTTTAGCAGCCTTCATGAGAAGTTCAAGACACTATCTTTAGCAACACAAACACCCATAAAAAAATGTTCTAACATACATAAAATAGTGTAAAAGAGATGAAGTCTGTGCCAGAAAAACCACACACACACACACACACACACAACAAAAGTCTACCTGGGTCTTGCAGGATGGTCTTGGAGATAGACTTCTGGATCTGGAAGCCCAGCAACCAGTGAGCCAAGTTTGGTGCAGAGGCCTGAAGGCACTGCAGCAGCAGCCGGATGATGTGCTGTCTGGTGGCATTCTGCACACGCCCCAGGCTCCAGGACTCTGCAACAGATGGCAGGTTACAGCTGAACATGCATACACCCTATGTACTATGTGGTTTAGCATGAAGTGACACGGCATGGGGCATGGTTTTATGACGTACGCAAAACATGCCAAGACGGCAGCAGTTTCATGTGGCACCAGCCATGCAACAAGCAAACAGCACTGTAAGTGCATCATGTCAGTGAATATTCAAAACTGGTATTCTGACACAGGTGGCAGGTTACAGCTTAACATGCATGCACCATACATATGCAGCTTTGCATGAAGTGACATGACATGGTGCATAGTTTTATGGTGTGCACAGAACGCCCCCAGACAGCAGCAGTTCTACGTGGCACCAGCTGTGTAACAACAAATAGCACTGTAAGCACACCACATCAATGGATGTTCCAAAAAGTTACAGACATTTAGAATCACATACAACAAAAGCGCAGTGAGTCTGCTCAAGAGCAGAGAATAACGCTACATAAAAGCAGTCTACATCAAATAGTCACACAGCTGGAACAGGTCTCTCAGGCTCTTGTGAAGACAACCCATTTCCAAAATCTCAGCAATTAAATCAAAGGTTTGGCCCTTATTAAATAAACACTGTGAGGAAATGCAGGACTAAGAGGTGGTAATGTAAACATCTTTAAGCAAATCGACAAGGACACCAGATTTATGCATTCAGTCTCAAAATGTTGCGATGCAATAATTATGAGTGTCCTGTTGAGTACTGGGGGAAAATTAGGCAAAACAGTGTTGAATGAACCAGAAAAGTATACATTAGACAGTTCCAGCCAGCAGGTAAAGCATGGAAGGCTATACTCTGTAACTCTTACTTGAGGCTCAAAAAGCAGGACACAGTGAATATCCCATCCGAAATAAATCTTCCACCTATATTTTTTTTCCTGGAATGCAATGCACAGATTTTCTGAGGGAAAAAAAGGAGAAAGGTTTACCTTCCAAGTCCACTGTATCTGATGTTGTATCATCCTTCTCCTCTGGACAGTCGCACTCCAAGCACTCCACAAAGCCATGCAACAGTTCCTGGCTGGTCTTCTGGCAATGCAACAAAACACGGATCGTCACAAAAGAGAGAGGAAGAGTAACAGGAAGAAACCAACTTTCTTTTGAATAAGCATAATAATAATAATGGGTACTTAGAGCTTGCATACGCTGGGCACAAAGGTAGCAGATAAGCATCCATCAACTTACTGATTCAGTGTGTCGCTAACTGCCATCAGCTTACTGATTCAGTGTGTCGCTAACTGCCACCAACTTACTGATTCAGTGTGTTGCTAACTGCCACCAACTTACTGATTCAGTGTGTCGCTAACTGCCATCAACTTACTGATTCAGTGTGTTGCTAACTGCCACCAACTTACTGATTCAGTGTGTCGCTAACTGCCACCAACTTACTGATTCAGTGTGTTGCTAACTGCCACCAACTTACTCATTCAGTGTGTTGCTAACTGCCATCAACTTACTGATTCAGTGTGTCGCTAACTGCCACCAACTTACTGATTCAGTGTGTTGCTAACTGCCACCAACTTACTGATTCAGTGTGTTGCTAACTGCCATCAACTTACTCATTCAGTGTGTCACTAACTGCCATCAACTTACTGATTCAGTGTGTTGCTAACTGCCATCAACTTACTCATTCAGTGTGTCACTAACTGCCATCAACTTACTGATTCAGTGTCTTCCTGCACAGGGACACCTCAGGAGGAGACTACGTCACCAGCCAACGGACAACAGAATGCATGCATGCATGATCAAGTGCCTGCCTGCGTCACTAAGCACGGACCTCCTACAGACTTGGTGATGTGGGGGGAGGAGGGGGGAAATAAACCAGGACCACTCACAGGCTCGGCAGTGAAGAGGTTGATCAGGTCGGACTGTATGGGAGCCAGCTGACAGACGGCGTAGAGAATCTTCACTGCTGACAGCGCATGGTGGGCCAGTGAGCTGTTGAATATCACAAACCTGAAACAGAAATCGCCATGTCAGTGTGCTCACTTCTGCCTTACGCCGTGTCCCTCAGCGAGTTTACTTCTGTCTTATGTCACATCCCTCTGTGTATTTACTTTTGTCTTATGCCTTGTCCCTCAGTGTGTTTACTTCAGCCTCATGCCACGTCCCTCAGCGTGTTTACGTCTGTCTTATGCCACATCCCTCAGTGTATTTACTTTTGTCTTATGCCATGTCCCTCAGTGTGTTTACTTCTGGCTTATGCCAGGTCCCTCAGTGTGTTTACTTCTGTCTTATGCCACGTCCCTTGATGTGTTTACTTCTGTCTTATGCCACGTCCCTTGATGTGTTTACTTCTGTCTTATGCCAAATCCCTCAATGTGTTTACTTCTGTCTTATGCCATGTCCCTCAATGTGTTTACTTCTGTCTTATGCCGTGTCCCACTACCACAGCACTTCTTGGGCTAGGGGAAGTGACTCACTGAAATTAACTTGGTAGAAAAGGTTTAAGACCCCCAGACTGACCCCATGGAAGACCAATTCCTCGGTGACCCAAAGAACAGTCACATGCAGGCATGTGTCCCACAGTCCAGAGGCAAACCCAACTGCATATATTTGGTGCGTCTGTTAGAGTATGTGTGCGTGCATGCAAGTGAGAGAGTGTGTGTGTGCGCACACGTGTGTGTGTGCACGTGGATATATGTGTGTGTGAGTGTATGTTTGTGTGTGTGCTTGTGTGTGATGAGATGAGCACATCATTTTGTCTTGGTAAGCGTTCTGGCTCTTTCAAGACAGGGCGCCACAAATAATCTATTACTAGCATTTTATCATTACAATTATTAACTCACTTGGAGACGGTGACCAAGTAGTCTGGTCGTCTCGTCTTGGGATTGATGCTGAGCAGCAACCTTTCCATCGACGTGATCATCAGTGACGAGGACGTCTGGCGGATGTGGTTCTCCACCTCCTCCTGCTTCTCTGCAGCAGCCACAATCATCTGCAGGCAGAGGAGCGTTGCTCGCTCCAGCCCCGTGCGTCCTGGGAATGCCACGTATGTGTCGAACTGAGCGATGCCGTCATCAAGGATTCGCATCACCTGCAAAGGAAAGGAAACACTTACATTTTTCTTGATGAAGTTTAAAACAATTTCATTAAATAATTTATTTAGTTTCTGTTTGTCTAATATCACCTTGCCGTAAACAGACATCAAGGATTCGCATCACCTGCAAAGGAAAGGAAACACTTACATTTTTCTTTATGAAGTTTAAAACAAACAAAAATTTAAATTATTTTTTGTTTGTCTAATATCACCTTGCTGTAAACAGACATAAAATAAAACACTGATTCATTCGATTGGAAATACTTGGTTACATGGGACAAAAATGTCTTACAAACCCCATGCTGTCAAACACTTTTTCATGTTTTTGTTTGTTTGTTTTTCAATGCAAAACAGCAGTACACACAAAACAGCACTGTTGTCTGGACAAGGACTGTCACGAATGTGATCCAACCCACAAGTGCTCACAAGCAACAAAACACTGACCATTTTGTAGAGCGGTGAGTCGTTCAGCATGTGCATGAGCAGACTGAAACCTGGCTTTTTACTGGCGGCAACCGTGGAGCCGTTGGGCAGTTCCAGAACTTCCTCCCTGAAGTCGTCCTCAGTCACCTCATGGTCCCGCAACAGCTTGTAGAGGATCTCCAGCACACCAGTCACCATTTGCCACTGGGAGAGGAGACATTGGTACACTGGTAACATCAACATTGGTAACACTAACACCAACATCTTCAATACTTAATTAGTGAAGACAGAACAGGTCACCACTTGCCACTGGGGGAGGAGACACTGGTACATTGGTAACATCAACACTGGTCACATCGACATCTTCTCTGCTGAATTTGTGAAGACAAGAGCAGTGCTACTAGTAGATTTCCAGCACACTGGTCACCACTTGCCACTGGGGGAGGAGACATTGGTACATTTGTAACATCTTCTCTGCTGAATTTGTGAAGACAAGAGCAGTGCTACTAGTAGATCTCCAGCACACTAGGCACCACCTGCCACTGGGAAAGGAGACATTGGTACATTGGTAACATCAACACTGATAACACCGACATCTTCTCTGCTCAATTTGTGAAGACAAAACAAGTCACCACTTGCCACTGGAGGAAGAGATGTGGGTACATTGGTAACATCAACATCTTCTATACTTAATTTGTGAAGACAGAACATGTCACCACTTGCCACTGGGGGAGGAGACATTGGTAACATCAACACTGGTAACATCAACATCTTCTCTGCTCAATCTGTGAAGACAGAACAGATCACCACTTGCCACTGGGAGAGGAGACATTGGTACAGTGGTAAAACATCAACGCTGGTAACACTGACATCTTCTCTGCTCAATCTGTGAAGACAGAACAGTGCCACTACTAGTAGATCTCTGACACATCAGTCACAACTTGCAGATGTTGGTACATTGTTAACATCAACATCTTCTATACTCAGTTTGTGAAAACAGAACAGTGCTACTAGTAGATCTCCAGCACACCAGTCACCACTTGCACTTTGCTAACATTAACACTGTGAAGAGGTCTGTTCAGAGCCGAAAATGCAAAAACAGAATAAGACAAAACAACTCGCAGAGGATCTCCAGCACACAGATCATCTGCTGCCCCTGCAACACTGTGAAGAGGTCTGTTCATAGCTGAACATGTAAAAAACAGAACAGTACAAAGAACATGTAAAAACAGAACAGGACAACAACAAAAAAGAGGGTAAAACAGAATAACACAACTTGCAGAGGTTTTCCTGCACACAGATCACCCACTGCCTGCCACTGCAACACTGTGAACGAGAATTTCCATTTTTCCATCTTGCACAGACTGGACAAAACAAACAACTTCAGCAGAGGCACATTTTTTTTTTTTTTTTTTAATGACAACCCAAACAACTTTAATCAAGGCTGAAGAACAAACAAAAAACAATCAGCACCTGGCCTGACCCACTGCAAATTTTGCCCACCTCAACAGAATGGACAACACAGACAACTTAACTCAACCAGGCTCAAAAAACAATTTCCATCTTGCACAAACTGGACAACACAAACAACTTCAACCCAGGCTAAAAAAACAACAACAACAAAAACCAAACAATCAACACCTGGCCTGACCCACTGCAAATTTTGCCCAACCAAAAACCACGCCCAAGCTCAACGTCCCACAAAAAGATCACTGGTGCCATCGCACTAGGGCTGATCCGAGTTCACACAGTTTACTGAGCCGCAGATCAAGCGAAGGGACCCACAAGGCAGGCTCACCTTCTCCCCAGCTTCCTTGTACGCCCTGGCGTTGAACTTGAGCAGGACGCTGTGGATGAGGAACTCAAGGTACGGGTCAAACCCCGGGGCTCTGAGGCCCGCTCCCAGCCCCGGGGGGATGGGGATGTCCGTCAGAGTGTTCAGCAGCTGCAGGAAGGCCCGCGTCATGGGGTACTCCTCGCTGCGGCTCTCAATCTCCTCCAGTTCAACCTGATCAGGACGGAACAGTTCAATTCAACATTACGAGAGGTCACAAGGAGCGAGTGTGGGATCAGCTTTAGCTGATGTCAAGGGGGGACAGGCCCACCATTCTTATCTCAAAGGCAGACATCCGCTGGTGAGTGATGCAACAGTGGGATTGGGTGGCAGGCATCTCCTACTCTGCTCTCTTCCCAGTGTTCTGAGTTCCCAAAGAGACAGTTGTTCACCTCTCTTTTTAGACAAAAAAGAGAAGAAAAAAGAAAAAAAGAAAGGTACAACAAGTAACAAGTTACAACTCAGCAACTGTCAAAATACTCTCTTACTGCAGATTTTTTGTGCACTTAAAATACCTTCTTGTTTGAATCAAATCAACACAAAAGGGAGCTAATTAGCACTCAGAAGATGTCACACAAACACAGCAGCAACACAGTAACTCTCACCTGGCATGCAAGTAAATACAAGGTATATAAACTCCACCAGAGGTACATCCTCAAATTCTTCTTGTTTGAATTAAGCAAAACAACATAAATGTGCCCACATAAGTCATAACACATACACTGATCAAGATCAATGGCATCAAAATGGCCAACCATTCCCAGACCTTTTGGTTAACAACATGCACCAAGGAAGCAGACAGTAACAAAGTTTGTTCTTACCTCGATTCCCCCTTTCTGTTCTGAAGGAATTGTGGGTAGAATCTGGAAAGAAACAAAAAGGAGTCTCCATCACAATTCTGACAATCTACTGTCATTACAAAATATTCACGCAACAACAACCATTTTTTGTTGCAACCCGAGTCCAAAAGTTACTACAGAGAAAGTACATTGCTGTTCTTGTGCATCATCTGAGTTCCGACTCCTGAGCCAGATAAACTATATGGTGTCCTGCTGCAGAGCAACATGCAGCTTTAAGCAGCTGTCAGTTCTGAACTCTGCCATACTTTTAGGTAACAAGTGTAGAACACTGCAGCTGAAACACAAGGATCCAAGGATACTTATTCCTTTAGACACCTTTAAACAACTGTCAATTTATAACTTTGCCATACTTAGATACAAGTGTAGAACACTGCAGCTGAAACACAAGGATCCAAGGATACTTATTCCTTCAGACACCTTTAAACAACTGTCAATTTATAACTTTGCCATACTTAGATAACAAGTGTAGAACACTCAAACTAAAACACAAGGATTCAAGGATATTTATTCCTTTGGACCTTGTGGAGTATGGGGGATTTAAAAAACAAACAAACAGAAAACATCAGAACTGATAATGCGGTAACATTTCACAACAGGCATACAAATACAGAAGAAAAAGTATAACCTAGATGTTGTGAATGCCTAATAAAAAAAATAACTGAGTTTGTACAGGCAAAATAGTAATTCAATAATAAAAATCTTGGGTTGTTGTTTTACAATTTTATGTGATTTTTTACGCTCTTTTAAAAAAAAATGATTTTAGCTTCTTTTATAAATTTGTCCTAAGTGAATATAACCTAGATGATGTGAATGCCTAATAACAAAAATAACTGAGTTTGTACAGGCAAAATAGTAATTCAATAATAAAAATCTTGGGTTGTTGTTTTACAATTTTATGTGATTTTTTAGCTTTTTTTTTTGGGTGATTTTAGCTTCTTTTATAAATTTGTGCAAAGTGAAAATATCCAAACCTACAGCCACTGCCACCTACCAGAGCCACACTAACGAATGACATTTTCCCCACACAGGTGTTACCATGTGGCGGTGTGTAATGCCACAACAGCCTAAACCATTAGGTGCTTGAAAAGTAAAGACCAACAGCATACAAAATGTGTACAATTTTGTACCTGTCTCTGTACTTATCACCCAGCTGCAGCCAAGGACCAAAACATGTACAACTAACAGACTAACGGACAGATACAGACAGGAAGATGGACCAACCTGAGACGCCTCAAGCATCTGCCACACAGTGGCAGCGATCATGGGTGTGCGCGACACCGCGGCCAGTGTCAGCAGCAGTTCCCTCTTCAGGGTGATAGCCACGCTGCAGCCCAGCAAGCCAAACAGGGTCACCACCACAGACCAGTGCTGGTTATCACACAGCGCCACACGGCACACTTCATTCTAAAACACAAAAGAGTCCCAGGGTGCATAAAACACAAAAGATACTACTGAAACAATGGCAAAGAGAACAAGTTCAAAACACTGCAAACAAAATTAGTGGAAGCAATAAAAAGCATATCACTGGCAACATCATCTGTTGGCTAAAAGACATCACTCAAGAAAATATGTCATATCTTCTTTTTTTACAGTTCAAAAACAAGAAACTGGTCAAAACCAAACTGACAAAAGAACTCAACAAAACATCAGCAACAAAGCCTTATATCAATCCCAGAAAGACAAGGTAAAAAAGACAGATCAGCTACTGTAGTGTAAGCAGCAAAGCATCTGTAAATCACACAGGATTGTTAGTTCCAGTTAAATGGAAGCATGGTGAAGGGGCAAAAAGTCAACTTGAAATAGGATTCGGATCATACTAGCACTGAAACACATCCATCTGGCAAACATACTGCTAATGAAACTTTGCTGTAATACATGCGCAGCAGCCTGACATTTCCAGGCATCTAAACAATCACACAGACTAGCGACACGCAGTTGTGCAGTGTTATAAACGACAAAATGTCCTCCATGACAAATTGTGCACAAAATGAAGATGCACTGAAGAGCACGACTTGCCATACTGACAGGCCTAGGAACCACCATTCTTTTACCACAATGCGTGTGCACTCACCGGTCAAAACAATTAGTACCCCATTGCAGGGCAACTTCTTCAAAAGGTACCCCAAAACTGCCACAAGAATTTAATAATAATAATAACAGATGCTTAGAGTGCCTAACCTGCACAGGCCCTAAGCACTTACACATCTTTAAATGTGCGCATTTTTGAAATCCAATGCATACAACACAAATGCACACACACACACACAAAGCATGCATGCGCACACATACACAAGCATGCACATGCACACACACACACATCTCCACTGTGAATGAAAGCACTGAGGTTTTCTACACAGCAGTCAACCCCTGAAGTAACGACCAAAAGGCTTTACCTGCTCGGCCACGGTGCGTGTGAGGACCAAGAGGGCGCAGAGTCCCTCCAGCTCCTGGGGTGTGATGGGCCGGACGGGCGGAGGGCGGAACGGGGGTCCCGCCACCTCCCTGCTGCCTGGCGTCTCGCGGCGCATGTCACCGTAGTACTGCTGCAGCGACCCGAAGAAGTGATCCCAGGACACCGTGCTGGCCGACCCACCTGCCACATCAGCCATTCATCAGAAAAACTAAATGTTGTATTTGTGATGCTCAGCATTCTTCAGTTTTGGTTGA
This sequence comes from Alviniconcha marisindica, assembly GCA_018857735.1. Taxonomy (NCBI): domain Eukaryota; kingdom Metazoa; phylum Mollusca; class Gastropoda; family Provannidae; genus Alviniconcha; species Alviniconcha marisindica. Next base: position 66,795 of record JABMCL010002332.1, read on the forward strand.
CTGAGAAAAGTTTCAAGAAAATCTTCTTCTTTTTAAACACAATAGCTGTTTATTTACGCTAAAACACTAAATGTTACTAATCTTGCTGCGGGGAGGGGCTATTTTTGTTACGGCCTGGGCCAAGCTGGCATTCAGCTCAGGCTGGGCCCACAGTGCGGTGCTTACACCTGTAATCTGAACCAGATTTCAAGTTTGATGCCATCCATGTTCCAAACGCATCCGGTCTGTCACATTTTCAGGCAAAAGATAATAATTATGATAATAACTGAAGTATTTATAAAGTGCAAAATCTTGTCCGTAGAGACTATTTTAAGTGCATAGATGCACACACACAGGCATCTGCATACATGAGCATACTGTATATATACAAAGATGAGGTGTTGAGAGGGGGAAAAAATGGTCAAATGATGTGCAACCAAATGCAAGCTGCCCTCAGCTGTACTCCACAGCCAGGCCAAGTGCGGCCTGCATCCATGACAGGACAATGAAGTGTACATGCAGTATCCCACTTACCTGAGCTGACTCCGTTCATTTTGAGCAGGTTAAAGGCATGCTGAGCACAAAGCGGGGAGCTAGCCAGACCGGTCAGCATTCGCAGGTAGTGCACGAAGAGCGGAGCTGGCAGCAGGTCACCGGCCAAGCGGACAAACTTGAACAGCGCCACCTGCCTGGGAGGTGGGCGGTAGGAGGACATGGACTCATCCGTGGTGACAGGATCCAGTGGGCACCAGTACTCGACAGCCAGTTCCAGTTTCAAAGGGTCCTTACGATAGAGGTCTCCTATCTGAAAACAATGCAGCAGTGCTTTATCCTCCTGCATGCATAAACCAGTTCCAGCCGCAGAGCACTCTTTCTTCCAGGTTGTCATGAAAGGAAAGCAGTGCAGATTGCGCTTTTCTTTTTTCAAACTCTTACTGTGGGCATACATTTTAACATGAAAACTTAAGGTGAAGTGAACACTCTGACATCGAAACCAACTCAACAATGAAAACAAAGCACAACTGAACACTAGCACAGCTGGACACATATCCCACTCAAATCGGCAAAGGTACATTGGAACTAAAACTCACCAGCTCTAGCAAGTACTGGAAGTCACGTCTCTCGTTTGGCGGTTCATACCCTTCCATCTGATGCGCGAGGATGATTCTGGCTGTTTCATCGCCTCTGTTTCGCAGCTCTTTCACCTTGAAATTCACAAGGAAAATAAGCGTCACCAACTGTAGATGCACCAGCACCAACAACCGAAACAGGATAAGCAGGTAATTTTCAGCATTTGCCTGTCAGTCTGTTGCTTGAGAAAAGGGGTTGGCCCTGGAACATTTGAACGTGTTTTGTTGCTCTACTAAAATCAACATGCTTTTCAATCACATGAGTGTTTGAAAGATCATTGCTGTTTAAATTTAAATTACATAACAGATATAGCACACCCTCCCACAACAAGAACACACTAAAATGAAAACACGGCAAACCTTCAGAGGCATTTGTAGAATGAAGTCAGTCACCAAAACATGCATCCTTCGGACATAGAATTCCTGCAAAAATAAGGCAATAGAAAATAAAGACAGATATGTCAACAGAAAATTACAACCCCTTTCAAGGGAACCAACTCTTATTAGTTGCTCTTTTTCTTCTTCTCTTTTTTGTTGGTCCAAACTGTGGGGGTGTTAATTCAAATAGCATACATCCACCCACTACAATATACATACACATAAATATATATATACATAATTATACACAGTCGTACACACATATATATATATAAAACACATTCACTCTGTCATAGTCCGTCAATTTTTGTTTAGCATAATGCTGTGTCTGGTTGGTCTTTAACACGATAAATTGTGATGCAGTCTTTGGTTAAATTCACTAATACATATTGTAAGACAAAAACCTGTAGGAAATTTGAAACAAAATAAAACTGAATAGACTAACCTAATTCCTGTAATTCAGCCAAAACCTTTATACCAATGCAATGAGTTCGTGCACATGTGTGTGTGTGTGTGTGTGTGTGTGGTGTGTGTGTGCGTGTGAGAGAGAGAGAGAGAGAGAGAGAGAGAGAGAGAGAGAGAGAGAGAGAGAGAGAGAGAGAGAGGATGTGGAGCCAAGTGTTGTTTTCTCAAGTAATCAACAATACATGCTGCAACAAAACCCTCAACCACTCAAAAAACATGCTGACTTGATCAACAGCCAATGCAAAGCCACAGTACCTGCTGTTCTAACACAACCTGAGAAATAAAACACACAAACAGAACAATAGTATAAAAACACAGTGTCATCCCTTATAAACAATAAAAAAATCTTTTTTAAAATACTGACACTGAAGTAACACTGAGAAACTCTGCCAACAAACCATACAACCTACATTCACAAACACTGACAAAACAGGATGACAACGCCAAACAACCTCTGTTTAGTTACAACAGCGGTGCAACATACATCACTGTGAAAGTCTTGCGCTGCAACAACCGATGTGGTAAGGAACTCGAACAAATGACCATCGATGGCCTGATCCACCATTTGTTCATCTTCCTCCAGTAGCTCACTGTCACCACCAGCTGCAAAAAAAGAAACTAAATGATAAGTCAGGGTGAGGAGATCACTGGTGGGAGGGCTGAAACTGGTGCTTCATTTAAAAAATAAAAAATAAATTGTACCCCTGGTATTTTTCCCCTGAAGACAATTCTTCTACCCTGAGGTAAGTAAGTTTCACTGCTGCAGAAATGTGCATTTTCACAGGCAATTTCCAAGCTGATGAGGCCTCAAGAGCAATTTTAATTAACAATTGAATAATTAGTAATTGCAGCCTAACCTCTTGTTGTTTGTAAAGGGTCACCTCAGGACCAGCAAACACAGTCAACAATCTATACACATTCAAAGCTTTTCTCATGGCCCACAAGATACTTAAGTCAAAACAATAAGCAACAGATATATATCAACATTTGACTTATTTACATCTGATCCAAAGCAACCGGAGGCAAGCTCATCACACACACACACACACACACAAAGTGAACACAATTAATATTACATGAAACAAGTATATTCAGACACAAAAATCTGCATGAAAGAAGGTGCTGTTTAACTGAAAAAAATCTGCTTCTTTTAAGGGGGACTGGGGGATGGGGGGTGAGGATGGGGGGAAATTTGCAAGTACAGCTGACTACTCACCATTGAAGTTCTGACACTGTGCGAGTTTTCTGAGTGTCAGTCCCCAGGCAAACTTGGTGACTGACTGCATGCCTGGTGTAGTCCACTGTGGGTCTGTCTTCATGACATTATGGATCTCAGACAAATACTTGCCATCGGTTGCCATGGGAACCAACTTGCGTAATTCTGCACAGAAGAAAGAGTCATCGCTCGATCAGGCCTACCAATATGGGAGGCATGCACCCTAGGAAAAAACAATTAAGTCTGAAAAAGTAACAAAGTGAAAAACAATTCCCTGATTCCTCCAGGGAGTTCATACTATGACGAGCTGGCAAAGCAAAGCAAAGCAAAGAAAACATACTACATTATAATTTACCTAGCTCTTCCACTAACTAAAACCCACACAGTTCTGTGACATTAGTAACAATATCCTGGCATACACAGGAGTATCTCTTTCAGATTAGTTTTGGAGCCTACAAGTTGTCTTGCACGCTTGAAAAAGGCAAGTCTGAAAGGCAATTTTGCTGAAAATGTGTGCTTCTGTGTAACCTCGTTTCAACCAAAGTTTCCGTGACCTTGGTTGCCTTGTGATTTACAGAAAGGAAATTCTGCTGAACATTTACAATTTTGTGTAGTTTTCATCGCTGCTGTCTTGACCTTTGTTGCCTTGTACATTTCAAAAAGGCAGTTCCACTGAAAATGTGTTTGCTCTTGTGTCGCCTTCATCAACGCTTTCTCAACCTTTGTGAAAGGTTGTATGTTTGAGAAAGAAAATTCTGCTGAAAACATGAATGCTTCTGTGTAGTCTGCATCAATGTTTTCTCGGCGTTCATCGTCGTGGACGTCCGAGAAAGTACATTCTGCTGAAAATATGCGCACTTCCATGTGGTCTGATCAGAGTTTTCTCAACCTTTCATTTGTACTTTGAACTCTCACAACACTTCAGCACTCTCAGCAATCTTCTTCCTCCTCCCCCCAACCCACCCCCATCCTCCTCCAGACCCCTCCCCCCACCTTCCTCTTCCTACTCCAGCCCCTCCCCCTCCTTCCTCTTCTATTCCAGCCCCCCCCCCCCCCCCTCTCCCCCCTCCCCAACACCTTCCTCCTCCTCCTCCAGCACACACCCCTCCCAACAGACACCCACCTTCCTCTTCCTGCTCCAGCCCCCCCCCTCCCCCCCCCTCCAACACCCACCTTTCTCTTCCTGCTCCAGCCCCACCTCCCCCCAACCACACACACCTTCCTCTTCCAGCACCCCTCCCCCCTCCCAACTGACACCCACCTTCCTCTTCCTTCTCCAGCCACCCCCACCCACCCACGCGCAGTCACCCACCTTCCTCTTCCTTCTCCAGCCACCCCCACCCACCCACCTGCAGTCACCCACCTTCCTCTTCCTGCTCCAGGGGGCTGACGTCAAAGCAGGCCAGCAGGGTCATGAGCAGACACAGGGACACAGGGTCCATGGTCTGGTCCGCCGCCAGGCCGTGGTCCGCGCGCAGGTGGGCCAACAGTCGCAGAGTGTCCGCCCGGTCCAGCGGCTGCTGGCAGGCCAGGCAGAAGAGGCAATCGGCCAGCGTCTGTTTGATCTCTTTGTACAAGTCCGTCACCTGGCAGAAGTGATAAAAAGGAGCGGTTGTGAAACTGCATGTGTATAAATGTACACAATATGTCCAGAAATCTCATACAGTAACTTTGCCAAAATCACCATCACAACCAGATGTGCTACACAAACCGAACCTGGTTCTGAGTCTGAGAGATCATCCACATGAAACATAAAGACAAAGAGAGACATAGGACAAATGATGCTTAATTTTTCAGTGATAGAACTGCATTTTATTTCTCAGTAATAGAAATTTAAACACACCTCAGTTTTTTAAAGAGAAAGACAGCAAGACAGGGGTACTGCCATTACTGGCATAAGCGTCAAGTAATTTTGGGCAACTAATGCACAGTAAGTAATGCACAGCACATCACCGACACTACTGCTGTCATTGCTTACTAAGTTTCCTTTCATGTGTCAAAAAGTCTGTTCATGAACTTCACCAGAAAAAAGCGCCTGATTTCTCACAAGCACTACAATCTGTTGTTGAAGCAGAAATTCCACCCTAAAAGTAAAACACATCGAGTTCAGTTTTGCCCCCTGCTTCTAATTAAAACAAATGTCATGATAAAGTGCTACACCCATGCACCAAAGGCAGCTCTACTCCTGTGCCCACTACAGAAATAGCAAGCTGTGCCACAGCCTTGCCTGTTTTCTGTGCCTTGCTCCTCCCAATGCTCGCTGCTTCTGCAGTTTGTCCAATTCTCTGGACAGGTCCATGTTTTGAATCAAATCTGAAACACACACAGCATAAACAGTGATTGCACGAGACATTTTTCAAACTGGTGTGACACCTATAATGTGGTGAAAAGTGTTCATGAAAACCAGTCAGACGATCACAGTAACCAGCCAGAAACACAGCCATCTAAGTTACTACTGTTGCTTTTTTCCCCTTCTTCTTTGAACCGGTCAAACAAAATAACAGCCAGCACATCTGATGGATGCCAATTTATTTTCCAGTATATGAGGATCTTAACCCCTTCACTGCCCCAGCCTGTAAAATTTCCCGGCAGAAAAATGCATGGATGTGCCTGCAAACACTATAGTTTCCGGTCCTGTAACATCTACATTTAATGCTGTACTGTTTGATAAAAGTCCTTTCACATGTCAATGTGAAAAAGAAGACAGAAAGGCTTAAGGGTTTCAAATTTTCCACTTTGATTGGTCGTTTTCATTTGACATTATCAGATTATGGCAGTAAAATACTGGAATTTCCTGGTTAACGTGAAGCCTAATACCCTGCTGTTTCTTCACAGCTTGTCAACTCTAACAGTTTAACCCACTGAAACTGACCGGTATAATGTGAATGAGCAAAACAAGTCTTTCCACATGCAGTAATAAGTTTTCAACACATACGTGTCAAGCAATGCTACTTTGATAGGAGCATATCTAGAAGTTCTGGCCAACATTTCCCTGCATTATGTGATTTGCTTTTAGGTTTGAAAAATAAGACTCTTACACATTCCACAGCATTCAACCATTGTGGTAAAAATAAGAAAATGATATACAATCTGCTTTATTTTTATTTTTTTGTCTCTTTTTCCTTCAATTTGTTTATTTTCTTATTCCAAAAAAAGAAGAAAATGTTAATTCAGTTGTAACCAACTTGTGTTTTCGACCGATTTCAAAGAAAGAAAATGTTTTCACATCAACCTACAACACAAAACCCAGAAGTCCAAACATCTACGTATCATCAAAACAACTGATTTTTTTAAATATATTTCCTGTTCATCTAAAAACAGCAGCAAGAGAAAAAAGTTTACTCTTACCCAGAATTTTGTGGACTAGCTTATCCTCTACAAGCTGTGCAGTGAAGTTCGACACCAGATGAATAAGGTCTGCGCTCAACCCCAGCGTCCATGTGTGGCCTTCACGCGACTGAAGCAGAGTGCGCAGAGAGCTGACCAAGCTGCGCTGACCATCGTAGAACAAAAGCACCGCCACCAGGCCCCGGGTCAGGCCTGGGTACTTGGGCAGCTGGTTCTCTCCTGAAAGCAGCAAAGGACATGCATTTAAAAATAATAATAATTTTAAGTTGTGTAAAGTAAGCTTTGTATAGTCAGCATGGTTTTTTTTTTTTGTGTGTGTGTGTGCATGCGTGGGTGCACGCGTGTGTGTGCATGCACACATGCTTAGAATAATCTCTATGGACAAGATTTTGTGCTTTAGAACTACTTAATTATTATTATTATTATTACACAGTGTAACTGTCATGTGACGGTAGGTATGGGTGCTTGGTGCTTTGAGACCACTTAACCACGTGGGGTTATGTCAGGGCTAACAGGCATATTAGTTTTTAAGCAAAAATACAGCTTAAAATCTGACATTGTCTCAAACAGTTCTTAAATATCATGTGACATTTGGTTACAAACCAACCAGAAACAAACATGTAATGACATTTTTATCAATGTAATCCAGCGGCTAAGATTACCTGGACCAGGAGCAGCACTATGCTCATGGTATTTTATTTTAATTTTTTTCTAATTTAAGGCTGACAAAATCATAACCTTAATTTTGTATACTTTTGTATTACTTTTTATTTATAATTATATATATCCAGCATGCACCATTATCAACTTTTATTACTTTTAATCTTTTAAACAGTACAACAGTATACACAGAAACCATCCTATTACACAGGCAACTATTTCAGTTCTGGGTTTTCATATATTATATATATAATATATATATCCACCCAAAGTCAAAACATGCATCTCCAAGGTCTCCTTGTATAGGCTTATAATTTAAGTCTTTGTGCACGCATACACGTGCAAACACATAATGGATGAAAGAACGATTACAACACATTTGATTAATGTATAAAATATCATAATGGATGGACATAATATGATTTAGTATGTGGATAGAAAAAAGCCTTAGGAAAAGAAATATGGATGAGTGTGGGAAAGAATCACTGCTGAGGGTGGATGCATGCTATGTGGATAGAAAAAAAGCCTTAGGAAAAGAAATATGGATGAGTGTGGGAAAGAATCACTGTAGGGGATGGATGCATGCTATGTGAATGAATACTTCACAATCAGAAGGGGGGAAATATCAAAAGAAAATCCAAGTCTTAGCCACAATTACAACTGAGGAAAGACTACCAAAAACAAAACAAAAAAATAAAAAGAAAAAAAGGCACAGAGTAAGGCGCTCCCTACCAGCCATCAGCAGCTCCACGGCAGCCAGCTCATCCATGTCGAAGAGGTCAGACAGGATGAGGGCCTCCGACACAAACTGCTGTGTGAAGCGCTGCTTGTTTTGCATGCCCTGCACCTGCAAACCCTCTGTTGTTGCCTTGGTAACCAAATCTCTGGCCGCTGCATTTTTGGCCTTGAAAGGAAAAGGAAAAAAAGCATGTATAATCATAATGCAATCATGCCAAATGATGAGGAAAACGTAAGCCTTACTAGACCTATACAAGCCGAACAAAACAACAAAAAAGCTATTGAACTATGTCACATTAACAATAACAATTAACCTTGACAAGAGCAAGGAGAGAGAACCTGGAAAAAAGGTGGAGGCCATTTTTATATATATAATATATATATATATATATATATATATATATATATATATATATATATATATCCCAATTCCCATCTGCCCCTATTGATTCTATCCTCACTATGCCACAACCTGTTTGTTTGTCTCTTACTCTTAGCAGTCATCAGCTAAAACCCTGAGATTCACATCATGCTGGGTGAGACAACAGCACCCCGCCACTCCAGCAGCCACACTCTGACTTCAGGAATTTCAATAATGGAGTTTGTCTCACTCTGTCATGATGATAAAGATTACAAAAGCTGAAACTAGTGAAAGTAATTCTAAAATGGGACTCTTGATACAGCCTGCATACACACATGTACATATACACACCCCTACAAACTTACAGCTTAGAAATTATAATCTGACTCACACTCACAGGCAGCATGAGTCGCCAATTAACAAATGATGCACCAAAGAATTCATAACATGTCTAGTGTCATTAAAACATTCTCCTTTAGCCAAACATTCAAACCAAAGACAATAACTTTCAAGAATAAGATGACAGTGTCACAGTTTTAACCATTCCTCCACAATTGTATCAGCTAGTTAAAGAAAGAGAGGTAACTTGTCAATGACTTTTTACCATGACATTTGCTGCTCTTGTAATGTTTTAACTTTTATGATTGGTGTCAATGTGTGATGAGTGAACCTGGCATCACAAAACATTAATAGTGCAATCGTACTGACATTTGGCAATGAAGTTATATTGTATTGGTCTCTGTTTATTTCATTATTTATGTTACTGTATCTCTGATGAGATAATAAAGTAATCTTGAATCTTGAAATGGGGTGTCAAAATCAAATATAAAACTCAGTCTCACTCTCACTCTCAGTCAACCATAAAGGTCATATCTGGGTGAAGCAAACTTCACCACAAGTTGTTTTTTTTAAAGCGTTCACTGTTCTCAACCTTTTCAACCTGGTCCACTGCCACTTTCAGACATAAAAAAAAAGACTAGAGGGTACCTTTCAATACATTCATAGGTCTGTGTTCTCAATAAAAGGGACAGCTGGACCTTAATTTTTTGCTCCATCTGCTGAACTCAGACAATGGAACAACAGAAAAACATTAGGACTTTTTTTATTCACAGGTCAGTCTTTGTTTGGTATTTCTCCTGCTGTTTTTTGTTTGTTTGTTTTTTTAAATATATTTCAAGACCTAGCAATCATCATTCAAATTCAAAACCAGCATGGAATCATCAACAACAGTCAGCTACTTGTAATAATCATTTCTACTCACAGGGGTTTTAAGGAGAGAGATGAAGTCTGGTTTGTGTTTGCGCAGAGCCAGTTCAAGGTCATGTATGGAGCCAGGTTCTCGTTTGCAGATTGCTGCATTCACCACATCCAGCAGAGCACGGAATGGAGCCCAGAGACGAGCACCTGACAATGGATAAAACAAAAGTTCAGTTTTTTCTTCTTCTAAATTTAAGTCAACAGTCTTTTTCAACACTGTCACCTAAACTGAAATTAGCAAAAATAATATAATGAAAAGTGATCTGCACAGCAGCAAACAATTTAAATATTCCAGGCTGAAAAAGAAAGGAATGCCTGACAAGTGACATCTCACAGAGGTCTATCTTGAGCACATATGAGTCTTATGACATAATCAATATCAATTTATCAGGGAAATGCCTAAAACAAATTAAAAAAATTGTAATTCTAACTTCTCGACTACATGGGGCAAAAGGCATCCATAAAAATCTGCATACTTTTTCTTCTTCTTCTCTGTAGGCAACCAGCTTCTTTATATAAAAGTGTAAGTTCACACTGAGGGCATAAGGGGATGTATAGGAGAATCAATAAGGTGACTGTTTTTTGTTTTTGTTTTAAGAAAGAAAGAAAAAAATCCTAATATTAGTAATATTAATAGCATTTATGCACAAGCCACAATTGGGCAATGTCCACTTTTAGCCCCGTCGGTTCACGGTCCTCAAATAGTATGAGTGTGTGTGTGTGTGTGTGTGTGTGTGTGTGTGTGTGTGTGTGTGTGTGTGTGTGTGTGTGTGTACGGAATGAACTTGAAGTATGGAGTACGCTGGCGTATCCACATATCAGTTTATTCCGTACGATGCCAGTGCTAACTGCTAATACAATAGTGCTATACACAAGCACACGCACCCTCAAACCATCTGAGGACAGCGAACCGACGGCGCTAAAAGTGGATATTGCCCCCTGGCTCCCCTTAAAATACTCCTTAATGGGAGCCCTGCAAGTTCAGATGAACGAGATTGGCCAGGGTACGATTACGAGCACAATCCGAAATTGAAACCAAAAGGAGCTCCGACGGGTCAGCATTGCTACGTGGGTTGCTCCTTAATTTGCAGTAAATACTAAAAATAGAACAAACAAATAAACAGGAAAGGTAATGAACTATCTCTGAGCATCTTCGTCGATCAGATATTGTCTAATCTGCCATGTTTTTAAACGATATCTCCTCACCAAAATTTACCGCCATGCCGCCGGTGTCAGCCATCTTGGATGAGTTCTATTTCCGCCGTTCGTTTATAGTGGATTGGATTAGGAACAAGAAAAAATCGTGGACCTAGCCCAGTCGATTCAACAGCAAAATTCTAAAGTATAATAATGAATTACTAATCGTGTTGAAGTGACACGAGGATGCTCAAATAATAACGATAATAACGATGGCAGTGATACTACTTGCAATGCTAAATTGATAACGTGAGATAATTATTATGACAACGTAAGTCATAAAAAGCAACACTGCATAATTGTGTGTGTGTGTGTGTGTGTGTGTGTGTGTGTGTGTGTGTGTGTGTGTTTCCCCTATATTTGGTAGCTGTAACGATACAACTTTTTATTAATATTTATTATTGCATATTTTGAGAAATACCTACTTTCGCTTATCAGTCTGATGAATCATATTCATTTTTGTTTTTTGTGCGGGTTTGTTTATTTATTATTTTTGTTCTGATGTCACTTTCACTCTTTTGGATCGATTTCTTTTCTGTTCACAGTTGTTGCTGGTCATGAAGTTGCTGCAGTTGTTGGCATTTTTCTTCTTCCTGTTTTGATTTTTTTCTTCCTTAATTAATTTTGTTCTGTTTTTGGTTATGCAAAGTGGTTAGTACACATAAATTTGTGTCAGAGGAAGGGGAGGGGTTGGATGGTGAAAGGCCTTACATTTTTTATCAAAATGAAATTATTTTATAAAGTAGTGCATTATTAAGTTGTATATTGTAATGTTTCATGTATAGCACTTTGAGCCTCACACATGTATAATAGTGATTCAGTGCATTAGAAATTTTGCATTTATCATTATTCTTTAATATTATATGTGATTTCTAAGTTCAGCTTCATTAGTGGCTGGAGGCCAGACTGGCTCGCCCATGTTGCCTACACCGCCTCTTTGATATAGGGCATATGAAGGTTATACGCGCAATCGCCTTAGAAACAATTAAATCAACTAAGAGGCTGTGATACTTGCCCCCATTTTCAGGAGTTGAGTCCCACTAAGCCTAACTGACAGACACAGGTTGGATTCTAAAATCAACAGTAAAACAAACGAAAAGTTTTAAACTACAGTCTTAAGTTTTTGTTTTGATATCCGTTACCTTTCGAAGAAAAGCCAGCCTTCTTCCATAAAACATGTGTTGAGAAGGCGAGTTCCTTCAAACATGGCTGTGAATTCAAACATTTGACTTAGTTCTTGGCGATATGGCTCAGCTTGTATGCACATTTCACTGACAGGATTGCTGATTGATGCATATATGACATAGCTGGTGAATGGCAATATTTGATTTTAAAAAAAAGATTTAAGATGTCCAAACCATTTGTCTTGATCACTTTGGTCACTGGTTGATCATCAAAAAATAATGAAAACTACCTTTCACATAGCTTTAGGAATCTGTAAGTTTCCATACAATAAAATAAAAAAATAAAAAAATTTAAGACACAAAAAAATAGCTGCAACACTAATCAGACAAAAAAGCAGACTAATCAACTAATTCCTATTTCACAGCTTCTGTCACACACACACACACACACACACACACACACACACACACACACACACACACACACACCACACAGCTTTTAAGAGGCTGATTTTTTTAAATCTTGGTCACGTCAGCAAGTTTACATTTTATCTACAAACACACACACACACACACACACACACACGCACACACAGTTTTTAAGAGGATTGATTTTTTTTAATCTTGGTCAGCAATTTTACATTTCATCTACAAAAAATACTTGCATTAAAACAAAAAGCACAATGGGAGGTCTTCATTTAATATTGAGTCGGTTTTGTAACACTTTGAACAATATATTCTGAAGCAGCATCCAAAAGTTGAGAAAAAGCGTCAACAAAGGAAAATGTACAAGTTGCAGACAGTAAGTTCAGCACTGGAGAGAATCTGTTGATTTGTGTTTTACAACAATAGTTCAAAACAAAAACCAGACAGGTACGTCAGAAGAATGACTTTCACGTACAAGAATAATAGTCTTTGTGCATTAGAGGAGAGTGCCAAAAACTTGTTTTTCAGTAAGCTATGTTTCTAATTAAGAGATCAGTTTTATCTATTTAAAATCACCCCTCAATTCCACATGCATTCACAGTCTGACAACAAGAATTGAATAACAACAGACTGTTATTAATACAGTCTTTGATAATACCAACAAAGCGATAATTCCTTCAATTTTTTTCCAGCACAAACAACAGTTCTTTCAGGATCAGTGCAGAAAAATGAGTTTTGAAACTGGATTTTAATTTTTTTAATTCAAAGTTAAATCAAATCATTGTCCAGTCTTGTTGAATCGCTCTGATGATAGCCTTAACCAAGGCAAGCCTGTATTCAGTAGAGTGTGTGTACTGCCAGCTATGTCTCAAATCATGGTTTATGATTACAATAGTACTGGTTTATGAATACTATTGTAATCATGACTTTTTCGAGACATAGCTCGCAGAACACACACACATGCATAGTGACACACACTTGAACTGGCTTCGATTCCAATGTGTGCCGCACAAGAAAAAAACAAAATGTGGATGGAAGAAACTCAAGTTTCAACTCTCAAAGAAATCAACCTTCTCAAAATCTTGTTTCATCTGCAAAAGGTAAAAGAGACCCCCACCCCTGCCCCCTCATTTTTTTTTTTTTAAATTCAAGGATTTTGTGCTCAACTGCACCATTGATTTTAATTTTAGAATCCAGCTTGGGTCAGTGATGCTTAGTGGGACACATTGTAGAAAACGCAGTTGTTACAGCTGGCCAGATGGTACCAAGCAGCCCTTTGGATCTCAATCCTTGGGACACAACTTTTATGCCCAAGATCACTGGTAGTGCACGCAACACTGCAAGCTAGACTGTACATGTATGCAGCCAGCTCCACTTTTGTTACCTGAAACAAAATCCTTTTTTTACAACTTTGATCTTTTCTACCTGTGGGACAAAACATGTTCTGTGAGGGATGGTTCTTCTAAAGTGATTGAAAACATTTCCAGCCAGCAAGCAGAGTGGTGGACAGTGGTGAAATGCAAAGCCATCCAGTCACTAGAGAGGTGAGAGTCTAGGAAGTGATGGTATGACCAAATGTGAGTGCATGTCATCATAGAACACAGTCATTATCACAAATATGTGCACGTATGTATGTATCACGAAAAAAGGACTCACACAGTCATGTTAAGCCCCACCAACTGATAAATCGCCACAATGACCAAAACAATCAAAGGTGGATCACAGTGCTTTAAACTTTCTCCCCAACACTCCTTTCTCACCATGTTCCTTTCATGCAGTAATGTGAAACCATCCAGTTACCTAGCAGCATGGGACTGCACACCAATCTGACATTTTACCCAGTTGGAAAAAATTCTGAAAATCTGACTGCATAAAAGCAAACTAAATAGCTGCCTCCAAAATACACAGAAAAAAACATCATCAACAAAAAACTGAAACAAAAAAAAAAGGCAACAAGAAGACGTATTACAAAGGATGTAACACTTTTATTCTCATGCTCTCATTCATACTCTCAGCTGGATCCACAACATTATTGTAAAACTCGTCCACCCGTGGGCAATGTACTCATGACTCAGGAAAACTTGCACTTCGAGAAATCCATTTCTGGGTGCTGCTGCATGAACCTGCAAGAAAATATCAGTTAAAAGTTGGTAGTAAAAAAAATACGTTTGGCAAAACTGGACAACTGGACAGAAAGTCATGTAAAATCAAGCATATCTATCTAAAACAGTAAAACTCTGCACAATGTACGGGAACATTAAAATTATCAGTTCTTGACAGACGTTTGTTTCAAAAGACCTAAAAGTTGCGATGGCAACGTCCAGATGACACAAGTTTTCAATAACACAGAATTTCATCTCAATTTACTTAAAGGAATTTGTTTTCAGTGAGTTTCCCTTACATACACATGAGGTGCAATGTCTGAGCCATTTCAAGAAGAAAAAAATGCAAGACAGAAACAGCAACATAACTCTGCAAACTTAAAGACCATCTTCCCCAGACTAAATTAAAGCTCAGTTACACACATATTTCACACATAGTTTCGAGTTAAATAAATAGTTGTTTTTTCCCCATTGTTTGACCCCACCCCCCCCCTTCTGTGAGTCTTACTTTTGAAGGACATCTTGCTTCTTTTGTTCATCAGATGTTGGCTTTCCCATCTCTTTCTGCCGCTGGTCATACATCATCTTCTCAACCATTGCTCTTGTTTCTCCATCCAGATCAGACAACTGAAAGGAAATAAGGACCAAAAAGACTTTTATATTTCAACCTACACATAACAAGCAAAACATTTGGAGTCATGAATCAACAAATGAAGGGAGTTAATGAGCACTAAAAAAAAAAAAAAAGAGGCATCATATGAACACAACAAAGACCTGAATTGCTGCTTAAAACACTCACCTAGCATGCAAGTAAATACAAGGCAAACAAACTTTGCCAAAGGTATATCCTCCGGAAGAGGATTTGAGGTTACACCTCTGATAGACTTTGTGTACCTTGTATTTACTCACATGCCAGGTGAGAGTTAGGTGATTCAGGTCTTTATGGCAGTGTTCATGCAATGTCTTTCGAGTGCCAATGAACTCCTTTTGACTACACACTGGGCCTCATTCTGTTCCAGGTCATTTGCAGTACTGACTCATATACATTATCATTTCAGTGACTTGTGATTCAAACCATTTTCACATCTCATGCTCAAAAAGAAATTCAAAGGTTTCTGATTACTCAAACAGAAACCAGAGACATGTAATCTCATTAAAACACCTCCAGGTACAACAGTTGTACACACTCATAACCATCCAATCTTCCTCATCCACACCCCAGACACTGGGTCATGAAGTCACCCATCCCCAAAACAATGCCATTGTCTGTAGCTCATGCCCATCCCTATGATGTAAAAAAAGAAGAAAGTAGTCTGACCTTGGAGTTTTCAGGTTGTACTTTCTTGGTGTTAATCTCCGGGTCTGATGTCACAATTCGGCTCCACCATTCCATCTGGTTCACCTGAGACACAAGTTGAACACCCATACTGCACCAGCTATTTCACCCAACACGAAAAAACATACTACCTTTGATCATTAATGATTAAAAAAGTTGTTTTTTCAGAGTACATCAAAACACACAAAATTTCATTTTTTACGTTAATATCCTACCTCAGACTGGGATTTGGAAAAATGGAAGTTGAATGAACCGAGATAGCAGACATTATTATTAGGCAAAATTTACCCGCTGCAGGTAAAAAATGCAAAACTATATTCTGAATCTGACCTACTCTGTATTTAGTTTGACAGCTCTAGATTTTCAGCAATGAGAACCTTAATTTCTGCATCAGCAGTACACATGGTAGCATACAGTACCAGCTGTCACACCAGACCATACTCGCTTTTTGATCTGAAGACACCGGGGCAATAACAACTGTTCTTCAGATGAAAAAGCTAGATGGCTACATGGTAACATGTATGGTGCCTGAAGCTGCAGTTAAATCACCCACACAGTACCTTCTCCAAATTAATCAGGAGCTGTTTCCTGTCTTCAATGCACCAGGTTGATTCCTCCATCTTGACACTGTTGTACAATTCTCCCTCCAGCACAGGTGGATGGCCTTTCAAGCCAACCTTGATATGCTGATGACAAAAGTCAAAGAAAACACATTTAGGACACACCGGACCTACTGAAGGACAGGACAGCACTAACTGTGTACAACAGTGAATCACTATAATACATGAGCACCCCAACAACACTGACACACCCCTATACACAACTATTATATTCACAGAGAGGAAAATATACCACAGGGATGGGGCCAAAAGACTACAAGCTTCTCTAAAACTAGTAAAAGATACACGTTTTTTGGGCCCATCTAAATGATGTTCTTTGCGACTCAGACTAAAAAAGACTGTAAGGAACATCTTTCAACAAAAGGAACTGTATGTAAAAATTATCTTTGACCTCATATTTTGGAACTAAAATGAGGAATTTTGAGAGTACATGTGTCTGTGGAAGAACAAAGATCTCTAGAGGGAGTGCAAAATGTATACTGTATTCAAGCGTACAAAATAAAATAACAAGTATACAAATATGAGTTACCAGCACCATAACCTCTATTTAACAAACATTAAACTATCGCTCCAATGCAACAATCTTGCTGGCTTCATGAATCAGTTGTATATCATTAACTGATTACTCAACATTTAAGAGGAACAATGTTCCAAAAAGAACAATAATTTTATGAGTCATACTCATAGACTAAAATGCTTTTAACTGAAGGGCTTTTACACAGTTTTAGCTTTGTGAAAATTGTCTCAGCAAGCACAGATCCAACAGTAACACACATCAAACTTAACAACAACAACAAAAAGACCAAAATAAAAGTCATGAAAAGATGTGAAAATGCATGAAAAGGCTGAAAACTTACCTTTTTTCCAATATCCACAATCAAATCTTTTCCTTTTATTGGAAAGCTGACATCGAATGGAATCCGAATCTATGGAGCAAAAAAAGCAATACATGTACTCAGATTATGTGGTTGAAAACAGTCTTTAAAAAAAAGGATTAAAAACAGACCACCATATATGTACAGTAAATAATCCACAGCACATTCCCTAAACACATCCAGCCACTACCCACACATTGTGCATACAGTTACAAACACATGTGCATACAGTTATACATACATGTGCACACACAGACATAAACACACAGCCAACTAGCCAGCATCAAACAGCCGACCAGCCATTTGCAAATCAACAGCATACAGGTGGCAAGCCCTTACCTCTACTTCTGACAGAGTCTGTGTCCACCGGTAGTTGGGGAGGTCAGCACCATTACCAGAGTTGGGTTTGAGTTTGCCTTTGTCCTTCTCATCTTCATCGTCATCCTCCTCCTCAGTTGTCTGCCAGGACCACAGCATAACATGAAGCACAGCAAATACAAAACATGCATGTTATGTTCTGCACAGGGATGTTTAACCTTCCACAGAACCAGTCCCATACCTAAGTAACCAATGAGTTACCCTGCACACTGTGAAAGACTGAATTTTGAATGACTGAAAAAAATTCAGGAGTCACATTTAAACAATCTCATTGCCATCATGCTAGGTTACAAGGTACATGTATTATATAAATACTACATTCTCTACAGTTTCCTCTCCACCATTTATTTCATTGAGAGTGAATGATGATTTCTTCACTGACTAATTGCTTTTTCTTTCTTTTTCTTTGGTTTTCTTTACAGTTTCCATCTCTCTGTTATACTGATGTATTGCAAGGAAGTACGGGACTGTGTGTGCATGTGTATTTATGTGTATGTGTGTGTGTGTATGTGTGTGTGTGCGCCTGCATGCACGTGTGATATATAGTGTGGGTGTTTGCGATCACTATACATCAGTAATACATATTGGCCTAGTTGCCATTGCCAGTGCTGCTGTTGTTACCTTTTCCTTCTTTGTTTCAGGTTCTCCAGCATCTCCATCGGCTTTAACACTGTGGTCTTTCTGCTGTAAAATAGACCCAAATGTCCATGAACAAAGACTTTCAAAAGACTAAAACCCAACAGGCAAACACACAGTGTCCCAGGAGAGTGGCTCTGGTGGCTATGTGTACTGACATTTTTGGACCTTGGTGTTAACCCACTGAGCATTAAATCATTAAAAGGTTAAATCTTTCCGTGTCCCAGGAGAGTGGCTCTGGTGGCTATGTGTACTGAAATTTTTGGACCTTGGTGTTACTGTTAACCCATTGAGCATTAAATCATTAAAAGGTTAAATCTTTCCGAGATAAAAGACAACAAAAATAAAAAATAAATACTATTACTAACCTTTGAAAACAAAAGTCAAATTTGTTGTGCATCAGTCTCGTATTTTTACAACTTAAAAGTACTTTACTAAATACTCTATCCATCAGTCTATGCACTCTTCTTACTTTTGAAAGAATAAATACTGTATAAATTTTGAAAAATAAATACTAACCTTTGAAGTCAAATTCTGTTCTCATCATGGCAAATAACCACACTATACAATTCCCAGTTCGGCTGAAGATGGTATCTATGTGCCCGGAAAAGTCCACATTCTGTGCACTCCACTCTCTGAGACATTTCCCTGACACTGCCTTTGAAACAGCTCCAATGCTGTCATTCCCATCACTTCTCTAACTCCCACAGAAAGACAGCTCACCTGGTTCAGTTCCTTCTGCAACTGTTCCGCCTCTTCATCTGTCAGCTCTTTGATCTTGGGCTCCCCTGCCTCCTCCTCTCTCTTCTTCCTCTCTGCTTCTTCTCTCTCTTTCGCCTCCTTGGCTTTCTTCTCTGCCTTCTTCTTCTCTTTTTCCAACTGCTCCTTCTTTAGCTTTTGAGCTTCACTCTGGTGTTTGCGGAAACTGGACAACACCAGCTGAAAAATAATGACACAACATATTGATTACTCGTTACTATGTTAGTCCATAAACTTTCCTGAAAATATGAATGACACTACTCCAGTGTGAAAAATGATGATGGTACATATTACTTGTCACTATGCTAGTCCATAAACCACACTGGAAATATGTAATACACTATTCAAAGGCGTCACACTCAAAAAGTAATATGTGTTCATGATGCTTATTTTGTACAGTAAGTACAGTAAGTTCAAGGAATGAAAAAGAACATATAATAAGTTCACAATTGTATCATGTATGTGTTAAGTATTTAAGTTCAAGCAATGAAAAAGAACATACAATAAGTTCACAATTGCATCATGTATGTGTTTGTGGATAGGTGTTTGGCTGAATCAAAAGTCTGCATCTTCGCTGACAAATCACTGGTAGCATCACAGGCAGAACTGTTCACAACACAGAACTGTTTCAACATTACCACACATGGCGACAGAAGTTAGCATTCAGTTTAAAGAGTGACTTTAGCTTCAAAAATAATATGCATATAATTGTACAGGATGTAGAAATAGCTCACAAAATAGTTGTTTTCTTTTTTATTAATGGGTAACCACAAAATAAGCAACATTTTATCAGTTCTTCATAGACATATATATATAAGTTTTGCTACATATAAATAACACAGTGATGATGTCAAACCCACTGTTTTATAAGTAATCTCCATCTAAACCAGTAACTCTAAATACATTTTAGCTTAATGTAATCAAAACTTTCCTTTGAAGCATGTATTAAGTGGATACCATTACACACACTGAAGGCAGCTTGCTTTGTTCATAAATTATTATTTTTTACAAAAGACAATTGTAATTTGTACACAAAATCTGATGCTCTGTGAAATGACTTAACAATGCATTTTGGTAATCTCTACATACTGATAAGTGATATAGTATATAATATATTGCTAAGCTCCAGGCCATGAGAGATGCTTAATGCTTTAAAGTTTTAAAATATGTAAACATTCTACAAACACTTAACAACAGACCAACAAATTAACAATTTCATTTAATTTTAAATCAGTCAACACAAAACGTTCCAAAATAATCCACAACTAAATGGAGAATTATGAAATAAACATTGGTTGTCTTGAGCAAGCCAACTACCTCTTCTGCTTGGGCTGCTCCTGTTCCTGTGTAGAAATCAGTTTTTCTCTGAAGAAATCCAAAGAAAGAGCCCAAGAGCTGAAAAATATGCACATGTGTATACCATTTAAAACAGAAAACATTATGACAATTAACATGTACATACATGTAAACTTAATACAATTTCTGGAAGTATCTGTATTCTGAACAAAACCACATACCCCCGCCTAGCTTTTTGTTAGATGAGACAAATATCTTCTCGATCACAAATTCAAATTTTTGTTAATGAACTTAATCACTTTATCTTAATCATATTTAATGTAAGCATTATTAATTATATTAAGCATTTTGATATATATACAATTTTACAAGTTTCTGCTAAAAGTAAATGTGCTGTACCAGTAATTTCCTTCATAGAGGCTCTTACTCTTAGTCTTACAGTCTCAGTCTTACTGTCTTAGATCTTTACACTGTGATCAATGTACTTATGTAGTACGTTTGTAAAGTGTCAGCCATTTGACACTGGCTGATCAATGGAAGTGTCACTGTCAGCCATTTAATTTGCTAGTTGGTCTTCATGTTGTACTGTTTTATAAACTGATTTTCTGAATAGTTAGTAGGGTAAGATTAAGAATGCACCATCTAAGCACTTTTTTCTTTTCTATTTAAGTATTTTGATAATTTATCACAATTTCAGCATTTTGGGAGTGTGTTGTTGTCAATTGTGCTGTGCTGTGTGTGTGTGTGTGTGTGCGTGTACGTGTGAAACTAAAAGACTCACTCAGTCACTGAAAGAGAAAGAAGAGATACAGACTGAGAGAGAGAGGAGAGAGAGAGAGAGAGAGAGAGAGAGAGAGAGAGAGAGAGAGAGAGAGAGAGTCGCAAACCTGAGTAGACCAACAGTAACTAGCAGACGATTCGGCAAACTATTTTAAAATTTTCTTCATTTTATTCTTGTTGTTGTTGACCGTAACACATTGTCATTAACTAAACTTTGATTAACTGAAAGTAGACCCAAGGAAAAGTGACACCTCGATTTGTCGATACCTATAGATATTTTCGTGTTACGTTTCTATGTAAATTATTTGGGTTGCATCCAGTAAATGTTCTGGGGGGCTTGGACAAGTCAGATTTCCCTGCCGTAAAGTAAAGAATACTATCTATCATAATTATATAACATATATTTGGGGGGCCTACCACCAGACTTATAAACTTGTGGTCTTGACAGAACGTTCTCGACCAATGAAGTCAACTGTATACGTAATAATTTGATCAAGGCACAGATAATCTTCGTGTACCTCCTGGATTCCTCCCTCGCATTGTTGGGCCATAGTCATCAGCATCCCATCAAATCGTTCAGGGTCGGAATTTTGAGACATTTTGGATGGAATGCAGTCAGTGCAGCACTTTTCACAACTGGCAAACTGCGCTTCGCAACACGCCCGTGCGTTTCATGCACGGGACATAACTCGTATGATATAAAATTTTACCAATTGGTAATTCACCAAATGCAGATACAAAAAATACAAAAATACAAAAATCAAATACATTCAACCAATCGATTTCGTTAATTTCATGTACTTCATTTTTGTAGTATAATTCTATAGCTTTTTATCATTTTAGAGATATGCTATATTTCTCACATGGTGTAAATTAGCTTGCTTTGATCTATTCAAAATGGCTGCTCACAGAGAGCGGTTGTTTCAAAATAATATAAATGTGTTGATTTGTACAGCTATGACTTTCTGCTGGCCTTAACACTGTATATGATATATTATAGTATAGAGATCCTTAAGAATAATGTTGACAGGATACTTCGTCTTTGCTCAAATCACGTCTGCCGGAAGTGTCGAGAATGAAGAAACTGTCCGAAACATGGAAGCAAAAGAAACCGCTGGTTGGGTTGACCAGATCCAGCGATTCTGGCGTAAAGCTTGCAAATACGGGCACCAAGAGACTAGGCCGAGTTGCCATTACAGCTTCAAACAGGTTATTTTCAGATCTGCCAGCAATAGCTTGGGCATGATGATACATCATTTACAAATTACGTGATGTACTATGTACAGGGATAGGGAACTTTCTAAACTACATCATCATGTTGACATGTAGTTTACTAAATTACATGTCAACATGATGTAGTTTAGAAAGTTTCTAAACTGTTTAGAAAGTTCCCTATCCGCTGAATCTCTCACTCACTTGCTCACCCACCCTCTTCTTCTTGTCGTGGACTGGGCCGGCTCTGTAAGAGTGTTGCAAGCCCTTCTTCTGTATTTCCATAACTGATTAATTCACATGGACTGATACAAAGTGATATATTGCTACACTATTTAGACTAGTAAATTATAATACATTAAATTAATAGTACTTTTAAGTAGTACTGTTAGTGTTACACTGTAGTAGCAGTGTAGGATCCTTAAGCTGAAATTTATCAAATGAAATGTGTATTGCTATCAAGTACCATGTGATATTGTTGCACGTGGACCTCAGTCTATCAATTATAGTCAAGATTATATATTCATGAAGAAATAGCTTTGACTGTCTGAGTGACTCTCTCTCTAGTCTCTCTCTCCTATATTAATTATTATATATCTGTCTGACACCATTAGGCATCATAGTTCATACTGATTTAAAAATCTAACTTGATAAGTTTAGCTTCTTTAAGAGTTTATTAATTATTTAATATCAAGTTATAATTTATAAATGTGTTTAGTTTTAAACTGTTCCTGTTTTCCTATCTCAGATTCATAGAACTTTATCAGTTTATAAAAAGAATTTTAACATAACACAGACTAGACACAGGCAAATGAGGCATGGGGGGTGGGGGTCAAAATGTCAACACTGAAAATATTTATGGCAATTGGTCAATATGGGCAATGTGACTTGAGTTGCTGCAACAAAAAATCAAGAGTCAAATTCACACCTGAATGTTTTCTTTTTAAAGGTGTCTTTACATAATTTACCAAATCATGAAGATTTGCATAGAATCATATATATATAGATATCACAACACTCTCACCCATCTGATTGTGGTACTGGTAGTTTTGAGGTAATTAATTTAACAAATTGTATAATTTTGTTATTTGGATAGATTACATTTACCAAGATGGTATTCCAGTCAATATAGCCCCTATGTTTAGGGAGTAATTAGCTTAGAAAACAAAGTGATCCATTATTTGACACACCTTTCCCCCAATGCCTTCCGATTGGTAAGGCAAGAACAAGACTCAAGTTATGAATATTATGAACGTAAAAAGAAGGAAAAAGAGAAAGGCATTGACATTTTGGTTGCACATTCAAACTGTTCACACAGAAACATCCTGTCTTTTTTGTCTTTTTTTCCTTTTTTCTCTTATGTGTGTGTGTGTGTGTTAGTGTTTTGTCTCTTGAACTTTTTGTTGTTGGACTTTATCACTATTTCACATCAAGTTGAACATTTTGACTTTCTGTCATTTAACATTTTGTATTTTCAATCAGTTCAATCTCAATCAGTAAATGTGTGTCATTCAACCAACTGGTGGTGACCCAGCAAAGTTTTACTCACTTTGAACTCACTGTTTAAACTTTAATTCAATAATTGCTTTTGTGTTTCAGATCTGGAAATGCCACAACTGGATTTGAAAACAAATTATCAACGGTAAAATCAAAATGTGCACAGATCATCACTATCAATGTTTATCACAATTTCATGTTCATAATTCATATTAAGTTAATACTGATGTTGATCACTTTTAGTTTTATACAGTGCTAACACTGCTGTTCTCTGCTCTCGAGCAGACTCACTGCACTTGCATGTGATTCTACACAAGTGATCAACTTTGGCTTTCAGAATTAATTTGTGATGTAACAACAGGTTTAGTTATGATTAAGTTCCATTAACTGATTGAGTCACAAAAGACTGACATATTTCTTCTTCTTCTTCTTTTTGTTTTTGTTTTTCAGCAGTAGTAATACTAGCATAATTATTAATAGAATTTTGAAGCATCAAATGACCAGTATGACTACAACTACTAGCACTAGACCATCATTGTGGGATTGTTCTGGTGTATTTCTTACTGGTGACAAAATGTTATTGTTATTTTTATTGCAATGTTAATATTATCCTTATTAGTGTTACCTAATTGACAATGCTGCTTGTAGTTTTGCTCACTATGTACTACAGCTCACATAAGTTACTGGTTTACTGTTGGGAATTTTAACAAATGCAGGAACACTCTGTTTATTCCTCTTAAGTCTTATTAGAAGTCATATCTATGAGTCGGGCAATCATTTTAAAATGATTGTGTTTATTATGCAACTACTGAACTAGAAAAAGCAGGATAAAAACTTGAGAATAAATGAGAGATCAAATGTATTTTTGATTTTGTGTATTAACTAATAATGATATTGATAATAAACTCATCTTTGATTCATTTTGAATTCAGTGGATAATAATTTATTCTACAGTGTCTATAATAGTATTTTAATGATATCATCCGTGTTTGCAGGCAAAGACCTCTTGTGCTGGCAGTCCAGGCTCCGTGGACTGTTCCATCTCTTCCTCATTTGGACCTGACTTGGATGCAGATGTGATCAGCGCTGTCAACAGTCTAGAAGCTGCAGCCTATGAAGCTGACCGCCGAATTGACAGCCTAGTTTCTGCCCAGATTCAGTCAGTGCCTACTAGGACACCAACCAGGCAGAACTTGCAGCGCCTTGGACAAGCTGGCAGCATCCCTGGAAAACGAAAAAATGCTCGCAGTAGAAGATCTGGTGCTTCGAAGCCAAGCTTGTTTGGTGATGTGGGTGGAAACTACCTTCCGCTTGAGCCGTTCACACCGACACAAAGCCCAAGAGACAAGAGGAGGAAAAGCTATGAAACAGAAGGAGAAGAATCCGGGCGCACCGCGCAGATGTCGCTGCTTGCTTTATCGTCACCGAAAAGCAGGCTGCTTTGCCCTGCTTCTCCCAGCCCAGAGCTGGGCACAGGTTCCAACCACCTTCCTTTGAGGTGCAGAAAGGCTTTGTCCTCAGCTTCTCTACCCATGTCTAATCGCAGGCTGACAAATGCGTCTGGGGGAGGGAGCGCAAACGTAAATCAACATGAGGAGCTAGAGGAAGAAGAGGAGATAGAAACGGACATCTCACCCATTCTGTCTGCAGTTGCCAAGCCAACATCAAAGCCCATACATGGTGAGACTCCTGCTCGCACTACTGGTGCTGCTTTCAGTAGCATTGAAACGTATCTGCTGTCAGTGCCTGAGCCAGCTTCATTGGAGCTGGCGAAAGAGGTTTACAGCACCCAGAAATGTAACGGAAACCAGAACGAAGCCTTGGGGCATCCTTTGAGACCATTTCACCCTGGTCTGCCAACATCAGCTGTGACAGTGAGCGGTGTGAAGGAGAGCAGAACTTTTAGAGGAGATCACGTTAACAAAGCTGGACAGAATGAGAATGTGCCACACCCTATGCAGAAATCCCCCACTGCCGAGGCCAAATCTTTCTCATTCGCAAAGGCCAGTGCTGTTCAGGCACTAGCAGCCAAGAAGAGGGAGACCGAAGGCAGTCGATTTACTCGGGTCAGGTCTGACAGAAGACAGAAAGAGAGTCCTGAAAGAGCACTCCCTGAAAGAGCACCTTCACCCAGAAAGTCCTTGGTTGCTTCATCCACAAAGTCATCAGTAGTTTCATCCACAGAGTCATCAGTAGCTTCATCCACAAAGTCATCCATAGCTTCACCCACAAAGTCAACAATAGCTTCATCCACAAAGCCATCAATAGCTTCACCCACAAAGCCTACTGTATCTCCACCCACAAAGACATCAAAGTCCAGCACTGTACATGGTTTAACATCCACGGTTTCAAAACCACCAGTGCTGTCCAGCACAAGGTCTTCGAAGCCAAATTTGTCATCAGAGGCATCAACGACTTCAGCTGCAAAGACATCGTCCACCTCCTTAACTCGGTTTCAAACAGATCATGATGCGGCACATTTGCAAGCAGGGCACAAGACTGATGTGATCTGCTCCACCAGCAACCCCAGGGAGACAGAGGCAGGCAGATCTACTGAGAGTGGAAGCCACACTGTCCCACAGTGCAGCAGCGTACAAGTACAGGAGACAGAGTGCATGGACATCGAAAATGTGATCACTGCAGAATCAGTCTTAAGCTCAAAATCAAAGGCTGCTGATCAGTTAGTGGGCACAGGATTGGGAAGCCAGAGGGCAGGTTTGTAAGCACTAGCATCTTTTGTGAATTTTGTGGTTATTTTTGTTTTTGTTTTTGTATTAATTCACTAAACTCTTATGCTAGTTTTAGTATGTGTTGCATGGCTTTAAAATTAAACTGTGATGTCTTGTGTTAGATGAGTCAAATAGCTGCATAACAATTAACAGTCTTGTGAATAATTTTGTTCTGTGGCACCACATACATAAATGTATAGTAATAGTATCTGTATGTGAATTATTTCATGGTAATGACTGTGTTATTACTACTGGTACTTAGGACTAGAATTATTTCATGGTGATACCTTTATGTCATTACCGCTGGTACTTAGGACTAGGAAGCCCTGTTCTATAGCACTATACTTACATGTGTCTGTATGCAAATTATTTCATTGTAATGACTTTATGTCATTACTGCTGGTACTTAGGACTAGGAGGCCATGTTCTATAGCACTATACATACATGTGTCTGTATGCAAATTATTTCATGGTAATGACTTTGTGTTATTACTGCTGGTACTTAGGACTAGGAGGCCCTGCTCTGTAGCACTATACATACATGTGTCTGTATCTGAATTGTTGCATGGTAATACCTTTATGTCATTACTGCTGGTAATTAGGAGTACAGATTCTATAGCACTATACATACATGTGTCTGTATCTGAACTGTTGCATGGTAATACCTTTATGTCATTACTGCTGGTACTTAGGAGTACGAGGCCCTGTTCTATACATGTGTCTGTACCTGAATTATTTTATTGTGTCATTACTGCTGGCACTTGGGACACCCTCTCTCTGGTAGCATAGGATTGCCTTGGCCTGTGTTTGAACCCTTTTGCTGTGTTTGAGTCAACACTATGATTCGATAATAACTTTGATCACTGCTTCATCATCACCAGTGTCAGAGAGTCTGTTGCTGTCGTCATGGGGACTGCCGGGCCCTGTGCTGGAAGCATACCACAGTCAGGGCATCACCGCCATGTTTCCTTGGCAGGCAGAGTGCCTCACTACAGGGAATGTTTTGGGTGAGTAGACATATATCTTTCACTTGGCAGGCAGAGCGCCTCACTACAGGGAATGTTTTGGGTGAGTAGACATATATATATCTTTCACTTGGCAGGCAGAATGTCTCACTGCAATGGAATGTTTTGGGTGAGTACGCATATCTTTCACTTGGCAGGCAGAATATCTCGCTGCAGTGGAATGTTTTGGGTGATTACGCACATTTTTCACTTTGCAGGCAGAATGTTTTACTATAGGGAATGTTTTGGGTGAGTATGCATATCTTTCACTTGGCAGGCAGAATGTCTCCCTGCAATGGAATGTTTCAGGTGAATATGCATATCTTTCACTTGGCAGGCAGAATGTTTCACTGCAGAGTACGTGAAATGATTTAGGTGAGCACACATATTTTTCACTTGACAGGCAGAGCGTCACACTGTAGGGAATGTTTTGGTGAGACTGAATACACATATCTTTACGTTCCAGGCAGAATGTCTCACTGCAATGGAATGTTTCAGGTGAGTACACATATCTCACTTTGCAGGCAGAATGTCTCGCTGCAGAGTATTTGGAAGGCTTAATAGTTTTAGGTGAGTACACATATTTTTCATTTGGCAGGCCGGCAGGTCTGTACTGAGGCCGGCAGGTCTCAGTACAGGAAATGTTTTGGGTGAGTACTGAGGCAAGCTCTGACATTGTAACACTAACAGAAATACAAATATTTCACCTGGCAGGCAGTGTCTCACTTTGGGAAATGTTTTGGGTGAGTACTGATACAAGCTCTGATCTGACACTGTGTTGGAGATGCAGATCTTTCACTTGGTGGGTTCATTGTCTCACTTTGGGAAATGTTTTGGGTGAGTACTGATACAAGCTCTGATCTGACACTGTGTTGGAGATGCAGATCTTTCACTTGGTGGGTTCATTGTCTCACACTGGGAAATGTTTTGGGTGAGCATTGAGACCAGCTCTGATATGGTGACAGAAATGCAGATCTTTCACACTAATCACAGTTTACAAGTGATTTTCCTCGGCAGTATTTCACCCTTAGAAATTCAGGGGGTTAGTATTGAAACAAGCTTTGGCAGAGTCATTGATCTTTTCAGTTGTAAAACCATCTTCCTTAGCATGCTCATTGTCTCACCACAGAAAATGCTTCTGATGAGCACTGACCCAGTAAACATGTTGAAATTGATTTGCATCTGATCCGGAATGGCTTGGAAACATTGGCCAGAAGCAGGCCACATGATTCTTGCACATTGCCTTGCTCCCAGACCGGATCCATTTGGGCCAAAACCTGACGCACTCAGCCAGAACAAAATCAGTCTGGGCTGGTTTTGCACAACATGATCCAGGCCATCTGTGGAAGAATGCAACCGAGTCTGAAGTGGGAAACTGGTAGTGAGCTGGTTGCCTCATGCCAGAAGCTGGTCCTGATGATTCTTGCACACGGGCTTGTTTTCAGACCAGGTGCATTTGGCCAAACCCTGACCAGGCCATCCAGATCGGATCTGTTTCAGTTTTGCACAGTATGATCCATGCCTATTTTGTAAGTAAGGACACAGTCTGCCAGTCTCCCGTTCACTTTGCCCTCAATGGTTTAAAAAGAGTAAAACATTTTGTTTTTGGTCTTAATGTCAACAGGTGGTGGTAACCTGGTGTACTCTGCTCCAACAAGCGCTGGCAAGACCATGGTGGCAGAGTTACTGATGTTGAAGAGAGTTTTGGAAACGCGACGCAAGGCTCTCTTCATCCTCCCCTTCGTCTCCGTCACCCGGGAAAAGATGGTCTCACTTCAGGTTTGTGGCGTTTATTACTCAGCTAGGTGTGTGCGTGCGTGCGTGCGTGCGTGCATGTATGTGTTAACATATGTATCTTTTATGTTCTCTTCCCCTCCCTCTCCCCAACCTTCTCTCTCCCTCTGCCTCCCTCTGAAATTTCTCTCTACCCCCCCTCCCCCCTCTCCCCCCACCCCGTTCTATCTCTCCCCAATTGCTTCTTTTACTTTCTGTGAAATTGATGTCACCCTCTCCCCCCCTCCACCCCTCCCATACCTGTTTAGAAGTACCAGGCATGCAGTTGTGGGTATTCATGGAAAACCAGAGCCATGCAGGAATTTAATGCAGCAATTTTGATCACTTTCCAGCGCCTGTACCAGGATGCTGGAGTGCGCGTGGGAGGGTTCATGGGCAGCCACAGCCCTGCTGGAGGGTTTCGCAGACTGGACGTGGCGGTGTGCACCATTGAGAAAGGCAACAGTCTGGTCAACAGGCTGATGGAGGAGAACAGAATAGACGAACTGGGTAAACAGTGGGGATGTATGCATGCTGTCATCAGGGTGTGGGATGGGTACGTTGTGATGGGGTGGCTTAGAGCAGTCAGAGCTCAGGAGCTGTGTGAAAGTTGAGGAGGCCGTTCCGGGCTCCCCGTCCCAAATAAGCCTGATGGTTTCTGTGGACGTAAAGCAACACTGAAAGCAATGCCAGGCTCAGAGTTCAGGAGCTGCGTGAAAGTCGAGGTGGATGTCCTGGGCTCCCCTTCCCTAATAAGCCTTGTGGTTTCTGCGGCTGTAAAGCAACACTAAAAGCAATGCTGGGTTCAGAGCTCAGGAGCTGTGTGAAAGTCGAGGTGGCCGTCCTGGGCTCCCTGTCCCTAATAAGCCTTGTGGGTTTCTGTGGACATGAAGTAACATTCGAAGAAGAAGAATAAAAAGATCAGAACAATGTGCTTGCATGCTTATTTTAAGTGTTTACATCCAAGTGTGTGCGTAGGAGGTTTCACATGCTGGATGTCACTGTGCTAGTGTGCACCCCACTGATGATGGTCATGATTATGTTATGTCAAGTGGAACACTCTGCAACACTGAAAATGTAACAGAGGAGCTGGGTGCATTCTGTGTGTGTTTGATGTGTTTCAAGTGTCAGTGAAACAGTGCATGCCTTTATGCACTTAAAGTTGTCTTCAGAGAACTAGAAGTGTAACTTAGCATAAGGAAGGTGTACAGCAGGAATCTCAACCCGGCTTTTCTTAAGCAGACTTTCACCTTTAGGGAGACCTTCTCAAGAAGCCTCTGCTGAGGGACCTTCTCAGGGCTGTTCTGCTCTTCCATCCGAAAGTGAGAAATGTTGACGTTTTAGGAAGGGGATAATAATTATGTGGGGAAAGGAGTGGTGGGATGCAGAGGTATATATGGACTTAAAGGGTCTGAAGCAGCGAAGGAGGACAGACATAATACATAACATGTCCCCTTTAACCGCATCTAGTCTTCTCCACTGTGTTGCAGGGGTCCCATTTCATAGAAGACTGTGGTGTTGTGTGTGAGTGTGTGTGTGTGTGTGTTTTCAACAGCACACTTACCGTGATGTAACCATACTGGTTGACTGGACATAAAACATCAGGTTACTTACTCAACCGCACAGAACATGTGGATTTGATATACACATTCAGCCACTGAGTTGGATGATAGGGTTACACAATTATGTAGATCAGGAAACGGTCATCTTATGTGTTTGCTGCTGTGTTACACACATCTATTTGTGTTTGCTGTACTTGTCCAGTCTTGTGGACATATGATTATATGAACAAAGTGCTCACTTCCAGGCGTGGTGGTCATTGACGAGCTTCACATGGTGGGGGATTCGAACCGGGGATACCTGCTGGAACTGCTGCTGACCAAAATTTGCTACATGGCACACAAGTATGATGCTGTTATTTTATTGATACAGTGAGGCAAAGGCTGCTTGCAATCTGTTTTATATTTTTGTGTGTGTAGCTGATACTACAGTTCCTGTGATGACTGACACCAGCCATTTAAGATCACTTTTGACTTTGATACTGACCAGTCTACATAACTGACATAAGTTGCCATTTAAGACCACTTTTGACTTTGATGCTGACCAGTCTACATAACTGACATAAGTTTGCCATTTAAGACCACTTTTGACTTTGATATTTACCAGTCTTCACAACTGACATAAGTGCACAAACTGTAACCTCCAACACAAGCAGACTGTTTGAGTGTTTCAGGCGGTATTTGCTTGCTGTGGGTTTTCTTGGTGTATGTTTTTGATGTAGATGGGGATTTATTTCATCAGCTGATCTTATGTAGTTTTGATTTTTAAAGCCTGTTGTATCCAAATTTGACAGCTGTTGCTATCTGTC
The DNA here is from genome assembly GCA_018857735.1 of Alviniconcha marisindica. Lineage (NCBI taxonomy): Eukaryota > Metazoa > Mollusca > Gastropoda > Provannidae > Alviniconcha > Alviniconcha marisindica. The sequence goes on from JABMCL010002332.1 coordinate 98,439, forward strand.
TTAATGAATGCTACTATTTTATCATCGCCAAGACAGTAGACTCCAGGAACCAGGCATGGATCCAGTCAGTAGCTCTACAGAATAGGCCAAGACAGTGGACTATGGGAACCAGGCATGGATCCAGTAAGTAGCTCTACAGAATAGGCCAAGACAGTAGACTCCAGGAACCAGGCATGGATCCAGTCAGTAGCTCTACAGAATAGGCCAAGACAGTGGACTATGGGAACCAGGCATGGATCCATTCATTAGCTCTAGAGAATAGGTCACTTGTCTGAGTCAAGTTAACTCTGAATGTCATAACAGAGATGTATTCGGGCTACTGCAAAAACAGAACATCTTTATATAACATCCTAATTGCAAATAGGTCCAGAGAAAGGAGCAAGTGTCCAATACAGGTGATTGGGATGAGTGCAACACTGCCCAACCTTGACCTGCTGGCCTCCTGGCTGAGTGCCGACCTCTACCACACCGACTTCCGCCCCGTCCCCCTCACTGAGCACATCAAGGTCGGCACTGCCATCTACGACCAGGCCATGACCAAGGTCAGGGACATGGAGGTCAAGGCTGCTTTCCAAGGTAATGTAAACAAAGGAAAAAAGGGTGGGTGGGTCACGGCAGGAGCAGGGATAGCTCAATGGTTAGAGCGCCAGACTCATGATTGAAAGGTCACGGGTTCAAGTCCCAGCTGGAGTGGTGGGAGAATTTTCTTTTCCAGGGTCAACTTTCTGTGCTGACTTTTATTTCGGTATCCATTCCACCCCTGTGTTATCACTGTAGCATGTAAAAGATCCTGGTCATTCTGCTAAAAATGCAGGTGGCAGGTTACAGCTAAACACACATGCACCCTGCATCGGTGGCTTTGCAGGAGGTGACGTGGCATAGTGCACAGTTGTATGGTGTACACAGAATGCACCGAGATGGCAGCAGTTTCACGTGGCACCAGCCATGTAACAACCAAACAGTGCTGTAAGTACACCACTTTGTTAGGTATTCAAAATGCACTATTGAAAGCTAGTCACTTATTTAGAATTACATGCGAGAGCAATGAGTCTGCTCAAGAGCAAACAATAATGCTATATTTAAAGGTAAACGATCATCATCAACCAGACGCAGCAGTGCTTGTCATTTGACATCTTGTGTTTTGCCCTGGTAGGACTTTTGGGTTGACCAAGGTATGGAAAAATGATGATGATTCCATGAATTTTGTTTGACAGAGGTGATAAGTCAGAAATGTATCTATATATTATGCCTCTGACAATTTGTGTACATACACCATTTACGGTGTGATACACTTACCGCAATAGCCATCTCGTTAACTTCCAAGGTTCATCTGAAGCATTTTAATTCGTTTATTTGAAAATGAAAGCATTCTTGATATGAATTATTGCCATTTCTCAATTATTATTGTCTTAAAGGGGTGCTAGCTGAGATTATTCTGTTTTACCATTTCAAAGGAGCTTACTTGAATGTCATTATCATTATGTGATAGTTGGCTGAGCTTATTCTGTTTTACCACTTCGAAGGAGCTTACTTGAATGTCATCATTATGTGATGGTCAAGGTGATGAAGAGCACATCATCCCACTGTGCTTGGAAACCATAATGGGAGGCCACTCCGTCCTGATGTTTTGCCCGACCAAAGTGTGGTGTGAAAAACTGGCAGAGAAGATCGCCAGGGAGTTTCACGGCATCATGAAAAACCCAACTGCTCTCGCAGCTTACACAGCTGAAACTGGTGAGTTGCATTTTTCCTAGATCTAAAAAAATGATAGATTAAAAAAAAAAAGTCACTACTTGGTACTGCTTTGCTTCCCGTTGTTTTGTGGGTGTTATTTTTTATTTTGTTAGTCTGCGTGTAACTTCAGGTGCACCAGCTTTCATTTCCCACCAGTAGGATTGGACTGACCTGTTGTGCATTGGCATGATTGTTTTGATGTTGCAGGTTTTGTGAAGGCATCAGAGATGGCGCGACTGCCGATCGACCAGGTGGCGCTCCGCAACGTGCTGGAGCAGCTGGGTCGCAGTCCTGTGGGCATGGACCCCATGCTGGGCAAGGTCATCCAGTACGGCGTGGCCTACCACCATGCTGGTAATGCTGAATAATGTATTCTTTGTTTATTGCCAGTCATCTATGGAGGTCATTTTGACTGGTAGCTGGTAGCCTGCAATTTCTATGTTTTCTACAGTTTGTGAGAATCTGGTAGTTCTTTTCTATTAAAAAGTATCAGTCAAGCAGTCTAACATAGCTATTGCAGCATGTTAAGAAAAGGAAAGAAAAGAAAGAAAGAAAAAATACTTTTGGTGGAGTTTATTTACCTTGTATTTACTCGCTTGCCAGGCAAGACTTGTGGTGCCAAGTACACTCATCACACATTCATGCCAATCATAAAACATCTTTAAATTACAACAGCAAACATCAAACATCCAGGTAAAAAGTCATTCATGAATAAATACACGAAAAATCCAGCTAACATCAAGTTGCGCTTATCACATAAAAATTGCCTCTTTTATGATAATGAGGTGTGTCTCTTAAGAATTACTGTCCTAATAAAAGCAGTTATAAAAATTATCAACAACAAATTAATTCAGGTCTTTGTTGTGTTTGTGTGATGTCTTTCCAGTGCCCTTTGTCTGCCAAGTTGGGGAAAAAAGCTGTTGAACACTATTATCTTTGATTTGCAGAGAAACAATGTTTGAGGTTTAAGAATTACCTTTCAGGTTTGACCTTTGATGAGAGGGACATAGTTGAAGGGGCATTCCGGCAAGGGTTGGTGAAGATCCTGGTAGCAACCTCTACCCTGTCCTCTGGGGTCAATCTGCCGGCCCGACGTGTGATTGTGAGGTCAGTGATGTTCGGAGGTCGGGTGATGGACACCCTTGCCTACAAACAGATGGCCGGTCGCGCGGGACGGAAAGGAGTTGATACTGAAGGTAAATTGCTTGTCTGCATGCAAGTGTCTGACTGTCTTTTTAAAGGGGAATGAGCCCGAGAAGTGTCTTTTTAAAGGGGAACTGAGTCAAAAAACCTTCACAGAAACCTTCAATAGAAATGGAATAAAAAATCTATGCATGTGGCTTTTTGTTGTTTTTTGTTTGTTTGTTTGTTTGTTTGTTTCAATCAACTAATGTTTGGTTTCCTGCAACCTGTTTTTTCAGTCAACTAATATTTGGTTTCCCGCAGCAAGTCGCAGTCAAATGTCTAACCCTGTTTCTCTTGAGCTGATGCTTTGGGGCAACCCATCCTGGCAAAGAGGCCGAGTGCCAAGCCCCAGCGTCAGCGCCTGCCACACTTGCCAGATCTGCTAGCTCTGCTTTTCCCATGTCCTCGCCTGGCAGGGGAGTGCGTGCTGGTGTGCAAGGAGGGGGAGAGGAGGATGGCACAGAGGCTGCTGAGCGCCCACCTCCGTCCCGTCGCCAGCTGCCTGCAGGACGTGAAGGACAGGCGCCCAGCTCAGTCGCAGCATGAAACGGGCCATTCTGGAGGTCAGAGGGAGAATAAGATGAGAAGCAGATCATACACGGCGAGAGAGAGAGACAGACAGAGACTGAGACACATAGAGACAAACAGAGACTGTGACACAGACAGAGAGACAAACAGAGACTGTGACACAGACAGAGACTGAGACAGAGAGAGAAAGGGAGGGAGAGAGAGGGGGATGGAGGGAGGGAGAGAGAGGAGGGGGGGAGGGAGAGGGAGAGAAAGTGGAAGCAAACAAGAGAGAGACAGCAACAAGAGAGAAAACAGACATCAGTAGAAAGAGAGGCAGAGAGAGAAATGGACAGTGTGAAATTTATCTTCACGATAAAATAATAAAAGACTTCAAATGACAGGTAGGGTAGTGGGAAGAAAGTTATGCAGATGTTAGTGATTTCTATTGTTGTTTAGTTAGCAACATACATACATAGGTTCTGTTTTTTTGTTTTTGTTTGTGTGTGTGTGTGGTTTTTGTTTGTGTGTCTATTTAATTGGTTGCTGTTGGGTGACATCCACCCCTAAAAGTGTTGCCAGGAACATGGCTCTTATCTTCTCTGCTGCCTGAACCTCGGCATTGCACTGATTGTTTACCTCTGTGTCCAGGTTGTGGTTGGAGGTGTTGCTTCCATACCCAATTATGTGGTCAGGTATGTGGCTCTCATCTTCTCCGCTGCCTGAACCTCGGCATTGCACTGAATCTTTACCTCTGTGTCCAGGTTGTGGTTGGCGGTGTTGCTTCAACGCCTGATGATGTGGCCAGGTACGTGGCATGCACCTTGCTGGCAGCCTCCTTGCCACCTGGTGATGAGAGTTCCGCTGCGCTGATCACTTCCTGTCTGACCTTCCTGGAGGACAACGAGTTTGTCATGCTGCGCAGCGTGCAGAATGCGGGTGAGCTGACCAACACGCTTTCTGTGTTATACACAGACACAGTGATCCAAACACCTAAAAGGTTCAGAAGCACAGACAGTGATTTATTGTGAAGTGCGCAGTGCTTCTATCTGTTTCGTTGTCAAGTCAAGTCAGTATACTTTAGTCATCCCTCACAGGGTAATTCAGCTAACTACTAATACTCATTCATTAAAAAACAACTACAACAACCAGAAACGTGTAAAAAGAACACCAGAGCAATGTCAAAAGTATTTAAACTGATAAAAATACACAGAGATCCTGGATTATTTTTATTTTTTTGATCCATGATACAAATTATCACAGCAGAAAACATTCCTCTAGCCCACCTCCCTGGATATCCACACACATACACATCCACACCCATGCTCCTCACCCAACCTACATAAACACACCACTACCGTCATCAACCAAACACACTCACACATTGCTGGAGCTACACACACCACTCAAACCTAATCCAGCAGCTACCCTGGTAAGACATTTTGTGTCCTTTTCCTGTTGATTGAAAGCCAGCTGTGGCCAAGTTTTCCTCCTGTGTCACTATGTGACATACTCTTAGCCTTACACACTATGTAATATACTCTTAGCCTTACGTTTTCTGCATCTTTGGTCATATTTTACGTTGATGATGTGCAACAGTTCTTCTTGAGGTACGGAGGGATGACTTTTGGGAGTTTTCCTGTCAAACTTTGTTAAGAGTGTCTGAAAAATTCACACAACCTGTCTTTTGCTGCAATTTTGATTTAAGAGAGACACATTCAAGTCCACATTCAAGGGGGGGGTTGTTTGACCTTCAGACATCGCTACTTTGTTCATTCACTCTTTCTCATGTTGTTCTTTGTAAGGCACTTTGAGCTTTTAAGGACCAGTGCTGTTCTTTAAAAAAAATGTTTTTATCAGAGATCCAAACACATAGAAGTTTCAAAAGAATGCTATTTATTAGGACAAAACACAAATTTCCAGGGCAATCCCCTTTATCAAGCTACAAAACGACACTTAAACAACAGTAGCTTTTATGAGAGATTTTTTATGAGGATGTACCTCTGGTGGAGTTTACATACCTTGTATTGACACACATGCCAGGTGAGAGTTACCGTAGGCAACTCAGGTCTTTTTTGTTGTACTTGTGCTATGCATTTCAAGCACTAATTAACTCCCTTGTGTGTTGATTATGAGAGACTAGTGCAGGTGTAGATCTGGACAAGTGTGTTGACAGACCAGCAAGAGGTTCAGAAGTACCAGCCCACACAGCTGGGCTCTGCCGTCCTGGCCTCCTCCATGTCACCCGATGAGGGGCTGGCCGTCTTTGCCGAGCTCCAGAAGGCTCGCCAGTGCTTTGTGCTGGCCAATGAGCTTCATATCATTTACCTGGTGCGTTTGGCTTTCTTTCTTGGTTTTGTTTTCGTCTCTTCTCTTTGTTTTTGTTGTTGTTGTGTGTGTGTGTGTGTGTGTGTGTGTGTGTGTGTGTGTGTGTGTGTGTGTGTGTGTGTGTGTGTGTGTGTGTGTGTGTGTGTGCATGCATGCATACATGTGTGTGTGTGTGTGTATGTTGTGTGCATGTTTGTGTGTTGTGTCTGTGTCTGTGCAGTTTTCTGCCATCCTTTTCTTCTCCTTTTCTTTTCCTCCTGATGATGACAGGTGGCAGTCAGGAGATCTCAGGTGACCTGGACTTGTACTGATTGAGTGTTTGACACTGTGACAGGTGACCCAGTCTACAGTCTTCTTTTTGCTTCTTCTTGATGATGACAGGTGACTCCAATTTACAGTCAGGAGACCTCAGGCGACCTGGACTGACATTAAATGACGATGACTGTGTGTTTGACAGGTGACCCCAATCTACAGTCAGGAGACATCAGGTGACCTGGACTGACATTAAATGATGGTGATTGTGCGTTTGACAGGTGACCCAATCTACAGTCAGGAGACCTCAGGTGACTTGGACTGACATTAAATGACGGTGACTGTGTGTTTGACAGGTGACCCAATCTACAGTCAGGAGATCTCAGGCGACCTGGACTGACATTAAATGACTGTGATTGTTTGACAGGTAACCCAGTCTACAGTCAGGAGACCTCAGGCGACCTCGACTGAGATTAAATGACGGTGACTGCGTGTTTGACAGGTAACCCAGTCTACAGTCAGGAGACCTCAGGCGACCTCGACTGACATTAAATGACGGTGACTGCATGTTTGACAGGTGACCCAATCTACAGTCAGGAGACCTCAGACAACCTGGACTGACGTTAAATGACTGTGACTGTGTGTTTGACAGGTGACCCCAATCTACAGTCAGGAGATCTCGGGCAACTTGGACTGGTATCACTTCTACTGCATGTGGGAGAAGTTGCCGCCCGACATGCGCCTGGTGGCAAAGACCGTGGGCGTGGAGGAAGGTTTTTTGGCCAAGGCTGTTGCCGGGCGCGTGCCCAACAAGACTGCGGCTCAGGTCAGATTTCTCCTGTGCACTGTTCTCTAGCATGAGTTTAAGGACCAGCTCGCTGCTGGGCAGATGCAGAATCACACACTGTCTGTTTGAATTAAACTATAACGAAAAGGTCTCATGTTTTTGTCACATCTAATTGTTTACAATGAACTTTGAGTGTTCACAGGGTGCACACCTAACAAGACTGTCACACAGGTCAGTTTTCTCTTGCGCACTGTTCTCTGGTGTCATTTTAGGGACCAGCTCACTGCTTGGCAGGGAAAGAATCACTTATGTGAATTAAACTATAACAAAAGGTTTCATGTTTTTTAATATATATTTTTACATCTAATGGATTACAATGAACTTTGAGTGTTCGCAGGGTGCATACCAAGCGAGACTGTAGCACAGGTCAGTTTTCTCTTGTGCACTCTTCTCTAGCGTCATTTTAGGGACCAGCTCGCTGTTTGGCAGATGCAAAACCACTCATTGCCTGTTTAAATTAAACTATAATAAAAAGGTTTCATTAAAAAAAAATCAAAAAATCACATCTAATGGTTTACAATGAACTTTGAGTGTTCACGGGGTGCGTGCGCACCCAGCAAGGCTGTCACAGGTCAGTATTCTCTTTTGCTCTCCTTTTTGTCAGGTTTATTCAGGACTGATTTCCAGAAAGAGCTTGTCTTAATGGTAAGTTTAAGCTTTTTACCAGACAGTTTACAAACAACAGGTGGTCTGTTTTTTTAAAGGTATATGTCTGTACAGTTGTGTAATTTTAGGGTTACAAACAGTGCTTGGCAGATGATGAATCACTCATTGTTTGAATTATACTGTATCAAAATGTTTGAGTTTATGTTTCAGTGATCAGTGCTTCCATTGATTCTTGATCCACCACTGGTTTTGTTCGTGTGTTAGAGCACAGCATGATCCATGAACCTGTCTGCTGTTTGCTTTGCTTTGCAGGCGAGAGTGATGGCAGTTCACTGCCAGTTTTACATGGCACTAACGCTACATGATTTACGTACTTGCCAACTGTTTGCTGTGTAGATGAGAGCAGTTGTGGATAACCGTCAGTTGTACACATCATTAGTGCTGCACGATCCATGAACCCATCTACTGTTTGCTGTGCAGGCGAGAGTGGTGGCATTTGCTGCCGATTCCACACAGCACTAATGCTGCATGATGCATGTACTTGCGAACTGTTTGCTGTGCATGCGAGAGCGGTTGTGGCTCACCGTACGTTCCACGCAACATTAGTGATGCTCGAACCATGAATGTGTTGACTGTTTGCTGTGTGGGCGAGAGCGGTTGCAGTTCACTGCCGATCCTACACAGCATTAGCGCGGCTTGATCCATGAATGTCTCGACTGTTTGCTGTGGGCCAGGCAAGAGCGGTGGTGGTTTACCATCAGTTCCACACAGCATTAATGCTGCTCGATCCATGAATATCTCAACTGTTTCGCTGTGCAGGCGAGAGCTGTGGCGGTTCACCGCCGGTTCTACACGGCCCTGGCGCTGCATGACCTGGTTCAGGAGGTGCCGCTGCTGGAGGTGGCTGCCCGGTTCAACTGTAACAAGGGCCAGCTGCAGTCACTCATGCAGTCGGCTGCTACCTTTGCTGGTGAGTGTGGCTGTGGCCATTTGCTTGTGTGGACACCTGTGGCTGTGGTTTTTCTGCTGTTACCGTCTTCTTCATACTCATCAACCTCTTGGGCTTAGATATTGACACGGTGGTAGACTCGCTTCAAGTTCTTTCGAAAAGGCTCTTGTTCATATCAGCTTTCTTGACGTAGCATGTAATGTGCATGCTTGTATGTGTTCTTGCATTTGCATAGGTATACATGCATGCGCATGAGTACACATGCATGTGCATGTATGCATGCAATGTGTATCCGTCTATCTGTGAACAGAAATATGGAGAGAGGTGCTTCTGTTCAGTTCTACAAGACAGAACTGCTGAATGCATGATGATGATAGAGAAAACACAACTTGAATGAAAACCTTTGTCTTTGTTTCTCTCTGTGGCCGTGGATTTCTTTCAACATTGATTTCTTCCAAGGGTAACAGTTTCTCTGAGCTAACATGGGGCTGTCCACTTGTTTGTTGTCTGATGTAATAACTTGTCCAATAATGGATTTCCTCCAAGGGTAACAGTTTCTCTGAGCTAACATGGGGCTGTCCACTTGTTTGTTGTATGATGTAATAGCTTGTCCAATAATGGATTTCCTCCAAGGGTAACAGTTTCTCTGAGCTAACATGGGGCTGTCCACTTGTTTGTTGTCTGATGTAATAGCTTGTCCAGTGATCAGCATGTTTGTGCCTCATGCAAAATCACAATTATGGGGACTGCATTGGCATGGAGTATTTCTCTCATTTTTGGCTAACATGTCCCAGGTTCTCTCAGGCATGGTGATAGTGTCCTGTTATTTGTAACTGGCTTTGGAACCTGTTTACTATCCTTTCAAGCATAGCAGCTCTGTTCTGTTGTTTGTAACAGAAATGTTCCAAGTCCTCTCAGGCATGGTGATAGTGTCCTGTTATTTGTAACTGGCTTTGGAACCTGTTCACTATCCTTTCAGGCATAGCAACTCTGTTCTGTTGTTTGTTTCTGTTTGCATCTGTCTCTGTTTCAGGCATGGCGTTTGATTAATTAATCTTGTTTCAGGCATGGTGTTTAGCTAACCGTGATTCAGGCATGGTGTTTAATTAATCTTGTTTCAGGCATGGTGTTTAATTAATCTTGTTTCAGGCATGGTGTTTAATTAATCTTGTTTCAGGCACGGTGAGGATATTCTGTTGTTTGCATCTGTCTTTGTAACACGCTTAATTAATCCTGTTTCAGGAATGGCATTTAATTAATCCTGTTTCAGGCATGGTGTTTAGTTAACCGTGTTTCAGGCATGGTGTTTAATCTTGTTTCAGGCATGGTGAGGATATTCTGTCGTTTGCCTCTGTCTTTGTAACATGCTTAATTAATCTTGTTTCGGGCATGCTGTTTAATTAATCCTGTTTCAGGCATGGTGTTTAATTAACCGTGTTTCAGGCATGGTGTTCAATTAATCTTGTTTCAGGCATAGCGAGGGTATTCTGTTGTTTGCATCTGACTTTGCAACACGCTTAATCAATCGTGTTGCAGGCGTGGCGTTTAATTAACCATCTTTCAGGCATGGTGTTTCATTAATCGTGTTTCAGGCATGGTGTTCAATTAACCGTGTTTCAGGCATGGTGACGGTGTTCTGTGCACGACTGGGCTGGGCCAACATGGAGCTGCTCCTCTCACAGTTCCAGCAGCGCCTGACCCTGGGCGTGACTCGCGAGCTGTGCGACTTGGTTCGAATCCCTCTTCTGACCGCAACCATGGCCAGGATGCTGTTCAACGCTGGCTACCAGACAGTGGCCGCTGTGGCCCACGCAGCCCCCGAGGAGGTGGAAGCCATCTTCCGCAAGGCTTCTCCCTTCCAGAGGTGCGTGAGTTGTGGCGAAAGGGAATCTTGTGCGGGTTTGAACCCGTCTTTGTTAAAGGGGACCCAAAGAAAAAATGCATCACAGGCCCTGATGATAGGATCGGAATGAAGAAGAAAATATGCACACAACGGGGGGTTCATGAATTTGTGAGGCTATGACAGCTGCAGAATTCTGCCTCCACTGCTAAAAGACAGCTACTTTCCAAAGCGTCTTTTGAAGAGCCTCACCACAGAGCCAGATCCTTCCTCTGAGCTGCTGCTGCTGGTGATGGCGGTGGGAGAAGAGGGGATCTGGCCTAACCTGTTTGAGAGGGGTGATCCATTATCCATGTTACACAAAAACTGGGTTGTTTCTTTTCTTTAGAAAAAGTTTTAACTCAACTACGAGGCAAAGTTATGAATGATTGTTTTTTTTTACATTGTCATTTTTCTGTTTTCTGACTCTGCCTTTCAGCAAGGGTAATAGCAGGTAGACTCTATAGAGGATCATGAACACATTGCACCACACTAACTCACTTTTTCTTTTGTTTCTTGCCTTGTCCACAGCACGAAGACGCAGGAGGGGGAGTCAGACTGGGAGACGGAACAGCGCCGCAAAGCGCGCTGCGTCTGGCTGGGCGGTCGCAAGGGGGTCACAGAGCTGGAAGCTGCCACTGCCATCATCGGCGAAGCCAAGACCATCATCCAGCAGGAGCTTGGCCTCAGAATCGACTGGCAGAGTGGAGCAGAAGCTGGCGCTAGCGCTGCCGCCGATGGGTGTGAGGGTGCAGAGGGTCTGTCGGCATCAAAGACCGGGCTTCAGCGGGGCAAAGAAGCGTCGAGCGCGTCCAAAACGTCGCCACTGCTCAGCAGCAGAAGCTCCTCTTCTTCTGCACCTCGCAGAGGGTCTCCATCAACCGGCGCGGAGCCAGGGAAGGCGACTGACACCGCGGAGGATTCAGAAACGTCGCCGCCCTCGAGCAAGAGGAAGAGAAAGAGCAGCGAGGGAAGGGAGGCGCGGGAAACGCCGGCGGCAGTCAGCGGATCGAGGAGAGCGTTGCCCCGCGGATCAGACCCCCGAAGAACCGGCGGCCGGGGGACGAAGGCACCCTGCGTCAAGAGTCCTCCCCCCTCCGCCGGCGGCAGAGACGCAGGGAGCAGGTCCGGCCTGAAGAGCAGCGCCCACTCCCCGAAGGACGTGTCCTTCTTCGGGCAGGTGGTGGTCAGCCCCCCAGCTTCCATCAGACGACCGGCACGAAACGCCCCCCGGGGTCCTCCCGGGGCTGAAGTCGCTGCCGGAACGCCGAACAGCGGTGGACGCGCCTTCTGCGTCTACGCCAACGACCCGCTTTCGTGACGCTGGCGGAGTCCGCTTGTTTAGCAGACGCCGGGACTTTGACGGGGCAGAGGCACTCTGTTGTTCCTCGTCCAGGGGCGAACCGGAGTGATGTCGGTGCCGGTCAGATGCGAGAGAAGTCCGCCTATGATCGTCTGAGTTCTGAAAGCTCACGGTGCGCTTCAACAACCGCCACGACGACTATGGCCGCCTGCGGTCCTAGCGTGAAAGAGCGCTGCCTTGACGGCAAGTTGCAAGCCCCGGACATTGTGCCACATGCCGCCTCTGACGAACAGACCTGCAAAGGCAGCAGCATTGACGGTAACCCAGGTGATGGCAGAAACGGTTCAGAGAACATGAACAACAAAGGAAGGATGACGACAGATCGTGAAAACCGACACCCGAAGAGCGCAGACGCGATGCATCAGGCTCTCCCGAAAGAAAACGGTTCTAACATTTGCAGCTCAAGGCTGTATGATTGTTCCACAGCAAGAGCTGGTCACCCTCTCAACGTGCCACATTTGGGGTCCGCGCCTTCGGGGCCAGGTGCGGGTGTGACTGTGACAGCTGCCACGAACACAGTCGACAAGGTTCCAGAGTCCGCGCAGGGCAAAGCCGGCGCCGGCGCCGCCGTCTCCAGTGTGCCGGACCGTGGTGGAGATGAGGACGCCAGCAACTGTTTCGACGACAGCCTGATTCTGAACACGCAGACTGATAACCTGCTGTTGGGACGGCTGAGTGACTCCAGCTCCGTGAGTGACAAGTCGTTTGAGAATGCTATAGCATCCACCCCGCTTCTGCCGTCGCTGTCTGCCCGGGAGGCTGGTAGAGTTGTCGGTAAGCTGACGCAACCCCCCTTAGAGAACACCAAGCACGCAACCGTTCCGCCAGCTGCAGGTTTTCCTGCGAAGGAGAAGGGAACAGGGAGAGCATCAAAGCAGAGCATCCCTGATGAAGGTTCAACAAAAGTGAACGTTTCCGCCTTGCCTCCTGGAAAACCGGCGCCAGAGCTGTTCGGTGAGCGGAGAGGTGTTGATGAGATAACGCCAAAGCAGCGGCGTGAACTTGCCCCAGCCCCATCCCGACCCGCTTCCCCACCCCCACCCGCTCCACCTCCACCCCAGCTTGACGTAGACCACCTCACAGAGGATATGTTTGGCTCGCCTTTCGTTTCGCTGTGTGCTCCCAGCGGGAACCAACGGCGGTTGTCTGAGGCCTCGGGAAGTGCTCGTAACAAAGGAGGGACGGTGGGGGAGGGAGACACGAGCCGAAACGGAAGAGACCGGAGACAGCTGCGAGGCAAGAGGTGACGACGCAGCCACAGATACACGTGGCGATTCCGAAGCGGATGCCTCAGCCGAGCTGATCGCTGCCAGTAACTATGAGCGGCTGCCTTACGCGGAAGAGGCTGTGATCGGGAATTCTTCGGATGTTTCCTACCACGGCTTAGGCATCTCGCACGACGCTGCCAGCGCTGGCCGCCTCGTGTGTCCGGACAGAGACCCGGAGGAGCGAGAAGAAGGCTCCGGAGATGATCCAGAGGGGCCCAGTTTGGCGGGAGATTTGGGATCAAAATGCGTTGCCGAGTATGACATTCGGGAAGACTTGGCCATTGCGATGAACCTCAGCGAATCCTTTTCAGCCGCCAGCAGCAGCTCTGTGGCAAGACTGCCGGATGGGGCCACTGTCGGTCGTCCAGCGAGACAGGTGAAGGGGACCACGGAAGGTTGTGACCCCGATGGGTTTTCCACCTCGTTCACGTCGTCCATGATGGAGAAGGCTTTCGCCAACGATTCGTTCTGTGACCCGGCCAAGGAAGCTTGTCCCCAAATGCCGGTAACATCGGGCGATGCTGCCTCCCAGAAGGAGAGAGCAAAACGTTCTTCACCCGAAAAAAGTTCCTTACAGTCTCTTCCCGCGCGAGAGAATTCTAAACGTCGCGACGGGCGCGATAGCGAAAGGAACAGGACCTCTAGCCAGGCGAAGTCCGACAGGCACTCAAACGGCTCCGCCAGCGGCCAGAGTGACGGCGAGTTGGTTCCCCCAACTCCGCCGGAGGAGACTTCGGCTTCAGCGTCCAATCCCTGCGTCCGACGCACGCCTCTGCGAACGTGCAGAGCCAGGGGGGAGGCCTCTCGCCAGCTCGGCCAGGCTGCCGCAGGTGCACGCACGGAAGGGAGGACTGCTGCAGGTGCACGCACGGAAGGGAGGACTGCCGCAGGTGCACGCACGGAAGGGAGGAGGAGTAGGAGGAGCCAGGCTCCGCGGGACAAGGAGAACGGACGGGCTCGCCGCGAATGGCACAGTTCCGAGAGAACTCCAGCCGCGCCCCCAAGCGATGACGCTCAGCAGCGCAACAAGCCTGTTGCACAGCCTAGCCATCCCCTCCAGACCCGTTGTCTGAACCGTCATCCCGGCAAAGAGGCGGCCTCACTGACCGTGCGCTCCGCTCACCCGGGCAGTCACAGCAAGGTTGATGCTGGCAACGGAGCGCCGGTTGAGGTCGACGACGACCAGCTGACCCAAGGGTCCCTGTGCATCATCGATGTTTGCGCCAACGCGGAATTGTTCGCGACGTTTGTGGAAGAGTGGCGGAGCCAACCGGTGTACGCCATTTCCGTGGCGTGCGAGAAGAAAGCCAGCCCTCTGCTCCTCGGCGGCGGCATTGGCGGCAACTTTATGCAGGGTGGGTGTGCAGGGGAGAGCTTTGTTGCCATATTTTTGGGGGGTTGTTGGTCATTTGACTCGTTCGGGTGGGTAACTGCTTTGTTTGTTTGCAACTTCATTTATAATAATACTGTTATCATTTTCCCCCCTCATTTTTTCTTCTTCTTTTCTCTCTCTTCAGATTGTTTTCTTTACATATATGTAAATAACATGTTAAAACATTGTGTGGGTGGATGGTGGGGAGGGGGGGGGGGGCGGTTGTTTTATCTTCAATTAGTGGTTAAGGGGAAGTTCTGGTATGATGCAGCCTTGTTTCCTGATTTGGGGAGGGAGGAGGGTTTGCACCAGAAACAGACAGGAAGTTGCGGCATTTACTGATCGAATAGATGCTATACCTGAGGTTTAAACCCCAACCCACCCAAGCGCCTTCTTGCTGTTTGCATTTTGGACATCGGTAAACCCAACAATGAAGAATGTATACACATGTATAAAAAAAGGCATTTTTGCTTGTGATTTTTATACACAATAGGTAATCCCAACGTACTGGCAGACTCCTCAGGAGTGTGTGGTGTGGAAATCCCCGGTGATGAGGACAGAGTCATTGTAGGTCTGGCTGTGTCCTGGGCCAGTCATGATGCCTACTACATCTCCTTCGTGGCTGAAAACACAGGTTGGTTGGTTGCTTCTTTATCCCCAAGCTTCAGCGGGGTCTAATAATAATGATCAAAAACATCAATTTCTTTTCCGAAAACTACAGACCTGCCATGTTTTCTGTTCTGTGCTGCTGTCTTCGTCTGTCTCAAGTCTCTGTTTGCTGCCTGTTTTAAGTTGTGTGTAAATTAAGCTTTGCATGGTCAGTATGCTCGTGTATGTATGGGTGCCTGTATGTTTGTGCGAGTGTGTGTGTGTGTGTGTGTAACTATTTTTAAAGCACAAACCTCTAACACAAAAATAAAGCTTGCTGCGCTGTACATAAATCAGATTGAAACACCCACATTGAGAAATCACAAGCAGAACAAGGCAAGCATGATTACAAGCAGTTCAGACCACAAGAAGCCAAACAGACCTACACACATACAAACATGCACACCCCGACACCCACACCTACCCCACAGCAGGCAACTGAAATAGGGAGCGGTAATACTGCTGTCTTTGGACAGTTCCAGTGTGTCGATGCCAGTCATGAAGCCAAGGTGTGTGTGGCAGGAAGCATGTATGTAGTATGTGAATGGATGAAGTGAATGCCTGTTTCAACGTTTGTGATCACAGGAAAACGTAACTGGACGTATTATTTGCCTAGTGCGATTTTGTCTTCTTCTGTTTATGTGGAGACTGTTTATTGTTTGTTTTACTTATTATGAGTCCAATCCTTTACAGGAAACGTAACTGGACGTATTATTTGCCTAGTGTGATTTTGTCTTCTTCTGTTTACGTGGAGACTGTTTATTGTTTGTTTTACTTATTATGAGTCCAGTCTTTTACTGAAAACATAACTGGACGTATTTGCCTAGTGTGACTTTGTCTTCTTCTGTTTATGTGGAGACTGTTTATTGTTTGTTGTACTTATTATGAGTCCAATCTGTTTATTGTTTGTTTTAATTGTTACGAGTCCAATCTTTTACTGAAAACATAACTGGACGTATTTGCCTAGTGTGATTTTGTCTATTTCTGTTTATGTCGCGATTGTTTATTGTTTGTTTTACTTATTATGAGTCCAATCTTTTACAGGAACCATAACTGGACGTATTTGCCTAGCTAGTGTGATCTTGTCTGCTTCTGTTTACGTCGAGATTGTTTATTGTTTGTTTTAAATGTTACGATTCCATTCACTTCCGCATTGCCCATGTGGCCCAGACGCCTCACTGGACGACACTCTGGCGGCCCCCCCTCGCACCCAGTCCATCACGCAGGACCGCACAACGCAGACCGTCAAAGAAGTCCTGCGACTGACGGAAGGCAGACGCACATCTCGTACAGTGATAGCCTACGACTCCAAGTCAGCGTACAGCGTGTTGGCCCGAGGCCTGGGCGCTGTGTTGGGGCTCTGCCAGGACCCTCAGATAGCCAGCTGGCTGCTGGACCCCGGCGCCAGAGAGAAAACCCTGCACAGCATGATGACCAACTTTCTGCCGGAGGCTCTGCCTTTGCTTGAAGGTAAGGTATGGTTTGCCTCAGGTCTCTTTTGCCGCCTTGAGCCTTTCACGGGCATACTAAGCAAGTAACTTGGTGTTTTTACGCCCAGTCAATCAGTACAATGATATCAGGGTGATTTTTTGAGCATCGAGGAGAAAATGATAACCATGCACATCATGGTGACCCACTTTTTGATGGAGAATCTGCCTTTGCTTGAAGGTATGGTTTGCCCCAGTTGTCATTTGCTGCTGTGAGCCTTTTGCGGGCAGCATTGAGGAGAAAATGATAGCCCTGTAAGGCATGGTGACTAACTTTTTGCCGGAGAATCTGCCTTTGCTTGAAGGTATGGTTTGCCCCGGTTGTCATTTGCTGCTGTGAGCCTTTTGCGGGCAGCATTGAGGAAAAAAATGATAGCCCTGTAAGGCATGGTGACTAACGTTTTGCCGCAGAATCTGCCTTTGCTTGAAGGTATGGTTTGCCCCGGTTGTCATTTGCTGCTGTGAGCATTTTGCAGGCAGCATTGAGGAAAAAAATGATAGCCCTGCCTAGCATGGTGACCAGCTTTCTGCCAGAGGCTCTGCCTTTGCTTGAAGGTATGGTTTGCCCTAGCTGTCTTTTGCTGCCGTGAGCCTTTCACAGGCACCACTGAGGAGAAAATGATAGCATTCGTGTTGTTTGTTGACGCTAGCGTCGGTTGCCGAGCAAAGCAGCATTAACATTGGTGTTCACTGCCCTTGTTGTTTGCCTTTGCTTTGAATGAATGTTGTTTGAATAAGTTGGTGCTTAAAGAAAAGACAAAGATTGTCTGATGAACTTGCTTTGAATGAATGTTGTTTTGAATAAGTCGGTACTTAAGAAAAAAACTAAGATTGTCTGATGAATTTGCTTTGGATGAATGTCGTTTTGAATAAGTCGGTACTTAAGAAAAAACTAAGATTGTCTGATGAACTTGCTGTAATGTTGCTTTGAATGAATGTTGTTTTGAATAGATCGGTACTTATGAAAAAACAAAGATTGTCTGATGAACTTGCTTTGAATGAATGTCGTTTTGAATAAGTCGGCACCTAAAAAACAACAACATTGTCTGATGAACTTGCTGTAATGTTGCTTTGAATGACTTGTTTGAATTAGTCGGTACTTAAGGAAAGACAAAGATTGTCTGATGAACTTGCTGTGATGTTGTTTTGAATGAACGTTGTTTTGAATAAATTGGTACTTAAGATGAAAAAAAGATTGTCTGATGAACTTTCCTCTTTTTTCTTCTTCTTTTTTTTAATAGAAAAAATAATTAGTTTATTAACTGCTGTGGCATATCCCCCAGTTTTACTTTCAGTTCACTTTCAGTATTCTGATCAGCGATTCAGATGATTAGTTTTCATGTCAAAAACCACAGCAGGAGCGAGAAAACTAAATTTCGGCTCGGTCCTGCAGGTATTGGCGGTGGCGTAGGTTACGGAAGTCTAGGACTCAGTGTACGCAACCCAGCTTCGGGACGCCTGCGAGCAGTAGCGGAGAGCATTGTTGCCCGACGGCTGATGGACCACTTCCGGTCACAGCTGATGGAGGCTGGGCTGGACACGGCCTTCACCGACACAGAAATGCCCTCTCTACTCACCATGGCCAGGATGGAGCTCAACGGCTTTGGTGAGCAGGTGGATGGATAGACTGATGGAAGGGAAAGTGGATGGGTGTGCTATAGGCAAAGAAAAGGTAGTAATAATGATAAATAGATAAGTTTGCATAAAGCGCCATTCTCTAACACGAGTTAAACTCACTAAACAACTTCCAAAAAACACATATTTAGACACATTTCAACAAACAGAACCTTAAGTGTAGTATTCCACCATAAACATAATCACCTAGCAAAGAATGACTGTTTATATATATATATATACATACACACCTAGTATTCCACCATGATCACCTAGCTAAGAATGACATATATACATACACACCCACACCTGCGCACCAGTCAATCCCCGTCACCCACTCACATACACTTTACAGTTTACCAATACTCTCTCAAAAACTTTCCATTTGAGTCTTTCTCACATTGACTTAAGCTGGGGCTGAAGAGTGAGTTAGAGCAACAGACCTGTTGCATAAAGCTTAAGTGGAGGTTGAAGACTGACTTGGAACAATAGCAGTGTTATCTGTTTTCACACTGACTTAAGTGGAGGTTGAAGATTGACTTGGAACAATAGCAGCTAGTGTTCTCTGTTTTCACATTGACTTAAGCGGAGGTTGACAATTGACTTGGAACAATAGCAGTGTTCTCTGTTTTCACACTGACTTAAGCAGAGGTTGAAGATTGACTTGGAACAATAGCAGTGTTCTCTGTTTTCACATTGACTTAAGCAGGGGCTGAAGACTGACTTTGAGCAAATAAAGTTGTTCTCAGTTTTCACACTGACTTAAGCGGGGGCTGAAGATTGGTTTAGAACAAAGGAGGTGTTCTCTGTTGTCATCCTGACTTAAACAAGGGCTGAAGATTGACACAGAACAAAAGAGGTATTCCATGTTTTCATCTTGCCTAAAGTGGGGCTAAAGAACTTTGCTGAGTGAATGCTTTGATGGGCTGGATGAGAGAGAAGAGCAGGTCAGCGTACTGGCGACTGTCTGAGGTACATTGACAGGTGTGGTGGTGGTGACGGTGCAGGGTTCAGCGAGGAGGAGTGTGAGAGTCAGAAGAACCTGTTGATGGGCAAGCTGTCGGCGCTGGAACAGGAGGCGTACACTCTGGCTGGTCACCCCTTCTCCCTCACCTCCACTGATGACATTGCCCAGGTCTGTGCTGGGCGCCGCTCACTCCCCTCCTGTCTGTCCGTCTCTGTCTGTCTGTCTGTCCGTCTGTGTCTGCCTGTCTATGTCTGTCTGTCTGTCTCTCTCTCCACCTCTGTGCCTGTCTGTCCACCTCTGCTTGTCTGTCCGTCTCTCTGCCTGTCTGTCCGTCTCTGTCCCTCTCTCTCTCTCCACCTCTGTGCATGTCTGTCCACCTCTCTGCTTGTCTGTCCGTCTCTCTGCTTGTCTGTCCGTCTCTCGGCCTGTCTGTGCGTCTCTTTGCCTGTGTCCGGCTCTCTGCCTGTCTGTCCGGCTCTCTGCCTCTCTGCCTATCTGTCCACCTCTCAGCCTGTCTGTCTGTCTCTCTGCCTCTCTGTCTCTCTGCCTCTCTGTCTAGTCTCTCCGTCTGTGTTTTCTGTTTGTCTCTCTGCCTGTCTGTCTCTCTGTCTATGTTCTTGGCCAGTCCTGGACATCCTTTCTTCCTCGCCTCCACCAATGACCTGGCCCAAGTCTGCCCACGGCTACCTACCTACCTGTCTGTCTTTTCGCCAGTGTTCATTCTGGGACCCGTCTTCCTCCCCTTCACAGCATGCCCAGGTCTGTCCGCTGCTACCATATTCTGTGTATATATATGACATCTGGTGGCGTTTTTGACTATTTTGACCCTGAGACATTCACAGTTCAGGACTTTGTCACGATATTCACATTTCGTCCGTAAAGTTAACATGCACATTTTAAGATTCTGTACCTGGAACTTCAACTTCCGGTCAACGGCGACCCATCAGCCGCAAAAGCCACTCGCACCCTCGGCCCCAGCCGCCGGGCCCCTCGGGGCCGCCAGAAGTCCACCTTCAGCACCTCCAAGGACATTCTAGAGAAGCTGAAAGCCTACCACCGCCTCCCTGGCGTCATCCTGGAGTGGCGTCGCATCAGCAATGCACTGACAAAGCACGTGTACCCGCTGCAGAAGGAGAAGGTGTTCAACGGGCGAGTGGCCATGCCCAGAATATTCAGCGAATGCCAGCTGCACACGGCGACAGGGAGGGTCAGCATGATGGAGCCCAACCTGCAGAACGTGCCCAGAGACTTTGAGATCACGCTGCCTGGTAGGTAGAGATGGTGTCTGTGACTGTCTTGTTCTCTTTTAGAATGCCTTTAGAGACTTGGAGATCGCGCTGCCTGGTAGGTAGAGGTGGTGTCTGTGCCTGTCTTGTTCTCTTTCAGAATGCCTCTAGAGACATGGAGATCACGCTGCGTGTAAGGTAGAGGTGGTGTGCCTGTCTTGTTCTGTGGAGAGCGTCTCCAAAGACTTTAAGGCTGAGATCATGCTGCCTGGTAGGTAGAGGTGGTGTTTATGTTTGTCTTGTTCCCTGCAGAACGTCCCGAGAGACTTTGAGATCACACTGCCTGGTATGTAGTGGTGGTGTGTGTGCCTGTCTGATTCTGTTTCAGAATGCCTCCAAAGACTTTGAGATCACACTGCCTGGTGGTGGCGTCTATGCCTGTCTTGTTCTCTGCAGAGCATTTCCAAAGACTGAGATTGAGATCATGTTGCCTAGTATGCAGAGGTGGTGTGCGTGCCTGTCTTGTTCTCTTTCAGAATGCCTCTAAAGACTGAGATCATGCTGCCTGGTATGTAGTGGTGGTGTCTGCGCCTGGCTTATTCTCTTTCAGAATGCCTCTAGAGACTTTGAGATCGCGCTGTCTGGTAGGTAGAGGTGGTGTCTGTGCCTGTCTTGTTCCCTGCAGAGTGTCTCCAAAGACTTTGAGATCATGCTGCCTGGTATGTAGAGGTGGTGCTTGTGCCTGTCTGATTCTCGTTCAGAATGCCACCAAAGACTGAGATCACGCTGCCTGGTATGTCTGCGGTGGTGTATGTGTCTGTCTTGTTCTCTGCAGAACGTTTCCACAGACTTTGAGACTGAGATCACGCTGCCTGGTATGTAGAGGTGGTGTCTGTGCCTGTGTCTGTCTTGTTCTCTGCAGAGTGTCTCCAAAGACTGAGATTGAGATCATGCTGCTTGGTATGTACTGTAATGTAGGGGTGGTGTCTGTGTCTGTCTTGTTCTCTGCAGAGCGTCTCCAAAGACTTTGATCACGCTGCCTGGTATGTAGAGGTGGTCTCTGAAGACTGACAGAACAAAAGAGGTATTCATTGTTTTCGTTTTGTCTAAAGTGGGGCTAAAGAACTTTGCTAAGAGAATGCTTTGACGGGCTGGATGAGAGAGAAGAGCGGGTCAGTGTAATGGCGAGTATCTCAGGTGCGTTGACAGGTGTGATGGTGGTGGTGGTGGTGGTGGCGCATTTACTGGGCCGCAGGGTGTGTATTTGATTACTGCATTGTACATTATCAACATTTCCCCCACTCACTGTGACCTATTCTGCATCATGGCTTTTTTTCTCTTCTCTCTCTCTGTCCTTTGCTGCTGCAGACGTGATAGGGGAGAGCCCCCCAGTGACGCGTCCAGGGGCTCCTAGCCGTCCTTGCCCAAGGGCAGGCCACTCTCGCTTACAGGCGATGCGCGGCGCTGCCCCGCAAGCTGCCCGCCTGAGCAGCCCCTCCACAGCCCAGCACATGGCGGTCAGCATGCGCCACGCCTTTGTGCCCTTTCCTGGTGAGTCGGCTGGGCTCTCACAGTTTACGGGTTTGACTTTGAGACAAGTCTCATGCCAAGTGTGTGTGTGTGTTGTGTTTGTGTGTATGTGTGGTGTGTGTGGTGGGGGGGGTGGGTGGGTGGGGGGGGGGGGGGGGGTGTGTGGTGTGTGTGTGTGGTGGTGGTTGTGTGGTGTGTGTGTGTTGTGTGTGTGTTGGTTGGATAGTTGTGTGTGTGTGTTAGGTTGGGTATGTTTGTGTAGTGTGTGTGTGTGGTGGGGGGGGGGGGGTAATGGTGGTGTGTTTGTGGGGGGGTGTCTGTGGGTGTGACAAAATGTGCGTATCCTGAAGTCTTTGTAAGTGCTCTGGGCTCTTAGGAGATGGGGCACCATAAATAATCTATTGTTATTATTATTATAAGTCTGCGAGGTGCATTGCAAAGCACTTTTGAAGTCCCAGGCAGGTAGTGCACTCAGTACTGAAAAGCATAGTGCGGATATAATCCTGTGTGGTTGACTGGGCTCAAAGCACCAACTAACTACTGATCAGCGTATCACCATCAATGCCAGTATCAGTGTGTGTGTGTGTGTGTGTGTGTGTGTGTGTGTGTGTGTGTGTGTGTGTGTTGCTTTTTATATTTTTGTTTTGTTTCTTTTTGTGGGTTAAAAAAAAGAGGTCTTAGTGCATGACATAAGTTGGATGAAACTTTCACTTCTTGCACAGTTTTGTGAAAACACACAAAAGAATACATTATTTGCAAGTGTCATGAAAATCAGACTTCAGCGATGTGTGTTGTTTTCAAGATCAAACATTTGAAGATGGAATTCTGTTGCTTGTAAAAAGTTCTCTTGTCCTCTGTACAGGTGTGAAAATAAGACTGTATGTCACTTGTTACAATATAAAAACTGCATGTCACTTGTATATACTTGTATTCGCAAGAGATGATGTATACTGAAGTATTTATAAGGCACAAAATCTTGCCCTGATCGATGTACAATTCTAAGCACACACACTTGTTTGTTCTTGGTTGTCACATATTTATGTTTGCTGTTCAGAAATCTGTCGAATTTTCATTTCTCAATAATTTAATATACATCATCAGTTGTGGCACTGACCTTGAACTTTGACCTGACCTTGACCTTTTTTTTTACAGGTGGGGTAATTCTTACTGCAGACTATTCTCAGCTGGAATTACGAGTCATTGCCCATTTGTCTGGTGACCGTAAGCTGATCTCCATACTGAACAATGATGGAGACGTGTTTAAAATGATTGCTGCACAATGGAAAAACACCCTCCCCGAGGCTGTGACAACAGAAGAAAGACAGCATGCTAAGCAGGTATGTGTGGATTGTCTTCAGCAATACAACCATCAATTGTTCAACAGTCAGTTGATTTCAGCATACGAAAATAGGAGCATCTATAAAAATATTTTAAATGACCATAAATATTTCTGGACATGTTTTGCAGTTCATTTGTTTTCCAGTCTGGAATATGCCCAGTTCTGGGTTTTTGGGTGGTGCATGTATGTGTAAGTCTCTCATGACGTTTCACTGCTTTAGAGTCGGGTTTCTGTATTCCACTTTGTGCAATCACAGCACTGAATTCTCGGGCAATTCAAAGTGAGGCTGTATTTCTGCTGCAAAGTACAAGCATTTGCCATTTTTCTGGAAGCTGTTTGTGCCTTTATGTTTCTGGACTAGCTCAACCTTCATTGCAGAAATGGATTTCTCCTTTGGGTATACTGGTATAAAATACTACTGCTGCACCAGTCAGTATGGTGCTACATGTTATTCATAGCCCATCGTTGTTTCATGTAAAGTAACATGCTTACAGTATTATTATTATAAAGATTGTTTTGCATATTGGTAATGCAGTACTGAGTAGGTCCTGAATTGTGCAACAGAAATGTAGATGTTATTCATATGTCAGTATGTCCATGACTTTTTAGGTCGAAGTGTAGAAGGAAACAAGCAAGTAATTAATTGTTGAGGCATTATATTTAGATCTGGAAGACCTTAAACAGAGTAAAACCTTAAACAGAGTAAATCCAATGGAGAGAAAATCTCTCCTTCAGATTTACTCTGTTTAAGGTCTTCCAGATCTAAATAATTTTACTGTCTATGATCTGTTGAAGCACAACTCTTACAAGTCAGTTAATGAGATTTTATGAAGGGGAGTTGCACTATCCAGTAAAGTATGGTGTTGTGTTCAGGCTCAAACAGCAGAAGAGGGAATAATTGGAATGGAAACTAGACTTTAAAGAACTAGTGAGACCCAAAAATACAGTTCATATGCATTTTTACTCTCTGTCTTTGAGAGAAGATTCGCTGTTGATACACATTTCCTGTGATACTGTGAGTGGGTTGCTGGTAATGAATTTGGCTCAAGTCACATTGACCATTGCCTTTCAGATCTGTTATGGCATGCTGTACGGCATTGGAGCGAAGGCGCTGGGTGAACAGATCGGTGTGGAGGAGAATGACGCCACTGTCTTCATGGAATCCTTCAAAGCCAAGTACACAGGTGAGTGTGTGTGTGTGTGTGTGTGTGTGTGTGTGTGTGTGTGAGTGTGTGTGTGTGTGTGTGTGTGTGAGTGTGTGTGAGTGTGTGTGTGTGTGTGTGTGTGTGTGTGTGTGTGTGTGTGTGTGTGTGTGTGTTTGCATGTCACAGTGTGTGTGTGTGTGAGAGAGGGAGAGAAGGTCTGCTGTGGAGATGACTCAGGCTTTTAGCAGTTGTCCCTACTGCATCATGATGCTTCTGCAGGCAGTGACGTGTATTCTTCTGCTATTCAGGCTTTTTTTAACCTCCAGCTGTGTCATGACATTTTTCCACTCCTTTCACTTTCGGCTGTGCAGGGATGCGCAGCTACCTGCGCAAGACAGTGGAGCAGTGTCGAGAGAATGGCTACGTCACCACCATCACTGGCCGCAGACGCTATCTCCCGGCCATTAGAGACGCCGCCCCTCATGCCAGAGCTCAGGTAGGGACCTGTTACAGGCGTCCACATCCACGGTGCAGGTGGTGGTGTTGACGGCCAAAAGGTTGTTCGCTCCCGTTAACTCTTGGACAAGCAATCCACCTTTTGATGACATTTTGTACTTTTCTTGTAGATACACTTTTTACTGTGCATGCAAGACTTTGATTGTTTAATGGGGCCAGGGGGTGGAAAGGGGAGGGAAGGGGGGACAGAGATAATTTTACATATTTATGTTAAATGTAGTTTTGTTGTTCTTGTTTTTTGTTTTGTTTTTGGTGTTGATGTACCAAAGAAAATAGTCATTTGGATGCACATATGTGTAATTGTGAACAATAAGGATTGATCTGATTTGTGCTCATGAAAAGTGATGAAGAATGCAGTGGAGTACAATATGTCAAACTAATATGTCAAACATGAAAAAAAAATGAAAAAAAAGCTCTGCTGGCAGACTGCTACCTTTGTTGCGGAAGAAGGGAGTAAGTAGGTCAGTAGCCGGTTTTTATCATCCTGTCAACCCTGTAGGTCACATTAAGGCGAGTAGAGCAAGGCGGTGCAAACACAGTGTTATGAGTCTGCGCCGCTGTAGCACCTTCACACGTGCATGTTGCTGGCAGAGAGACGAACAGGATCACATTAAGGCGAATAGAACAAGGCGGTGCAAACACAGTTTTGTGAGTCTGCATGACTGCAGCACCCTTACACGTACATGTTGCAGGCAGAGAGACAAACAGTGAAACAGGGTCACATTAAGGCAAGTTGAGCACGGCAGTGTAAAAACACAGTGTTGTGCGTCTGCGCCACTGTAGCACCTTTACATGTGCATGTTGCAGACAGAGAGACAAGCAGTGAAACAGGGTCACATAAGGTGAGTAAAACAAGGCAGTCATGAGTATGCTTCGCTGCAGCACCTTCACTTGTTCATGTTGCAGGCAGAGAGACAAGCAGTGAACACAACGGTGCAGGGGTCAGCAGCAGACATTGTGAAAGCAGCCATGAACATGATCGACCAGGAACTGGTCCACGCCTTTCCCCACACTCGCTTTCCCCATCGGCATCGCGATGCAGGTTTGAGGCCAGCTTGTATGAGAGTGTGTGTGTGTTTGTGTGTGTGTGTGTGTGTGTGTGTGTGTGTGTGGTGTGTGTGTGTGTGTGTGTGTGTGTGTGTGTGTGTGTGTGTGTGTGTGTGTGTGTGTGTGCTTGCACATGTACGTGTGTATGTGCATATGTGTGTTATGCCTGCAAAGACTCAAGTCAACAAGGTATTTGTGTAATACTTATCAATGTCACACACATACAATGCAAAAACAGAATTTTAATAATTGATGTTACTATTCAAATGAAGGTCTGATAAAGAGTAAGATAAACTGATTCACTGGTATTATCATTTTATGAGAAATGCCATTCTCGTAAGGTAAAAATACTCAACACACAAGGGAGTTAACTAGTGCTTGAAATACCTAACACTTGTACAACAACAAGGACCTGAGTCACCTACGGTACCTCTCACCTGGCATGCAAGTAAATACAAGGTATATAAACTCCACAGAGGCTGTACTGTATAACTTGGTTTATAATGTCTGATTGTACAGAGGCTGTAGCTGTA
Source organism: Alviniconcha marisindica (assembly GCA_018857735.1). NCBI lineage: Eukaryota > Metazoa > Mollusca > Gastropoda > Provannidae > Alviniconcha > Alviniconcha marisindica. The sequence goes on from JABMCL010002332.1 coordinate 124,781, forward strand.
TGAACTTGTGTGTTATAATGTGGCTGTCTGTACAGAGGCTGTAGCTGTATGAACTTGTGTGTTATAATGTGGCTGTCTGTACAGAGGCTGTAGCTGTATGAACTTGTGTGTTATAATGTGGCTGTTTGTACAGAGGCTGTAGCTGTATGAACTTGTTGTTATAATGTGGCTGTCTGTACAGAGGCTGTAGCTGTATGAACTTGTGTGTTATAATGTGGCT